>JABSTQ010011273.1:0-388449 GCA_013358835.2 Ixodes persulcatus
GTGTACCACTTAATATAATTTCTTTGCCTTTACATTAAATTCTCGTTATCGGGTGCTTCAAGTGCCCTTTTAGCAGAATAAGCTTACAGATCACTGGAATCAGACTGGGAGCTCACCCAAGGTATGCTAACTTTTTCCTAGCAGTATGCACGGAGTGTCCTGAAAACTATTCCGAAATAGAGCTGCGAGCATACTAATGGTATGCTTTTATCATCGGCGAGTATACTCGAGATCGGCCAATTTAACACAAAATTATTACAGGGGTAGTATGCATAATAAGCACAGCAGAAGTATACTAGAATTGAGCCACTTTTCGCTAAGGGACCTCCCGTCAGATTTCCCGCTCTTTCGTCGTCTGCGCTTCATAACTCAGAGATGGCAAAAGTACTTTAAAAAAGTAATTAAATTACATAACTAATTACTTTCCTGAAACTGCAAAAATGTAATTAAATTACATTACAAATGACTGCAGACTAAAGGTAATGACATTACATTACAATTACTTTCCAAAAGTAATGAAATTACTTTGACATTACTTTTGAATACCTTGAGTCAGTAATTTATGCTAATTTTATTTACCGCATACACCAACACAGTGTTTACAGATGTGTCAGTGAGCCATCGGTGGCGTTGTCTGAGAGGGAGGTACTTTATCTGCATTCGAACATGAGTGTGAAGTTGAGGCGATGTATCTGCACATCTGGTCGCCTGGTGGGCGTGTATTTTTACTCTGTTTTTGTTGAATCTGTTTAATAAGTTTCTTTGGTGCACTTTTCTTTCAATAAACTTCAGTTGCGAGTCAGCCGTTGTCCCGTCGTATTCTTTACCCGTTCTTCGTCCCTGCTTATCTGAGGCTGTTTTTCATCATGTTTAACAAGCCCTCGTTTCCCCCCACATCGCTTGTGAAGGAACCAGCTCCGGGAGAAGCGAGCCGCTGCGCATGCGCAGTGCCAACGGCAGCGCCACCGCAGTGATGTGGCGTCAAAGAGTTGGTGTATATGTACCAAAACTCAGATCTTCCTGTTTACACCGCAACAACCTTATGTGCCTCAAAGTGAAACCATACGGAACAGTGATTTTGCTGGCGTACACGACACAAGTGTTAAACATGATGAATAGCTTGTTTAGTTGTGGCTCAGAAAGTCATTGGACTCGCATGTTTTGCTGTTCATTCAACGGTGAAAGTTCTTACTAAAACTATGTTTCAGAAAACAAACTGACACTTCTACATCAGGAAGACTGAAACATATTTTCAGTCTTCCAGATTTAGAAGTGTCAGTTTGTTAAGTCGGGCAATGGCGGCTTGTTCTTACAAAGAGTCGCCTGGTGAAACGTTTCCCTTCGGCCTAAGACGCAATGTAATTCTATTCTCCCAAGAGCACTATATTCGGCGACAACTTTTCTTGGCCTATGCAGTGGAGAGGAGAGCCCACGCACAACTTTATTCAGTGCTCAAAATGGGAGAGGGAACGCGTGCCCGAACCCTCCACTGCATTGCCAAGAAAAGTTGCCGCCGAGTATAGTTGACCTATTCTCGGTTATTCTTTTCGAGGAGCATTTTTCCCAAACACCCAAAGAGCACAAGTTTTTTTTTTGTTTTTTTTTATTGATGAAGGAAACAAATAAAATACGGAGATGTTGATAAAGTTTTTGCGCATTGTCACACAAGGGGCCTGGATAATTGCAAAGCAGAAGCGTCGCCAGTTGAAAAATGGCGCGAGCTTTCTAAATTGTGTACTTTCCCTATAAAAGGGAGGCGATATCTTGCTTCATATTCTCGAATAAACTTCCCAAGGAAAGGCAGCGAGGCATGCCGCCACAGGCACCTGCTATGCTCGAGGACGCACAAAACGTTCTGGGGCTTTGACAGGGCATTTGGAATTAACTATGTATTCCGGTCGTTCGTTGTTCACAATGTTCGAAGCTTACGGTTCGACCTTGTGTGACGAACGTACAAGGCTGGGGATTTGTTTGTCCTCTCCTCCCAGGTTTTAAATTATTTTTAACTTGCTGGTGATGTGCCCGTCGAAGCTTAGGGATGAACGGTGGAAGCTACGGGTTTGTTGGAGCAGTCACACGTCTATCGTTCGCCACGTAACCACGCTCTCGTTCATACCCACCTGCAGAGAAAGGGACGGGTCAGGTGATTAAAAGAAGGCGTTTGGTTGGTTCTGGTTAGCTTGCACCTCTGACCGCACTGACTTCTTAGGGATGAACGAAGTATAGTATCTTCGTGATGACGCGACGCCGTGAATCTGTCGTTCCTGGAGTTCGTAAGCCCTTGCCTTTCAGCGATGTCTACACGTAAGCTTTTCTCCTTCGCCTTTTAAGCCCCAATTTGTGCGTCTGTCCAGCTCTTGGTGCAAGACTTTGCGCTCAGGTGGCCGTCGTTTTTTCCTCTGATGTTCTTTCACATTTCACCGTTCAAAATCATTTTTCTCTTCTTTTTTTAAAACTAGCAGACGAACTTTCTAATATAGGATAAATGTAATTTCAAAAGAAATGAGTAATTGTCTCGAAATTACTGCCTGAAAGTAATTCATTACATTACTATAGTCCAGGGGTGGCCAGGCTGACCCGGCCTACTAGCGGCAAACAAACCTACGAACCTTCCAAGAGCCGCGGGGGGGGGGACAAACTTTTTTCCAGAGCAATAAGCGAAACTCGAACTACTTTCAATCTATCCGAGTCAAAAGCAGTCCAACTGCACGTGGTAGCAATAGCACAGCAGTAGCACAAGACTACCAAACCACAACCTTAAACGCGTTCCTTTTCTTTTTTTGGGAAGTGATTGTGCGACCTGGAGGGACCCTATTGAAAAAAAGACCTTTCAGCCCTGATGTGTTATGGGAGCCTACTAGACCTTCAAGACTTCAGTCTTCAGCACTTCAAACTTTAGCCCTTCAGACTTCAAGACTACAGACTTCAAGACTTCAGATTTCAAGACTTCAGACTTCAAGACATCAGACTTCAGCCCTTCGGCCTAACCCCTTAGCCAACATACCTTAGAAATGCAGATTTCGAAAAGCCGCGACAAATCAAAATGTAGGTAAAGCGTTTACTCAAACCCGCGCGCAAGCAGCTGCAGACAAGTGATAAAATCAAATAGGGACAACCGAGTTGTTTGTCGCAAAATATATATATATATTTCGAGGTACTCACATTGCCACTGGGTATATTCCTCAGACGTAAGGTAGTTCAGCTAATAAAACAGAACAGATGCACCGCTCGAGTGGTACTCAACGCCGACCTCGAAGGCCCGAAGCACAAAGAGCACTTCAAGGGATGGGCGCGATACTACATGGACGAGTCCGTCGACCACGACGCACGCACAGTGACAGCCACAGCACGGTGTGGACAGACTTCGGAGCACGAGCAGCGGAGCGCTTTTCCTTTGCACGCTCGGCGAGAGCCGAGCTGGCGGCGCTTCGCCGGGACCTGTCCTTGGCTGAAGCAGAGAGTACGCCCAACCGCCTCGTAATCCTGAGCGACTCGAAGGCGGCACTGACCCAGCACGCCAACCCGGAGCGTGCACAACCGCTCACCGGAGATTCCGCAAGCGCGGCGATCATGTTTGTAGCGCTAAGAATGGAGAAATGCCTTCCAGTGGCTGCCGGCCCACTGCGGCACTCGAGGGTATGAGGAGGCGGATCGCTTGGCGGCTTCGGCCCAGGGCGACGACGCTAGTCCGACCTCCAGCGTGACTGCGTTCTTGGACGCACGACTCCTGGTGAGTTGGGCCATCCGTGTGCACCACCCAGGTATCGAAAACAGCCCCATGCCGCCCAAACTCCCGAAGAACCTGCCGAGGAAAGTCGCCGCAGGAATGCATAGACTTCTTCGCACAAACAGCGCCTTCGCACGAGCTCACTGAGCGTCAACAGCCAACAGGAACAAAGACTTTCCCGCCGACCTACGACCGCTGCCAGCGGCAGCAAATTCACCAATCCGGACGCGGGGATGTCACGGCGACTCTGATTTCAAGGCGCCCCTCCCAGTCGCGCGCCGGTACGACCAGGCTACTTTGCTTTCGGGGCACTCCTCATTCCGGATGCCGTTGTCTGCGTCGTCCCAAACCCCCTCTCCCAAAGTTAAGGAGAGATCTTCATAGTGCGGGGGTGCTGCCGAAATTCGCTTCGGCAGCCCGAAGACACGTTTGGAAGCCACGATCTTATGCCGGCAACTTCTCAATAAATGGCATTTTCAATGTTTCTTTTCTGAAGCAACAATCACGCGCTGGTGGGCCTTGAATTCGTAAATATTGAAACGCTGTATACACGCAGACGGTGCTAGGAAATGTAAGTAAAAATAAGCAATACGTATAAGTCCGTCTGTTGTCCGTCGCATATGTCACACATTTCGGACCGGCTTGGCTTACTTAGTTGTTGGACGGGCGGCTGGGCCGCTGGGTGGCCAACTCGCACCGCTAAATTCTTGAGCCGAGATTGTTTGATAAAACTAGTTCGATAGACTTTATCTGTTCTAAATGTGCGGCTATATGTTTGCATCGTTTGCACTCAATGAGTCTCAATCAAAGCAATATGCGCTTCGTCTATTCTATGAACCAATATAAAGAGCGACACATGTTTACGCACTCGCGTCACCGAAGTGGGCTGCCGATGATCACAGCACGTTTACGCACTACCGTTTTCGGATAAATTCTGCGAGGTCCTCCCTATAATGTCTCTTGGGTTTCACAGACCCTTTAGAAAGGCCCTGAAAGGCCACACAGACCTTTTAAAACGACCCTGAACGAACGCACACCTCTGAGAAAGATATCTTGATGGGCCCCACAGACCCAGTAGAGGAGCCTGGTGGGCCCATCAGACATCTCAGGATATCCTAAAAGGCCTCTCAGGCCCTCACAGGAAATCCTAGTGGGCCAATAGGGGAGGCGGGTGTGTGTGTGTGTGCGTGTGCGTGTGCGTGTGCGTGTGCGTGTGTGTGTGTGTGTGTGTGTGTGTGTGTGTGTGTGTGTGTGTGTGTGCGTGTGCGTGTGCGTGTGTGTGTGTTGTGTGTGTGTGTGTGTGTGTGTGTGTGTGTGTGTGTGTGCGTGCGCGCGCGCGTGCCTGCGTGGGGCGGGCTATGCGAGGGAGCCGCGAGCCGCACTTTAACACGCGAAGAGCCGCATGCGGCTCGCGAGCCGCAGCTGGGTCACCCCTGCTATAGCCTAGAGAACTATTTCATTACATTATTCATTACTCCAAAAATAATTTAATTACTGTAATTCCATTACAGTAATGTCATTACTGCAATCTCTGGCTCCGTTAGATTCTTCCGTTTCGGCTCTCATCTTTTGCATATATCAGCAATGAAACCGCACTCGCTGCCTACATGGTAGGTGCCCATGATGACCTTGGAATCAGCGTGAATGTCATTATCCCAGCCTGCTCGTTGATCTTGCGACATCGCCCCGCTCTGAAGGGAAGGAGGCGCAGGTTTTGGGTCCGGCCGAGTTGGTTCTACCGAAACATCGAGGGACAGCTTAGTGCTTTGCTGTGTCACCAAATCAACGCGACATGCGTCAAACCACACGTCACATGCAACAAGTGCGACGCAGAAATTCACCTGTGATTCTGAACTCATCTTCCATAATTTCCCAGCTGTTGTTCTTAGCGTTCTTATCTAGGTAGTCTGGCTGCCTTTTGATATATAAAAAGGGGAACAGTCGCAGAGTTTCGAGGAACCGCTCCGTTGGGAAAGGCTTTTGGGGGAATTAGGAATAGCAGACAAAACGAGAAAACGCTACAATCCTTCGGAATGTGGAACACCCTGCATTTTTGAGGCTGTCAGCTACTGCAGATCAAGAACCCGATGATGCATTGGCCATTCGAAGGGACAGCAGGAACTGTTTGTTTGCTACCGCGTACCGCCCCCAATTTACTTAAAAGGTTCAAATCAGTCGCAAAGCTGTCGCTTGAAAGTATCAAGATATGCACTTGCCAATGTGAAACAAGTTATGTTTTTTTCCTATAAAACTTGGCCTTTTTTATCTCGAAATGATTGAACAGCTTCGTTGACCGTTGCAACGGGTTCTTTTTAAAACGCCGAAAATCGAGAGCCCGAATTATAAAAAAGCCGTACATCAGAACGTCGAAAAATTGAAATTCCAAACAGTTGAATCGCTGAAAAATCAAAATGCCGAAAAATCAAAATGCCAAAGAGTCATAACGCCGAAAAATACAAAAGGCGAAAAAAAATGACGCGCTTTGTCATTTCCACTTTGCTCGTTTTAAGCCAAAGCACGCTCCATCGACACGAGCCTTTCTAGCTCGTTCTCAAAGACACCAGTATCAAAGTAGAGTAAACTGATGTAAAATTTTGTATTTTGCTGTCTGTCGTAAAGTTAGGCATATGAGACGGACGGGAGAGCTCTCATTGGTGAGCAGAAAAAAACAGCGCTGCCCAGTGTTTAGAGTACAAGAGAAAGAGCAATGTGCGGCAGTAATTATTTCACTGATTCGGAGAGGCATGGTCGAAGACGTAAATATGTGTTCCCAGAAGAGAAAAGCGAAACTTAGTTGCGAAGACAGTTCTGTTTACGTACTCGACAAAAAGGTGGGTTTCTATACACTATTGGAGGTGAGAAAAGCAAGGCGAATGCGACGCTAGACTGATCATTGACCTTTCTGTAGAAGGTGTTCACAGGATCATCTCGAATACATTGACACACGCAAGTCATGTGCTCCGGATATCTGCATGGTTACAGTTATTTGTACTCAAGCACGAATACAAGCTCTGGCGGCGGTCTCGCGTGCGGCACCAGTGAAGATTGTGCAGTAACTCACGGCAGATGTACCATTGTCTTCAAGGCAGCACCTTCCAAGCAATGATGCCTTGCGCCAGATTGTGAGAAGGAAGAGGAAAGTGGACTGCCCATACGAGCCGTCTGCCATGCAGGAGCTCATCATTGAGGGCGAGTTCAGAACAACTTTAGATGGCCGGGAGTTTGTGCGGTGCGACTGCACCGGCGCAGATGGAGCTCGGCTCTTAATTTTTTTCACGGAAAAAAACTTGAAGAAATTGAACAACACTCGGATATGGCTCATGTACGGAACATTTATTCGCCGCTGTTTGAGCAGTTTACACAATTAAAGGTTATCTTTACGGCCATGTGTTCCCTTTACTTTACTGCCTCAAGACTAGGCGAACCAAAATGCAAAAAAGTTTACACTTCGAAGAAGTGTAAACTTTTTTACAGGTCTTAAACTTGCACTAAATCTGAAAACCGTGAATACAGACTTTGAATTGGCAGCAATCGAAGCTATTCGTTTATTGCTCCTGTCGTCGGATGTGCATGGCTGTCTGTTCCACTTGTGCCAATCAGTAGTGAGGAGAGTGCAGCACCTATGAGTGTCAGTTCTCTACAAACGAATGTACATGGGTAGATGGCTTTGCCATCAAGGTGAGGCAGCGTGCAGCCTATTCGTTCTTGCCGACCAAAAAATACGAGATGCCTATGCGTCCTTGAAACCATTCTTCCCGCAAGAAGGGGCTGTTCTGCAGCGATGCTGGGGGGACAAATACCTGTTTGGGGAATTATTCCGCCGTGTTGGCCGTGCCGCCAGAGGTAACATCTAGCGTTATCATACGATGTCCGCGGACATTGCCGCCATCCCCCTGGAATGTGCTTGCCCTCGCTGAAAACGACTTTCCTAGAGGCAATAGCTCCGCTGAGGCATGGCACCGATGATGGGAGACATTTGTTAGCGGACACCATGTAAGCGTCTTCGGGCTCATCAAGACCATGAAAAGGGAGCAGGCTACAGTCGAAGACGACATCGAGGAAGCGATCAGAAGACAACGCCACCGTTCCCGAAGCAAGAAGCAAAACCGTGTGCGAAAATCGTTTGGCAGCAGCTCTCTGCAACCGGGACAATGTCGACTTTCTAATCTATGTTCGATTAATTGCGCACAAATTACCCTTCTAAAATGCAAACAAAGAATTGCTCTGCTTTGCAACAAGATATGCAGAAATATATATATAGATATATGTTTTTTTTTTTTTTAATTTGAATTATACTAAGGGAAGCTACATTTGAGGATACCGCTTCATGCCTATTAGGAAATAGGACGAAAGCGCGTGCACATCGGCGGGCGCAGCGTCTCCCCTAACTCTGATTACTTTGCTAAGAAAATTTCTCTTCTGGTATAGCTAGGTGAAACAGCGTACTAGCAGCATTTTGATGTTTCGGCATTTTGATGTTCAGGCGTTTTGACTTTTCGGCTATTTGAATTTTCGGCTTTTTGATTTTTTGGCGTTTTGAATTTTCGGTGTTTTAAATTTCGGCATTTTGATAATTGGCCATTTTGATTTCCGGCAATTTTGAATGCCTCCCAGTTGCAACACCCCTAGATAAGAAAGCCTAAGTGGATTCCTGCGTTACAAAAGAAGGCCACCATAGGCCACAGATCGGACACTACTACGGGGTCAGTGTTCGGCCAGGGGTCATGTTCTCACTGAATTGACACGAGTTGAAGCCGAACGCTGACGCCGTAGTTACCTCCAATCTGTGGCTTACGCTGGCCTTGAGTGACGCGGGAAAACTTCACCACTTGGATTTTCTCAGCTAGGAGGTGTAAGCCATTGTGGCGGTTCTTATGAGGGAAAAAATGGGTGGAAAGAACGTGGAAAATCACTTTTCATTTTGTTCACTTCTACCTCTGACACACGGCAAACTTCATATCAGCTGGCAAAAAAGCCAGCTGAACTTAGGAAAATAGAATATAGATAGAGAAAGAGACAGGCATACGGCTGGACTGCCAGCTGTTTAATACTTCCTCCTCTTTCTGAACCTTGACTTTGTGCTTCTTTTATTCTCTTTTTTCTTTTTTTTGTTTTAAATCCCACATAAAACTCCGCTCATATCCAACACCTAACTAAATTGAGCTTTAAATCAACCGCACTTCAACGAGTCATAAATACCGCGAATATTTTTTTTTTGTATTAAGCTTGTTTGAGGGCTCGCTGGCGCACGTGGCTTCGTCTTCCTCGATGGCCAACGTCTCGAGCATCTCTCGTGCATGCTGGTTCTTGTGTTTTGTGATGATGGTAACGCTGTTGAACTCTGCACTGCACGCACAGTTGCGGCAATGTTCCGGTAGATGACCTGCATTTGTGCCTTTTAACGATGCTGCGTGTTCTCTTGCCCTCTCGTTGAGGCATCTACTAGTTTGGCCAATATAACACTTGCCACACGATAAGGGAATATGGTTAACAACCCTCTTTCTCACGGGGCGTATCGTGTCCTGTGAGCGATGTTGCAGGTTTTCATTTGGTTGGTGTCCTGGTTTACCTTACGGCACATTGAGTTGGCTTTGTTCGGCGCAGAACACACAACCTTGATGTCCTGCCTGGCAGCTATCTTTTTTAACTTGTGTGTTATCTCGAACAAAGCCTACTCAATGTGCCATAATGTAAACCAGGACACCAACCACATGAAAACCTGCAACATCGCTCAAAGGACACAATACGCCTCATGTGAAAAGGGGGTTGTTTTTCAATTCCCTTATCGTGTGGCAAGTATTATATTGGCCAAACTGCTAGATGCCTCAACGGCAGGACAAGAGAACACGCCGCATCGTTAAAAGGCAGAAATGCAGGTCATCTACCGGCACATTGCCGCAACTGTGCGTGCAGTGCAGAGTTCAACAGCGTTACCATCATCGCAAAACAGAAGAACCAGTATGCACGAGAGATGCTCGAGACCTTGGCCATCGAGAAAAACGAAGCCACGTGCTTCAGCGAGCTCTCAATCAAGCTCAATACCAAAGAAAAACAATATTTTCGGTGTTTTATGACCCGGTGAAGTGCGGGTGATTCAAAGTTCAGTTTAGTTAGGTTTCAGATATGAGCGGAGTTTTATGTGAGTCTTAAAAGAAAAAAAGCAAAAAGAGAAGAAAAAAAGCACAAAGTCATGGTTCAGAAAGAGGAGGAAGTATTAAACCACAGTTGGTAGTCCAGCGGTATGCCTGTTTCTTTCTCTTTCTATATTCAATTTTTCTAAGTTCAGCTGGCTTTTTTTAGTATTATGCACCAACAAGCTCAACTACAGCATGTTATTCATATCAGCTGCATCGAATGAGATTAAGTTATCGCCCATATAGCGCGGGCGAAACCTAACGCAATGCGGGACGCGCGCGACGCTTGTAGTCTGGATGGCGAGCTTATTCGCCGATCACATGCTCTCATTCGATAGAAATGGCATTAACGTTGCCCATGGCAACGTACTTGTAACAGCATGATAGCGTTGCCAGGGGGTTAACGCGTTAACCCATGGTCAGACAGCTAACGTTAACGCGTTGCAGACTGGAGTTGCTGCAAGGCCTTCTAAGATTTTGCGTTAGGATCTGTTGGCATGATGAGCCGAACCTTGTTCTGACTCAAAATGTGTTATGGGGCCGGTTTCTGTAAGATCGGATTGGCATTACGAAAGAGTGTCATGGAAAGAAAAACAAATAAAACAGAGTAGGTAGAAATTTGTTCGACACGCCGCTTTCTGGAGAATCAATGATCTGTTAAATACGAGGGAAGGGGCGAGACATAACCCATCATATTTAGCGGAAGGCAATCAGTTGAGATTTTCAAAGTGGCGGCGTCACGACTTCAGTGTGACTTAGACACCTATCTGATTCAATGGGTTAGCTTAATGTGTTACGTGATCGTGAAAACCGGCAAAAAAGGCGCGAGGCCCAATGCGAGGGTGGCGCCTCACTTCTAGCAGCACCCGAGCTAGCGCAGTTCCAAACACGGGGCACGCTCCATGCCTCCCGACATTATTCGTAGAATTGAGATACATATATAATTTTTCCATCACGTGTCGGATCCATTCTTTTTCACGGCGAATTCTTACACTTGCAAGTCTACATTACTCTCCCCTGACTTGAGAGCAGCCGTCTTCCAGACACAGAGATATACCGGGAATTCAGAGCCCAGATACGCTCCTGTCAACAAAGGTCACGTCGTTTTCTAGACAGAGAACAATGTTCCTCCAACTTTCGATACCGGCGCTGGCGCTCCTCGAAGGCTGGTCATAGTTTACGAGACTTTTGCATGTGCCTGGTATGATAGGCAAGAGGTTATTGTTATAGTTTTTGGATCCTTCGTGCGGCTGCAAAAGGAGGAATATATATATATAATATATATTATATATATATATATATATATATATATATTATATATATTATTTATTTATTTATTTTTTTAGCTATAAGGTACATTTCTTGACACCGAGCGCGATTTGGCGTTCGGCGCACGATTCAATAGTATCATACATGGCGGCCAAAGAATGAGTAATTCCAGCCTAACGAAAACCAACGTACAACTTTACTAGTTCCAAACTCAAGACACGTTATGGCGAGAGATAACTTGCTGCGTTCAAATTGGCTTACTTTTCGTATGCGCAACTTTTTTTACTTTTCTCGGAGGTAACGATTAAGTCCTTAGCTATCATACTTGCTGCGTTAGACATATTACAACATTAAAACGAAAAAAGTTGAAACAACAGCCGACGATGTCTCTCGATGATGATGATGTCCCCCACATGAAGTCGGCAGAACCAGCGCTACGGATGAAGTGAAGGTAAAAGCATGCGTGTGGTTGCTGGTAGATAGTCGGGTGTTGTCACGCTGCACTGATGATGTCTCCCGCATAGGAGACGAAACGTCTACCTATAAATTGTTGGTATGTTTATGCAAGCCGGAGGTATTCGTTTAAATCATGATTCCCGGCTTTTGTAACATTTTTGCATAGAACATTATTAGCGTGTGTAAGAGCGTTTGCGTTTCCCCTGTTGAGGGTATTATCTTCCTTTTTTTTTTTTTTGCAAATCAATGTGAACCACAGCCCGCCAAATGAGGTTAGCCATTTCCGAGGAGGACACAACGCAAAATGAGGTTAAGGGACGGAGTTTGAAGTTCACAGCGGAGATGCTGCTCCTACTCACGTCCTGGCTGAAGTCCATGTTGGGGCTGAGGCCAATGCCGTCCACAAAGATGGCGTCCTTCACCAAGACTGCAAGGGCGCGCAAGATGAAAGACAGGAACAGGTGCATGTGCAAGCTGTTCCGAGGGCACCGCAGTTTCCTGAAGCACGGGGACAAGGAAAAAGTCGCGGAATACGAAACTCGACCAATTGCAGATAAAAAGCTACAGTATATCTACAAGATATAAAGATAACTTGACAGTACCTACACCTCCAGTAAACTCCGGAGAAGATTGCCTCGGTTATTTATTGCCATTGCTATTAAATATCTATCAACTTCTTTAATTTGTTATATACATTTGCATGTATACCGAGCTTCGCGCACTGTAGGAAAGCATGGAAAGCTTTTTTTTAATGTTTGGTACCAAGGTATGCTAAAATAATTTTAATAATCTTTTTGTTCCTTTGTGTTCAGATTTTTAATTACTAAGTCTAAATGTAGGCAAAAATTACTGTTATAACTTGTTTGTGGTTTTGGTTACTTTTGTGATGGAAGTACCTTGTATAATAGTATAATTTCTTGTGTGATTTTATTTTAATTATTTTACCCCTACTTTGCACTTGAGGACCAATCAAGCTGCTCGGGCAGCCTTTTATCCTTGTAATCCTCATTAATTACATGGTAAATAAAATATTATTGTTATTATTATTATTATTTTCACTTTTATTGTAATGTGTAAGTTTAGGTGTGCCAGTACCGAGACCCCATTGTCGTTCCTGAACATCTCATTAAATGCATTATTGATTCTTGATTCTCGATTATTAATATTAATATTAATTCACTCTGCAAAAAAAAATATTCACACGTGTGCAAACTGATACAGTGGTATCGTTCTCGAAGAGCGCTTGCATTTGCCATATTTAGTTCTATAATTTTCTCATTATCCACGAAGAGGTAAGCCCGTACATCGACAGGACACCTGAAGCGCCAATCACAGAAATATATGAAAGAAACCTAAGGTATTGCTAACCAGAGATAACGCTTGCACGCTATCACGATGGTCTACACTACGTGCAACTATAATGCTGAACACGACGTTTAACATCTTGCGCCTAGCTTTTAAAAACTAAATGACAAATGTGATTCAATCGGAAACCATCATACCGATGAGCGATGGCGGCAGCTCAGACAATACTGATTGAACAACCCCTTGAAGGCGCAGGGCCTTTGCAGTCTACATCAGGGACATCAGGACGGCCGCGTGTTTACCCCGCTCATACCAACCTGACACGCAGATGAGATGATATCTTTGAGCGTGAAATTACACTCTGCTTGTCGCCAATCGAGTTCACCACATCGGGTATTGTACACTGTTGCATTGTGTAACCCACGAGAAGGGGCTGCGTTTTGTGAATATTGTGTTGGCAAAACTATTTTGATTTGCAAGAGATCTGAGTGGAAGAGTCCGCATGACCGTAGTGTCATGCTCCAAAGACCATTACTTCATTTTCACGAAAAACGAATTGAAAGCATGCATGGGCATCCGACTATTCACATTCTTCTTTAGAGGATTTTTACTTCAGCGTAGCTTGAAAATCATATTCTGTTATTTATACCTTCGAGTATTAAGAAGGAAGTCGTACAAGACCCGGTAATTAAAGAAATCGCAGCACTATTAAAATAAATAATAATTTAGACATTACTAAGGTCGAACTTAGAAAAAAAAATCTTAAAGAAACGTGGAATGGGTTCCTTTATGTCCTGTATTTGGCATGTCGGGCGTTATCACAAAATCACCCTTGTTACAAAAAAAAAAGAAGCAGGACGAGCGACGGCAAGCGCATATATTGTAGTCGGCGCCGCAAGTAGTTTCATAGATAAAAACTATAGTTCGGTACTGCAGCAAAATCATATAGTTTGCACCCCAATGTGTGTCTCTCTATAATGAATTTCAACTTATATTTAAGGATATTTCCTAAAACAAGAGACGCAAAAAAATATCAGTGAAAATATAAAAAAAGTCAATTATCATTCCCGTAGGTGTTTTGTTCACGGTTACCTAAATCGAAATGACAAGAATTTATATAGGTCGAAAATATGTCTCGCATTTTATCTTGCCTAGTTATACCGATTGTACGAAAAAAAAGCAAAAAAAAAAGCTTCCTGGTTTTTTTGTTTTTTTAACGTTAAATTAAACTAGACACCGTTGAATGCTCAGTTTCCACCCATTTGGAGCGCTAGCGATTCAAATAGAGGTCAATGTTTAACAGCTTGCCGTTACCGGACTCAAATGATTTAAAGCTATTTTTAAAAAGTTTCAATGATAAATTTGTTACCAACAAAGCACTGCATTGCATGGGAATGAATGCAATCGGCTACTGGAAACGAACCCTATTTTCAAAATGCAAATCTCCGAAAATCGGTTTAACATTCAATTAATACAAATATAGGTTTGAAACGTTAGAATTTGGTTCGGTCAGCTAGCACCACATTTTGAGCGAGGAGTAAACGTTCATTAATGTGTAGTTTATTTTTTTTTAACTGAAATAAAATGTTTCGGAACGCCCAAAACGTTTTACACTCCAAACATCACTATTCCATGCTGATTTTTGTTTTTATATGTTAGTTCCAGAATACCTCATATGAACCTACCTCATATGAACCAGCTTTGTGTTACAATGACAATACCTCATACATTACCCTATATGAACCAGCTCTGTGTTACAATGACAGGAATACTGACACTGGATACCTTCTTTTTGCTGCTACCTAAAACGTTTGGTGCTTTTGCACATCGGTTTCTGATAACGTACGAAGTAGCGTAACTTCTGAAAAAATACAAGTCTTTGAACGAAGTTCGACTGCAATTTCTAATCATTTTAGGTTGCTATATTTTGCGCCCTAAATAGAGCACAAAATTAATTGAATTTTTCTTATATATAAAAATGACTGACTAATTGGTTTGTATAAAAAAAAGTGAAATGTAATTTTGAACAATTCTTGCAACCTGATAATTATAAGTTAACTTAAATTTATTGTTTCAATATTTTGGGAAAGGGGACGGAGAAATGAATCTCAGAAGATATTACCTGACGAAGTTCTTAATCCCAAAGGTACAATACATCGTCGGCCAAGAAAAGTACTCATACGGGAGCAAATTAAGCAAAACTAAAGTAAACAGGCTCATTCAATGATTCTCTAAGTATGTCGGGAATTATGACAAACGCATGGCTTATGTGACTTTTTTATTTGGGGGCATCATTACGTGCCGAGAAAATGAGGAAGAGGAGGAGACGGGAGTGCGCGGGAACGTCAGAACGCCGAGCTCTGATTCGAATGATGACTGGATAGACCTAAAGCTAGCTGCTTTTGTCTCCGCTGCACTCGTAGAACGCGATCGAACGCGAGAGCCAAACATCGGACTCCGACGTTCCACGTTCTAACGCCGCACTAATCGTTCCAACCAAAGCTCGGCATTCGGAAATACCCACGTGCTCTGGTCTCCTAATTGCCCCCCCCCCCTTTTTTTTTTTCTTTGCGCATTGAGAACCAAGAAAGCTGTCTAGCTGACAGGTCGTTCCAATGAGTTGCAAAGAGATTGAACTGGGAGGAGCCCTTTGTCCAGCTTGTTTTCTCCAGCGCTATGTGCTTACCTATCACGAGGCCTATGGACATGATTATTTACGTCAACTACCTGGATGGAGCACGGGGCACAGTGTAACGTAAAAAAAGTGTTGACAATAAACGTAGCGACGGTTTCCAGACGCGTCAAGTCGGATCTCTGTTGGTAGCAGTCGTCAGAGGATGCGAGGTTTACCCGCTTTGGCCTCTCTGTTGAGCAGGTGCTGGTCACATGCACGGTGCATGCTGAATTACTGACGTAGGCCGGAGTGGCTGAAAAATATTCCCTCCTCGGACGACAGGAGAGCAGGATCTCCAGCCAAACGGTGCAGCAGCGTTCGGCTGCGACAGCTAAGCGCTGCGTCGTTCTTGTTGTCCCAATTCATGTTGTTTTAATGTTAGCCGTTCAGGACAAAGGGGTCGGAGCTCCCTGCCAATAGCGAATGTTCCTAGCACACTTATTCTAAAACCTCTACAGTCTGTTGCCGCTTAAGAAATGTAGCAGATGTACGTTTTCCGTCAACGACCGAACGTTTCCACTTCAAAAGAGCAAATGCTGGAAAGTAGCTGACTGGCGAGCAGAAAAGCACCAATCATGGCGTGCAGGAAGATTTGTTTTGAGGGTCTTCTCTTCCAGTTCTTAGTTTGAAACATATGGGCACTGTGGCGACACGCCGACTTGTCATCTGCTAAACGACGAGGAGGCTCGCCTCCGATATAATGAGCCCCGCGCTCTCTTGACTAAAACAATTAGAATATGGATATAGAGTTGGCCGGACGTACCCAGAGGAGTATATTCTACCAAACCATTTGCTGCTAAAACGGTCGTGCCATAATGCCCTAAAATCCTGTTTTTACATTGCCGGCATTAATGCATGCCGCAGGTTAGGAAAACCAGATTTGTTTTTTTTTTTTGTTTTTTTCTATTCGCCATTCGAGTTGAAACAGCGTCGCAACGTCCATCGGCTTAATTGAAGGCGACGGTTGCCATGAAAAATTACGAAGAAATTCGAAAGCGTTAATCACACGACGTAGAAATTCTGGTCATTTCTTCCCCGAGCGTTTATCACGTGACGAAATCGAGACGCTTTTTGCGTTGCGGATGGGTGACTCAACTGTTCGGCGGAGGGAGGCAAGGATGCTTTGCCGCTACAAACAATACCTGTTTCGGGGCAGAAAAGTTTGCTTTTGACGATATTTTCTCGTTAAAGGGATTGGTCGCATATGTAGGAAGGCTACCTTCTTCCCTTGGGGTGTCAAGAGAAGAAACCGCTAAATTCGACAGCTAACGTTGACATATCTCCAAGCCGGCGACACGTCTGTGAGAACTACTCATTCGCAAAGAAAGTTCACTCGCTGGTGATGTCGCTCTCATTTAACATCTGTTTTCTTCCCTTGCATGTAACGGTTAATAAAAGTAAAAATTAAACGCAAGATTGATTTATGAAAAAAAAACCGAGCATGACGAATCATACTTTTTAAGGCAAAGAAATGTAGGTTTGACTCACTTGACAGAAGCCAGGATGATTAAGGCGACGATGAGACTGATGAAGGACACTGTGTAGCCAATCTTCGAAATAAGCTTGATGGTCGGGAGGTGAGGCTGCAGAAAGAAACTATCATTATAACTGTCAGGAATATTAAGGCGAAAACCAGCTTATTACTACGTCTTAATATTGAAATAAAAATACTATTTACGATCACATATTTTCAACATGTGAAGCCGCGGCAGTGACATGTGAAGATAGAAAGCATTCCAAAAATACTTGCGCAACCAGTGTTTTTACATTGCCCTGCTGCTTGCTTTTACTGGTGAGTGTTTGTTCCTTTTTTTAAAGGCGCGCAGGGTATCACGAGCACCGCCATATGTGGCTACCTTTCTCTCCGAGATGTCTCTGTCAGAGCCTGTTCTTATCATCTCAGCTACAACGATTACGGAGCTACAACCGGTGTTCTCAGCTACAACCGGTGCGGCGATTTCGACTGCCCTCAACTTTTCCCTACGTCAGTAATCTGGTGTGTACAACACGACCCCCAGACGGGCGAGAACTGACAGGTATTTGTCTGTTTTTAATCGACATTCTTCCACGGATGCAATTTATGTCCGCATTGTTTAGGTCACCTTGTGTTTGTTACTCCTTACTAATGTCAGTAGTGTGAGTCAGTGGGCATTTGGCTTTGAGACACGCCCTCAAGGCTGCTTCAAGAAGAGGTCGCCATTTTCTTTGCGTTTCCGAGGCTGAAACAAAACCTCAACAGGGAAAACCATTTTCATGAAATTGAAACAATTAAATTTAACCTCGACATCTTTTTATCCACTCAGGCGTTTATGTTAAATCTGCGTGACTGGATGTCTATGAACTAATCAATGTTTGCATTCTGATAATGTTGCATGACTTTTATTGATTTAACTTTGTTGTTTCCTGTATTTTTAGGTTTTACTTCGTGTATGTTTAGTGCACCACACTATAAACCGAGAGGTTGTTTGTGGGCATGACAAAATAAAACAATTTATTAATATTATTATTATTATAATAATTTCTATTATTATTATTATTATTATTATTAGAATAGTAATGCATTTTATATGAACGTGCGACCCGCACAAACCACGCGTGTTAAGCATTTCATGCTCTGTTAGGGAGTTGTACTTTATAATTTGGTATTTCAAAAGTTATACTGGGCTTCAAACTAAACAGTTTTACTCCTATATTAGTGTAAAAAGTGTGTTCTTTTTTTTTCAAACTAACACCCTTCGTACATGTCTGTCTCTCTAGGGAGTACGAAGGACGCAACTTGGGTGTAGATGAAGATAACGCCTTCGTACACCCCTTCATATACCCCCCAGTAATCGAAATGTTGTTCAAAAGGTGTACGGGCTCCATTTTACACCCTGCACTTTGACCATGTAAAAAGCGTGTGATGGTGATTCTATTTTTTGAGGCTTTTACGCAACAAGTTACTATTACAGAGAACTTTGCCGAAGAAAAAAAAGTAATTGAAGCATTAAAAATTTACAATAAATTGTAAGTAATTACACGTAATCAGAAACTGATTACTCGTAATGAATTAAAATTAATAAGTAACTTATTACTTGCAATCAATTACATCTCTTTTAAGTACAAAACGAGCGTGTTGGTAACAGTTATTAAACATGAGGAAGATACACAGAAAGGGGGAGACGGACAACGAAGACTTCGTTGTCCGTCCCCCTTTCTGTGTATCTTCCTCAAGTTTAATAAATCTCTTTTAACTTTTGAGCTCTTCAGTTTCTTTTTTTTTTGCGGTAACGTTCCCTGTAATTCAATTTGTATTGTTTTGTAATCAAGTGCAATGAATAAATTACATGTTTTCAAAAGAACTAAACTTAGTGCGTTGAGTTTTTTTTTTTCGTGAGCCAAAATAGTCAGAACATCTCAATACGACAGAAACGAGTTAACTTGTGTAAATTCTAGAACGTCGTAAACTGACGTGGCCTGAAACTCGAAACGCAGCTAAGGAAGGAATACAAACAATGCTCGAGAAAGAGTGGTGTGTGCGTGTGTGTGCAAGTGCATGCGTGAGTGTGTTTCCTTTTCAGAAGACAACGCGCGTGCGGATATTTGCGCATCGATTAAACGATACCTTAGGTAAGCGATTTTTAATTACCTGTCATATATTGAGCCAGTGCGTTGTTCTTTTATTTGCTTACGATTTGTGCAAAAGTGGAAGACGCTGCGTTACAGATTGTTTTATCTACGTGTAAGGAAGTGTTCCCAAAATAAAATAGCAATGTGGTTCAAATTATTTGGGTATGTTTTCAGTTGTTCTTTATGGGTCATTTGATGTGGTCGTTAGATCCACCATATCTTATTCAATGGGCATTGCCTCTTATGCCTTTTACTCCATTCATTGCACCATTTCTGATGTGTGTTCCGCAGCATCACACACTATTTCTAAATGTGTAAGAAATTGATTACAATCCCGTTTTTGTGTGTTAGAAAATGACACCATATTTTTAAGGTGTTAGAAAATGACGCCTTATATTTAGGGTGTTTGATTATAACGCACTATTTGTAGCGTGTTTGAACTATACACCTTTTTTCACGGTTTTCATAATGACACCGTTTTTCTAGGGTGTTTCAAAATCCGAATAAGGCTTTTCCCAATGGGAAAAGCCTTATTCGAAATCCGAATAAATGGCTTGTCCCAATGGGACAAGCCATTTTCCAATGGGACAAGTCAAATGCGAAAATACAAAATCCGAATAAATGGCTTGTCCTAATGGGACAAGAAATTTATACAAATAAGAGTTAAAAAGGTTAAGTGTGACTGGAAATGATTAAGGCTCCTCCTGTCAAAGCAAGTTAAGGGAGCGTGGAGCAGCAAGTTTAGTAAAACAGTGTGCTGTCGAATACGAAGAAGGCGATCATCCTTTTCCAGTGTACAGTATTTCCTTATGTATTTTTTATATATATTCAAGCATACGGCACTGCAGTCAAGCAAACAAATCGGTACTTAACCTGCAGGCGTCTGGAATCAGGTAAACTATAAAAAAAAATCAGTGTCTCCCTGAAAGGCAAGCGGCTTACCGAAGTAAACACTGGCACGCATAGGACAACCATGGTCGCTGCGAAAAGTTTGGTTTTGGGGAAAAATTCTTGGTAAGCAAAGCACGTGAGGTACTTGAATACTGGATTGTGGGAGTGCATGATTTCGCCACTATTCAAGTACAGCGAGATTACTACATTTAAAAATACTAAATTGAATACGTGATTTGCGTCACATATGTTTGCGCACATGTTAACAATGTAGGCACGATCTTGTCGTTTTTATCTGTGTTTTTGTTTCGTGTAATATTTACTTGGCATATTAAATTATTGCGACTTAGGAATCAGTTCGATATTTTTGCAACTTTTACGATAGGTATAAACAAGTATTTTATATTTTGCTGTTTCACCACACGGGTTTAACGCAAATGACATATTAACGGACGCCACTCAATGAGGAAGACCTGCGAGCTCTGAGTGTTATACACTTGGTGGAGTGTTTATACGTTATGTGGTTTTCGCAATATTTCTACTAGTCAGTCATTTATAGAGCTTTTATACTCTACTTCGAATCAGTAGTGAACATTATTATCTATTGTGCGGACCAAAATTAGAAAAACTATATATGGCGTACTTGTGACGGCTTGAAGCTGAGCTAATTGGTTCAGTGTTATATATGGTGCCAGTTTGAACATGAAGGGTGGTTGCATATAGAGAGAGACAGAAAGTCATACTACTCGGCTGGACAATTTAAATGCTTTGCACCATTAAGGCTGTTAGTTTGTCCCGAGCTAACACCCTACGGGTGCTACACCAAGACCCTAAGGATGCTGGCGATCTCGCCAACATTGTAGGGGTAGTCTCGAGCAGCAAGTTTCATAAAAATAAGCTCCCGATGCAGTTCTCACATGTACAAAAACAGGAGATACAGACATAATCGGTTTCCCACGCGCGGAAAATCATGTCTCTAATGACTGCTCAGCCGCCTCATATAGGGTAAAATTGGGGTACAATGAGACGCGGGGCGAAATGCGACAGTTTGTGTTTAGAGCCATCCACCTCTAGAGAATCATTCAGAGTGCGTTCAAACTTCACATAAAAGTGCCACGACCTGTACACTTTGCACGTGTAAACATTGAGAGCCATTAGCGAGAATGTTCTGGAGAAAATAAATTCGGAGTTGAAGTTGACGTGTTTACTCGCCGGCAAAAAGGCGCGAAATTCAGCGCGAGGTTAAGCTTAGAGACGTGCATGACGGTTAGCGCCAAATATTTTGCCTAGGAAAGCTTTAATTTTAATGGTGCGCGTTATTAGCTGCGTGGGAACCAAATTTGACCGATCTGTGGTTTCGGTTTTTAACGAAATAATTATTTACATAACCGGAAACGCGCGAGGTGAACCTCGACAATCTGATATTCTACGACGCGCATGTTAATAACCCGCGAGTCTCGTGAGTGCAGCCATTGACTTTTTTTGCCGGTGTCTAGGATGATTCGAAGGTATTAAAGATAAAACAATAATGATATCATGGGGCGAAATTGACGCGAACAAAGCTCTTGAAATTGTCAAGCAGCAGCGTCACTCCCTTCTCACTGCTGCCACACTTTTGGCGAACCAAAGACGCTTTTGAAAGGCGAGCCAAACGGCTCGGGGAATATGAGGAGCAGCGGCTCAACAAAGAACGGCTGGGCTACAAAACGCGCGTTCTTTCAGACCTTTCAAATTTCAATAACACTTCTTTTGTACGTAACGTAGGACAGAAACAAAGAACAAGCAGGTCGGAGAGAAGTACTGTACTAAAATCATCTCCCCACAAGTCAAAGCAGGTGTCGGCGAAAGCAACCTAGGACCAACGTATTTCACAGCCCCCCCCCCCCTCCAAAAAAACAAATAGCAAAAAGAAACAAAAAAAAAAAACTCGTGAGACCAAAGAGAAGGATTATTAGTTATGCCCCGAACATGCTCGCAGTGTCTGGGCGTTCTGCGGACCGTGCGATGACAAGAGATTGGCTGTGCCTGGTATGCAAAGAAGTTTGGAGCCAATCCGTATAGATCGAGTGCATGGAATGCAAGGACTGGGCTCACGAAGAAGGCGTTAAAGCTCACACAGTGCGTTTCAAATGTTCTTAATGCGAAAACTGAACGCATACCAGGTTCCTTAGGTGTGTCACATTGAACCCCACAGCGTTGTCTCATTTTGCCCCACAGGAAGGCGCAAAATGAGACATTGTGTGACCTTCAGATACAGTGATGTCTGGTTCATACGGACACCTTCGTTCCCCAAAGAAGTCGTCATCAATATGAGTTGGCCATAATAACGAGACAACAATGCACGTACTTCCCCGGTTTGTCCTCGAAAATGGTGTCCATATAGCGGGGTATCCATATTAAACGGGTCCATATAAACTAGACGTGACTGTATTGTAGTGTCGTTTAATGTTTCGCTTGCTCCAGTTAAGAAATATTTACTGAGAATAGAGTCAAGACATCTAAGAATATCCCCATGCTGTGTTTTTTATATATTAGGCAAAAATTGAAATTACCATTGAAATTAACATTTTTTTGCGTTATTTTGCCCCACCTTAGCCCATCAACAATTCAAAGTCACTGAAAAGTGCACCGCTCCACAGTTACAAAGGTTACACCTATGTTGCTTTGTTTTAGTCAATATTACGTCTCGTGCATAGGATATCTAAGTTAAAAAAAAAAAAACATCTTCAAGTAAAAAACTATCCGCCTCTCCATCTCGTGTTCGCCCTCTCGCGGCGGAAACGGGAAGCGATCTGGTGAGTGTCCTACGGTTCTCCTGTTCAGCAGGCACGGCGGAACTGCTCGCAATTCTGACTCGCGAACAGTCATTCCTGAATGAAAACAACACTCTTCACTGTCCCAATGTAGTGCTGCAGCTGGTACGGGTTTCCACCTTACCAGAGAGCATTTGTATTGTCCATAAAAGCTAACGCAAGCGCTGTGCGTCTGCGTTCGAGTTGTGTGCTCCATGCTTCGCGTGCGCGTCGCCGCCATGCGCCACTTTAGGATCGCACTTTTGATTTTCGCGCACGCGCAGTGTGGAACACGCCGCCCTAACGCCAAAGCACAGTGCTTATGTTCGCTCGTATACGCGATACTAAAACTCGGTACTGTTTCACCGGTTTTTCAATGCCAGCGAAACGTGCTGCAGTGAGAGAACATGCAAGAGGGTTGGCGTTCCTTCGAACTGGAAAGCCTAAGGTCTTCGAACCGTGGCGGGTGAAAATTAAAATAAATAAATGTATGGAAAGTTTTGCATAAAAAAATACGGAATTCGTTTTTTTTTTTTCTGTTTAATTTCGGAGAATTACGTTTTGAAGGATTCGCGGTGAATTTGGAAGTTTGTGCGGGTCAAAAGTCGCGACTTTGATAGCACCATATGCTTTACCCACAATTAATGTCATCTTACATGTATTTCTCATATTAGGCAGAATAATTTTATTGGTTATGGACTATTTCAATTTTATAACTTCTTCATTAAAATGCTGCAATTGGCAGCAATGATGATAATTTGCCAGCATTGGATTGCTATAGTTGTTTGCGCGTTTGAAATTAGATGACAAGCAACATATTATACCAGAGCTTGAAAAATTACCTATCTTAATTGTATTATTATTAATACAGAATGTCGTTTTGTAAAAAATACGTCTTTAAATATAACATACTTTTCAGAAAGTTGCCATGTTGCGTTCTTTTCAGCCTATAAAAAACTGACATTTTTATTAAAATAGACATAAACATTGCATGTAATATTATCCCTTTGGTCTCGCGTTGCTTTAAAGAACACACACACATATCTAATCTCTGACTCGGATTCCGTTTTTTTTTTCGCAGTGAGAACGTTTTGTTTTATTTTATGCGTTTTGTGATCATATTCTAAAATCATCACACGTGGCGTAATATTGCCAAATTTGGATTGATTCAGTTAATCTTTTGTCGGGAATAATGATAAAGCAATTAATCACCTAAATGCCTAAACACCCATTAAGCCGGGAGTTCATTATTTCACATGACACTCATCTGAGTAAAAAAAAAGATCACCTAAACTAAAAAAGAAATATCAGAGCAGATTTTTCAACACATTCAATGTTTTGTGTTACCTCTAAGGTGTATGAAAGACCTTGCCTTGAAATGGATACCTAACTTTTCTATATAGTTTTAAGTGCATGGATCGGACACGGCGTAAAGTAGTGATTTGAGCTAGTTGGTACTGTAACATTTTTTTGTCCAGGGTTGATCAAGTATTCACGACTCCCTCATTTCTCTGCAGGTATAAAAGTGTGTTGCTATGTCGATGACCTTTTGATTGTGTACGAGAAAGGGCCGAAGAGATGTTGTAAATCTAGTATTGGAAATCTTCGTTAAGTACGGTAACTCGGTATGGGATCGCTACACACAAATAAGCATAAACCATCTAAAAAAATTACAAAAAAGCACAACGCTTTGTTTACAACAGGTACGACAGGCAAGCGTCTATTTCCTGCTTATACAAACTTTCAGACTTACCTGAACTTGAAATGCGCAGAAAAATTATCCGCCTCAAACTTCTATACAACATAGTCAATGGTAAAAGTCTGCTTTCATTTGAAAATTTCATGAAATACAAAACCACGAGGCTGACTCGAAACACGCATGACAAAGCCATCATAGTCCCACAAACTAAAAAGGACTCTTTTAAGTTTTCTTTTCTTCCTCGCACCATCAACGAATGCAATAGTTTACCAATAAACATAATTAACCAATCATCAGCTCCTGCATTTTCGCGGCTCTCACAAAATATTTGCTGCCTTAGATAAGTATGCTGTCTGCTTTAAGGTGTGCTTTTAAACTTTCGGTTGTTGCGTTTCTCTCGTATTTATTACCTCATGTGCTACTGTATTGTCTTTATTTAATATCGTGTTGCTGTTGTTCTTTTTTTCTGTCTTGTTTTTCGTGTATTTTGCTCAAGCAATGCTCACCCTTGCCTTGACCACCTTGTGGCTGGCAGCATTAACAAACAAATAAAGAAATACATAAATACATAAATAAACACGAGGTGGTTGCTACATAGGACAGACTGAAAGATGCCTCAACGACCGGAATATAGAAAACATTTCTATTCCCTTCACGCCATGGTGGGAGGGCACTTGCCTACACACTGTCTCTCCTGCCAGTGCACACCGACTTTAGTGACACAACTATACTCGGGAGATTCCAAGATCGGACTTTGCGAAAGATATTCAAAACCTCTCAAATTAAAAAAAAAAACAGGGCAGCAATGCGTGATCGATCCTCCACTGCCATTGAGTGCCAAGGATGTGCCATTTTACCCAACGCCTACGGTGAGTGAATTTGGCCGGCCGGAAGTAAAAAAGTGCAGTATTCTGTATTTTATATTCGTCCTATTGTTTTACGGTGCTTTACGGTTTTTTCTTCCTTTTCTTTCTTGCCTCAAAATAATCCAATATGTTGACATTTTCTTTTTTTTTCTTTTTTCCTTCTTCATAAGCTATCACAAGGGGTCAATTTCTATGGCTTCTTTTTTCTCCTCTTTCAAAATAAATCATTTGGGAGTCAGCTTCTTTCGTTCTAACTGTCGTTTTCTCTTCCTCCGTGTTCTGTGCACTGTTTTATCATATCGGACACGTATGTGAGAGAAGAAAGGTTCCGCGAACAATTGTTTTAGCTCAATACTTACGCTGTGAGACACATGTTGATTTAAGAGAGATATCGAAATGAGCACCCATATCAAGAAATTAAATTCCTAAATATAATTAGTTTCAGTTTCGTTACTGCATTGGAACGTGAATCCTGGCGTAAATATTTCGCTAAACGCTGTATTTTTTTTTCAGGATAAAAAGGTGTCCTGCGCGCATACCACCCTAGACTTCTTGTATAAGCAGAAATAATTTGTGTCGCTCAGTGAAGTTAGCACACTGGACAAGCTCAGTAACAGGCATACCAGCACGCATCCCCAGCCCTAACTATGACCGCCCCTTTGAAAAACGAGTGGTGCCACCTGTAGACAGTGGGAGTCGCGAATAGGCAAGAATTATTTTATCGTCACTAATACAACCTCGCTAAACCGCCTGTCAGTGCAACGAGTGTAATTCAAAAAGGGTGTTCAAGTCACTTCAAGCTTTCCCACATCATTTTCAAACACTTCAAATATGAGGGGTGCTCAATGCCACAGTACCCGATTTGTACAATTGAGAAGGGTGTATTAGGTCAAAATAAGGGTGCTGAAGGGGTATAGTAGTGGGTGTAAGTACCGGAAAAAGCGTGTTACCCGTTTACCCTTTGTATGTCTAGTTGTTTTCCCAAAAGATGTTTCCAAGTGGTCGAGTTCTGTTTTCAAACTAATAGCGTAATTGTACAACGAATGGGTCGATCCACATATATATTGCCAATTATCTAACTGGAGTACATAGAGTATTTCAAGTTATACACGTTTAGAAGCATCAAAGAGGTAATGAAGTCGAAAAGTCGACATCATTCTTACATTCGGTTTCATTTTGGAGCTCACGCTTCCGCGACAGTTCAGCAGATTCAGATTTCAATCCTGCGGTACTTTACGGAGCTTCCTCATTTGATGCTAAACTCTCAGTATCTGAATTTATCCTAAGGAGCATTAAAGAGTCTGAATCGGAACAGCCGACGCTCTAATGGACCTTGCTAGAAAGTAGCGCGCTGCCTCAAGCGGCGCGCGTGAGCCATTATGGGAACAGGGAGGGTTGCTGCTCCGTCGTCTGCTGTTACCGCCGTACAGCCTGCGAGAACCACGTTGCCTATATTCGCGTTTGGTCTCTGCGTACAGCAGACGGCATTCTTTGCAGCGTCCTGTGTTACAGTCCGTTGCCCAGATGAGGTGAGAGTCCTCGATCACAGCACGTCTGTCCACTGCCCTTTTTTGTATGGGCCATCGTTCTGGATGGGCCACTGCTCTTTTTTATCCTGAAAGCGTTAAGGGGGTCGTTTCCCAGAAAAGCCGGCGTCAGTGGCGTGACGCGAAAACTCTGCTTGGTCGAGGGGGTTATGACGTAACAGACAGATAACCTCGCGCTGGAATTTCAAACAGCCCACAGCGCTCTCGTGAAACGTGACGTCACGCGTAAAATGAAAGTGTATAAAACATGACATGTAATGGGAATTAAAGGCCTCCGCATGTCTCAAATAATTTCAGTTTTTAATGTAATCACTTTCCCTTAAAGGAATATTTGAAGAATTTTAGGTGAGATTCGAGCCCACGACCCTTCGTTGGTGAACCAGACACGCTACTGACTATATACTTTGTTTACTTTTAAGCTGAGACTAGAATTTCCGCACTAAGTGCGAGCATTCTACCCTTGCTAACACAAGTGTGAACGTACAGGCACGCGCAACCAAAGCACTGCTGAAGCCAGCGAGCTCGCGCAGAATCCCGAGCGTCTAGAGTCTAGACTCAGCTTAAGGGTGAACGAAGCATAGGCCACTCAAGGCACACTTGCACGGCGGAGAAGGCAATGCCTTTCCTTCGCCGTGCAAGTGTGCCTTGACGCATTTTTATTTGGCCATTGCGCCTGGGCCACGTGCCAAAAGAGCGAGATAGCACTACCGCATCCAACGAGTTTTTTTTTTTTTGCTATGGGAATTAGTTTGGTACATTCTATTTTCATTCGCCAGTAAACAAAAACGCATCTTCTTTTAACCACATTTAAGTGTAGTTTTCTTTCCTAAATGTATGAATGTGTGGTCATCATACCGAGAGGCATTCTTTGCTGACACACTTGTTATTTACATAATTTACAGATAGATATTTACAAACGGGCCAGTCCGAGATAACGTCTATGCCAGATGAGACGAGCATGGGTTGCAGCCGGCGTATTCCATCGGAGCTCTGTGTCGCGTGTGTGCCGCTCGTGGTGCGAGGCTCCTGCCTCGTTCGCAGTGCATGCGTTGGTGCACGTTGCTCTACGGTGTAGATGGTGTCGCCCGCATGTTCGCTACATGGGCTCCCCCCCTAGCGGCATAGCGGCGAAAGACGCTGTTTGCGCGCTAGTTGGTAGTGTTTTGGAGGGTGAAGCGGACGTTGCGGGGACGGGCTTGATCGGGTTGAGTTCGATGCGTGATGTCCATCGTGGCAGAGCAACCCACATTCGCAGTGTGTGGTGTGAGGTTGTCCGTGTCGTCGGAGCTCAGGATGTACGCAGGCTTGAGTCGGTCGATTGAGACATGGTCTTCGCGGTTCGGGTAGGCCAGGGTAAAGTGCTTCTCAGCTCTTCCAAGGACCTTGTACGGACCGTCGTATGCAGGTTGTAGGGAGCGTCGCACAGCATCGTGGCGCACGAAGACATGCGTGGCGGTCAAAAGGTCGGGGCTCACAAAGAGTTTTTGTTGCCGGGTTCGACGTGTGGGTGAAGGACGGAGGGTGGCCATGTGGGAGCGGAGTCTTTCGACGTTGTCGAGGGGGTCAGGCAGAGAGCTGGATGGTGGAGCACAGAAGAAGTCGCTTGGTAGGCGGAGCGGGGTGCCGTAAACCAACTCTGCTGCGCTGCATCCAAGGTCGATCTTAAGCGCAGCTCTGATTCCCAGCATGGCGAGCGGAAGATATTCACTCCATGTGGATGGCGTCATGGCAGTGATAGCTGTCTTGAGCTGCCGATGAAATCTCTCGACGAGTCCATTCGCGCTCGGATGGTATGACGTCGTTGAGATGTGCTGGAAACTAAGCAGTTTTGATAGCGTTGCGAACAGGTTGGATTGAAACTGTCTTCAGCGGTCTGTGGTTACAGTGGTAGGAGTTCCGAATCTTGCAACCCACGAAGTGAGGAATGCGTGTGCAACGGCTTCAGCAGTGATTTCAGTTAGGGGTACCGCCTCAGGCCATCTGGTGAAGCGATCGATGACGGTGAATATGTACCGATAACCTTGAGATGGTGGAAGAGGGCCAGCGATGTCCATGTGGAGATGGCTGAATCGTCCGTGGGGAAGCTGAAAAGTCGCAGTCGGTGAGACAGCATGGCGATGGACTTTGGTTCTCTGGCAGTTGATGCAGGCACGTGTCCAGCGTCGGACGTCGGAGTTCATGCCAGGCCATACATACCGAGATGAAACAAGTCTTTGTGTTGACTTGATACCAGGGTGTGCCAGGGAATGAAGTATGTCAAAGGCTTGGCGCCGAAAATCTCTAGGGAGGTAAGGACGTGGCTGGCTGGTTGAAACTTCGCATACCAGTGTTGGTGATGATAAATCTGGCTGGACTTCCTGGAGCTCCAGTGAGCAGGAGGAGGAGCTGAGCAGCGTCTGGAGTTCAGAATCATTTTTCTGGGAAGCTGAGAGGGCCAAGTAGTCCAGAGGTGGATGTTCTATGAAAGATGCATCGATGTGAACGCGGGATAGAGTATCGGCTACGACGTTTTCTTGTCCTTTGATGAATCTGATGTCGGTTGTAAATTCTGAGATGAATGCCAGCTGACGAATTTCTCTCGGGGAGTGCGCAGCACTGCCGAGAGGCAATGGCGTACGTCAGCGGCTTGTGGTCTGTGAGTATGAAGAATTGCCTCCCTTCCAGAAAGTGACGAAAGTGCTTGACAGCGGAGTAGGTGGCAAGTAACTCACATCCAAAGGTACTGTACTTCCCGTTTGTAGGGGACAGTGATTTCGAGTAGAATGCGATGGGGCACCAGCATCCATCAATCAACTGCTGACAAACTGCGCCGATCGCTGTGTCCGAGGCATCGACCATGATGGAAGTTGGAGCGTCCGATCTGGGATGCGCCAGGAGTACCACGTTGGCTAACTGGTTCTTGATTCTGACGAAGGCTTCCTCGGCTGGGGGGTTCCAGGCTAGGGGTGAAGTCTTCGCCTTGACTCCCACGAGGAAGGCGTTCGGTGGGCGAAGTACAGCAGCGCATCCTGAGAGAAAGCGACGGTAGAAATTGATAAGTCCCAGGAATTCTCTGCGTTGTCGCACATTGGTTGGTCGTGGAAAATCCTGGATCGCTTGAACTTTCGTCAACAGAGGTTGAATGCCGTCCTTGTCGTTATGGTGTCCGAGAAAGTCCAGTTCGGACACGCCGAATGTGCATTTTTGCACATTGATGGGGACACCGAATTCGTCTAGACGTTCGAAGATCGTTCGGAGATGACATTGGTGCTCTTCAGATGTCTTGCTAAACACCAAAATGTCATCCAAATATGCGAAACAGAATGGGAGGTTTCGCAGCACTTGGTCCATAAAACGCTGGAAGGTTTGGGCGGCGTTTCTGAGGCCGAATGGCATCCGCACATATTCAAACAATCCAAAAGGTGTTACAATCGCTGTCTTAGGAATGTCTTCTGGCGCAATCGGGATGTGATGGTAGGCCTTCACAAGATCAAGCTTGGTGAAGATGGCTGCCCCTGCAATGGCCCCGGAGAAATCTTGAATATGTGGGATAGGATACCGGTCTGGTACCGTGACTTTGTTTAGTGCACGGTAGTCGCCGCATGGCCTCCAATCTCCAGATTTCTATTGGACCATGTGTAAGGGGGACGACCAGCTGCTCGATGAAGGCCGGACAATGCCAAGCTCGATCATGTGTTCGAACTCGTTCTTTGCGATGGTTAGCTTCTCAGGAGCTAGTCGACGAGGTCGAGCGAAGACGGGTGGTCCGGTAGTCTCGATGGAGTGAGTAATGGTGTGCTGCGTGGATGCAGCATGAAACGATGGTCGTGTTAGTCTCGGGAAGTGATAGAGAAGGGCTTCCCATTGTGTCGAGGCTGGGGGACATGGCTGGTGAAGTTGAAGCTTTTGGTCTCGGACCTCTATTCCCTGGACGTGTAGATGCGTCTCACCATCGCGAAGCTTGTACTGATGCATGTCTACGGTTAGGTTGAAGAACTGTAAGAAGTCCGCACCAAGGATAGGGTACTTGACATCCGCGACTATGAATATCCAGCGGAAAGTCCGTCTTAATCCGACATCAAGAGTGATGGATTTCTCACCATAGGTGTTAATAGCTGAGCCATTGGCCGCTGCTAGAGATGTCAAAGGCTGACGGTGTCGGCGGTCCTCCGGAGTTGAAGGATAAACGCAGATTTCCGCGCCTGTGTCCACGAGGTATCGAATTTTGGTGGTTTTGTCAGTGAAGAAGAAAAGACGGCTCTTTTCTGGGATCACCACATTGGCCGTCTTCAACGTGGTGTTCTCGCGTTTCCCATAGAGCAGGGTGGCGAGCAGTTGTTTCCCGCATCACCGAACGTTTGGTGGTACCAGCAGATGCGGTTTGTCGTGTTTGGAGAGCTTCTGCGTCCAGTGGTTCGGTGGAAACTGTAGGAACGAGACCGAGGACGAAAGGTGGTCGACGCTCGTAGTTCGGCAACCTGCACCGATAGTTGGTCGACTTTTGATGAGAGACGATGGATAATCTCAAAAAGCTTCATGTCGGTGGGGAGAGGTGGAACCTGCTGCATGGGAAGCACTTGGTGGGAGGCGTAAAGAGCTGGGGAACCAACCTCCATGATCTTGTCCGCCATGCGTGCTAGCGCTTCCAAGGACGTTGTGTGGGATGTTGTTAGTATCATGCGCACGTTATTGGGAAGCCTCTGGAGAAAGAGCTCGCGGATGAGTGAATTATCCAGGTTGTCGGCTCTATCTCCTAGTAGCTGCTGCATGCGGCGAAGAAGGTGGGACGGCTTGCGGTCGCCTAGTTCTTCGGCGGTCAGCAACTGTTGCAGCCGTTTCTGCTCGGAGGCGGTAGTACGCTGGATCAAAGCATCCCTTAGGCCATCGTAAGGATTTTCCGGAGGAGCACGGAGGAGATCTCTTACGATTGATGTAGGTCGCCTGGGGAAGGGCCGTCACGACATAATCAAATTTGGCTCGCTGAGAATTGATGCGGTTGTTGCGGAAAAAGGCGTCCGCGTGAAGGAACCAAAGGTCTGCATCATTTGTCCAAAAATCGGGCAGCTTCAGGTGGATGGCGGCAGCGTGTGAAGGAGCGGTAGCAGACCCGGCGGCTGCATCGTCATCTGATGTTCCGTGGCCGTCAGGGTGGGACATCTCGGAGTCGGAGGCACGTAGTGCAAGGTATCTGGCAGTTCGGGTCACCAATTTGTGGTCATCATACCGAGAGACATTCTTTGCTGACACACTTGTTATTTACATAATTTACAGATAGATATTTACAAACGGGCAAGTCTGAGATAACGTCTATGCCAGATGAGACGAGCCTGGGTTGCAGCCGGCGTATTCCATCGGAGCTCTGTGTCGCGTGTGTGCCGCTCGTGGTGCGAGGCTCCTGCCTCGTTCGCAGTGCATGCGTTGGTGCACGTTGCTCTACGGTGTAGATGGTGTCGCCCGCATGTTCGCTACAAATGTATTAAGAATGGTGCTGCTGTTCGGACAGTAGCGTGTGACACCTATCATGCAAAAGCTCGAATAGGCTAGACGTATCTTGGCTAAAGTGCGCGACAAACTCGAAGTTCCCATAATGCCCCATAGCACTCAATGGTGGCACTGGCGTTTCCAGAAATGTCCATTAACACCACAGCCAGAGCAGCCGATATGCTAATCAATCCTCTGGCGCGTGTCACGTGCGCAAAGCGTCTAATATCAAAACTAGAAATAGCCCCAGCTGAGCGAAACACCACACGAATATAGCGTTTAAAGTTCACCAAAAACGTAATAAATAGCAACATTTCACGTTGTGCGTACGATATCGCCTTTAAGCGGGCACTATCTTATGTGTAATTGCCACCATACCTTTATTGTGGTGACCGTCGAAAGATTAAGAGTATCATATCTTAGTGTGAAGCCGCCTACTTGCCTCGAACATGGAGAGGCTGTCCGATGTCTTTGCCAGGAAACACTGCGAGTAGTTGGTCCACGTCTGGCCATGCAGAGGGCTGAGGTACCAGGTGCCGTTCTCCGTGCACAGCTTGCTCGCAGTCCCTGTACCGACCGCCCGTTGTAGGAAGCTCGTAGCCATCATTCCTTGCATGCAATGAATCACGAGTTCACTGTCGAAGACCGCAAGTAATGTGTCGGGCGAGGATGGGTAGCGCTGTGTTATTTTAGACAAATTAGGACCTTTGGTGCAAAGAACAAACAGAAGCGACCACGTTCCTGTGGCAAGTAGGAATGACCGTTGAGAGACCAACACCCTATAATTCCAAGCAGTAACCTCAGAAACATGCAGAAAATCTTTTTCTTGAATAAGTAATTTTTTTTTGTGTCATAGCCTTTTCGGTCACGGCGAAGATTAAAAGAGCAGCGTAACGAGATAAAGGGCAAAATATTTGCTTTAATTTTAATATGTTATGTATTAAGTATAATTTGTTTAGTTGAGATATGTTGCCTGTTATCAAGATATATAATTTTAGTTAATTAATGTTTTAAAAACAGGGACTTCTACGTGTTGTTGAGGTGCGGATTTAGGCTGTCAAAAGCTTCGCGAAAGCAAGTGATGCTCAAAGAATACATACAAAAAGTCGCGATAGAGGCATCAGCTTTTTGTTGATCGCGGCAATCTCGGCTGTCCGGAATATCACAAAATGAATAAATGAATAAAGCGAAGACACTCCAAACCTGAGGTCTCGTTAGATGAAAACCTTCATGAAGTTATTTTCCTTTTTTAGTTATGGAAAGGCTATTTTAGCTTAAGTTGTTAGGCGACTAAATAGCACCAATGAAAGTATTTTTACGCTTTAACAACTGCTATAATCTATATTGAAGGAGCACTTGATGTTTTTTTATGTCCCGCGTGACAAATGAAATATTTTAAAATATAGGTTGCTTATGTGGCGCAGCAATCTACTTATTACGACCTTAAACTCGCGCAGTGAAGTCTATAGCAGCCGACAACGCAATCGCGAAGAAAATCAACTATTTTTTACAACCCGTTCTTTTTTTTACTTTGACTAAATTAACCCTCGTGCATCAACAAAACAAAACATTGCGAGTTAAATACGTAGAACTTTCTAAAAAGAATTTTCCAAAATCTCAGGCGCAGTGCATTTTTGGGTAGGTTTCCCAAACCCCTGAAACGAAAATATTACGATTTTTGTCTTAGTGTCTTGTGTTTCCCATCCCGCTTGAAAATGCGCTCTCAGTTAATGCAACTCCATTTTCAGTAGAGAAAAGAAAGTCTCTATGCGTTTAACCTTCGTTGAATTTTGCCTACTTTCTTTGCATCTGGATACGAGTTTAAGCGTCTCATTGGAATAAAAGTGCGTGTTCGTCGTGTTTTCGTTTTTATTTTTTAGAATAATCATCAACTAGCCCATGTGCATGCCCTTATTTAGAGTCGTATTTGATTGGACAAGCACTGCTGACACGTCAAAAGTCAATGAGTACAATCAAAAAGGTCCTTGGACAGTACAGACTCCCCTGACTTACGTTTCCATAGCTTATGTTCCCCGTGATTAGCAAAACTTCTATCAGAATACGAGTGAATTCGCAATGCGTTCAACGAGAACATGTTTTCATGCTCCTGAAGTGGTGGCCATCGTGAGCACGTACATGGCGTCAAATATTCTTTGATAACCCCAGAGCTTTGATAAAGACATGGAAGCCACCACAGACCACGTTTCTGAGCTAAATGTGAAACCCTTTCCACCAGCTGATGCTTTATCTCTTTCGCCGATTACTGAGATTATTATTATGCAAGACAACCTGATTCAGCCAAAAAAATGGGCGCTACACGTAGAAGGCGTATATTTAATAAACTCTTTCGACATTTTAAGCCGGAGCTACAATATCAAATAAGTCAGCGGTATCGTCAATTATAGCTTTTTTTTTTTGTTTTAGAGGTTCATAGAGTAACGGGATCAAACCGAGAGTGAGAAATGTTAGGAATGAGTCCCGGAAAGATTGATTATCAATGCAATTATTTTAACACTAACATGAACATTATCATAGGTGGCAGTTTTAAAACAATAACTTGGATGTTTATGCCAAAATTGTATAGGCTAGAAATTACAGAGAAGATACAAGCAAGCTGGTGAACTTTCAAAAATTGTAAAACCGGAGACGTCTCGGGTTTTCCAATTTAGTTTAGGTTTTTTATTTATGTTCATGAATGCTATTGTTATCATTGGCTACGTTTACGTGGATGCGACAGTAGCTCACAGAATTGAGCGAAGGAACCAATCACGCGCGCCTAGTCTCTCTCATTCTTAGTGCTCTACCCAATCACAATCATCATATACTGATCCAATGCGCTACACCCTACAAACCTTTGTTCTTGAATGGTTCTAGTGAAGAACGTGAAGAACGGTGAGGCTCGTGAAGAACGGTCAACTCAAGCACTATTGTCCCCTGTCACACTAGAAAGGAAACAGGGCGATGAAAAACTCGTTCGCATAAAAAGAAAAATAAGATTAAAAGAATCGCTTATATGCCTTTCACGAAACGCCCTTCAGGCATTGCTTAAAAGGTATTTCGAGTGTCCAAAATATAGAGAAGCCAAAGCATCCCAAAGAGTTCTTTTACGACCTCATTTGTTTTAGATTGTACGGTAGAATTCATATATCCGATGCTAAAATTATTTACATACATTGGAGGATTTCGAGTTGAACGTAAATAGGGAAACGTGAAAGTCAACCAAGAGGTTTTCGAAAAAAACACAAAAAGCAACGCAAAATGTAAAAAATGCGAGGAAAAGAAATTGCGAAAAGCAAAAGACGACGAGGCGAAAAATAAACTGAGCTGTGCCGATAAACGACGTTTAAGTACTAGCAAAAGTTGAAGATGAAACGAAAAAGTTCTACCAGTCTTTTGAAGTTAAGAGTGCATGCATCGAGACCGAGATAACGCTCTACGTATAATAATAATGAATCCACTGTAGTTGTTTTAGTTTCTTTAACACGGTAATGTAATATATAGTGTCCAGAAGCGCGTTTAATAATAAAGTAGCAAATTTGCCCCCCTAGAATTTCCTGTGTATGATCGAACTGTGTTTGTGTTTTATCGAACAAAGGGGCAGTATGAAACAAATGAACTGGACAAGAATAACAGTATAATCCACGGAGAAGGGGATTATTATTGTTATCGGCGTAATGTGCGGGTTGAGCAAACTGTTGTTTTTGATTTTATAAACAGATCCTAAGCAAAACGCCAGATAATATAACGCGTCAAGAAATAATAATACTGTTCTGGAAAACTATATTTTACACGACGTCAATGTGGTATAAAATCAATAATAGTCTTAATTATTTAAGTAATGTTAATATGCACAAATAGTCTGAAATTTCACAACCCTTTGGATTCGGAGTGGAGAGACGTAAAAGAAAAACATACGCTAAATTCAAAACAGTGTCTCCTCTTGTAACAAACTTTTGCAAACATCAAGAACCACGAAGACGTAAAAAGATCGGTCTCTTTTTCAAACACCGATACATTTCACAGTATATAAACAAATATCGACAAGTTACGTTTACGTTTATGAAAAGAGGCTCTCAGTCTAATAAGAAGAAATATTACCTCATGCTTAGTTTGACTTGAACAAATTAGCATTTATGAACCTCGTTATCTACAATACTGCGGTCAACATGGTTGACAATGCCCATTGACGGCTTAAGAAAGACAGAGCTTTGCTTATTATGTTAACGCTCCTTACGTATTTTGTTAGTTGACGTTCTTATTGTGCAATGAATCACTCGGATTTACACTTGAGTGATAATTATATTCCCGAGAATTACCCCACCCAGCGCTTCTTAGGCCATCAGTGTCTATGAAGTACTCACTTTTTGTTGGCCGCAGTGGCCATTCTGCACGAGGAAAATTCTTGAAGGAGAGAGGACAGTAAATGGTGCTCATGCTTAATGCGAAAATATTTCCCGTTCGTGTTTTGCCTCGCAATTATTTATTTTATTTACTCAGGTGAACAAGTTTTATTTTTTACGTAGCCATATACTCTATACGTATGGTCGTGCATTTTCGAATTGTATTGTTTTGAATTATGGTGAGCGCTTTTTTCGTTTTAACATAGAGTGAAATAAGAGCAATTGCGTTGTTTCCTTTGTGTAAAAAAAAAACAGGAAAGACGTTTACAATTCACTGTAATGCCGAATTAGACCACAGTTCTTGAGGAGGAGGCGCGGAGGGTACGAAGGTGAGGGTATGCCCCTCCTTCCCCTCCATACCCTCCGCTCGTCCTCCCCTGCTACTTCCGATTTAGCGGAAAATTTTCGCAAAATTTCCCACTAAATGTACCGAAAATGTTTCCCTAAATTTAGCGGGGAAATATTTCCGCTAAATTTCCCCGCTAAATCTAGCGGGAAAATTTAGCAAACTTTTCCCGCGAAATTTAGCGGGGAAACTAAATTCGCGTTGAAGTCACGTGACGTCAGTATCTCCGTTAAAAATAGCGTGAACATTTTCCCGCTAAACTCTTGCGAGTTAAGTGTCCCCGCTAAATTTAGCGAGTTACGTTTCCCCGCTAAATTTAGCGGGAAATTTGCCGCCAATCTTAGAGGAAAAAATTTCCCGCTAAACGCAGCAGAAACATTTCCCCGCTAAATTTAGTGGAAAATGTTCTCCCCTAAATATAGGGGGAAAATCTCCCCGCTAGCTCTAGAGGGGAAACGTCCCATAATGCAACGCGCGGTTACGCCGACATCGACTTCGACGGCGACACCCAGGCCACTTAATTCGGACACGGGCGCGTAAGAGCTGTGCTCTAATGCCTACGCGCACAGAGTTTTGGCGATTTCTTTTTGATATAAGCGGGGTATATTTATGAAAACGAAAAACTAAATGGCAGTAGTAATAGGGAATATGAATACTGTAAACGACTTAATTTTCGCGGGCTAGAAGTTTCGCGAATCGGGCCAAAGCTGAAAATTGGAAATTATTCGCGGGTCCTGCTTTTCGCGAATCGAGTGTAGCTTCCGTAGCGTTCACATATTGCCCGAATTGTTCGCGGGACTTATTTTTCGCGAACTGTAGGCGATTCGCGAAATTCGCGAAAATAAGGTCCTCGCAAACTTTTAGTCGTTTACGGTACGTAAAATATCCGGCAATAGCTGATTGGGCTTCCAAATTACACGCATAATACAAGAAATAGCATATTTACATGTCAGTGTTTTCTATGCAACGCACGAAACGAGTACTAAAATAGACAGGAACAAGTACAGACGAAGCAGTTATGGACGGGCAATACCCAAGCTTATACATAGCAATTATTCATGAACTGTTCAGGTCATCTCAATCGTAGTTTTTATCTCTGATTGCAATAAACACACTTGTATTTTCACAAACTTTCTTGATTAACGTTCAGCGTTCTATTTAGTTTATTAACTACACTAAGTTTAGAAAATGTCCTGTCGATATTAGCATTCGAACAGGTAAGTTGACCAGGTAAAACTCCCCTCATAAATTGAGAATTTGAGGATATTATCCGACACTAAAACAATACCTACACCATCTTGAAAGAATTGCGAACTTTAGACACAATATCCAGTCACTCAGAACAAACTTTCTCTCAAAAGACAAGCCAGACCACTATTCCTAAAAAGGGTAATGATCATTAAAACCTACCTTAACACAATAAATAACGATTCCGAAAACAAGATGACAGATGAAAAAAAAATTCTCACAAGTAAAAAAAAAAAAAGCAAAAAGAAAGACGTTTTACGCTTACCATCGAATAACTACCAGCTGCGACTAGCTGCTTTAATGTACAGACTTTTTTCGATTAAAACCAAATGTTAATTTATGCAGAAATAATCTTTAGGCCTTTTTTTGGCTGAAGCCAAGAAACTGAACCTTACCAAAATCACCTCGATAGGGACTAGAGGAAACAAGAATGGTCTATCTACGGACCGCCGTATTCTTAAGGGCGGTGAGTCCTACTTCAGATTGAATTCTAAGTTATGCCAAAACCTTCGAACTATCTTTTAACGGTAAGTCAGTTCCTTTCTTCCTTTCATTTTTTTTTTGCTAAAGGGTGTTTATGAAAATATTTTTTGACATCGCGGTTGGAACGTCACGAGCAGAAAGTCATAAACAAAGCGTTTACGTACAGGGTGGCACGTGAGAGCAACGGGAACTGCCTTATCATGACAACGAGACTCCGCCACGTGAGTCCTGCGAGCATCTATTTCGTTCACAAGAGTTTAAGGGAAAACAATTTTTCGTATCGCCCACTTTGACTGGACTGCCGACTTACTTTTTTTCTGCAAAAAATATAACATTGCATGCAATTATGTTCCGATCCCTACGATTTTCAAATACGTCGATCGACAATGTTATCGCGAAGAATCGATCGTAGAATCTCGTTGCTTTCTATTTTTTATGCCTGTAAAATTGTGGTGCACAACTAAAAAATGTAGGCGGACCGAAATTACGTTTATTGAAAACTGCCCGGGCCGCACCTAGTGTGACGTGTTTCACCTTTTGGCTACGGTCTGCGGTAGCAGTGGCGACGGCCGTTGTATTCTTCAGGAACGGCGAGGGACTCGCGACACACAAGGCAGATGCACTTCGATGTCTTCTCGATGCATTCTCAATGAAGAAATACCTGGATGTCCACTCGTGAATGACCTTCCAACCCTCCTGGTTGATTTTCCTCTCCTTTGCAAGGGTACTCATACTTCACCGGCAACAAGCGTTTTTGAACGAACGCTGGAACCCATCTGATATTTTTTCCCGTCTGAATCGTAGTGGCATTGTTCATGTGGATCGACGGAGGGATGATGGATCTTAATGGCTATACTTTTTGTAACGAGCGGTAGCTTGCGCCACCTAACCTAAGTCTTAAAAAACAAACGTGATTCAACCCGCTCTTCTAAGCCAATTGTCTTTCCTAACTATCCCAACACAAAGGCAGAGGTTTGGTAGCGTCCGTGGTGAAAGAGGGAAGGGGATATGTGAAGAGAGAACTAGAAGTTTTTGTGTTTCGTTTACAGACATGTTGAGACAGAATCGCACCATAGACGGACACGCTGTTTCATTGTTTTAAGCGGGATTAGTGGACAGCAAAAATTTGAACTGAGAATCGTAGTTCCTTCGCCGAAGACTCAGAAAAGCAGGTCAGAGGTTTTTACTGCTCCTCGCCAAGGGGACCGGGCGCTCGGTGGATTGAATGGCATACGAAGCAACTTTCTGCACCAAGAAAGTTGCACACAGAACACACAGAAACCAGAAATCCAGAAAAGTGCTCATATCTTGATGGCGCTAACACTGTCGAGCAGTGTAAATTTTGAAAGTGTTTATCGGAGTATCGAAAGTTTATTGCGTATTACACTTAGCCTGCTTGCCCAGGAGTGCTCACGCCCAGGACATTGTGAGCACTCAAGCCTATACAGCATCGAACTTTATCGGATGAGCAAATCAGCTTTTCCCGAATTCAAAACCGACGGCCTACGGGCAGGGATGCCTTCAGTCCCAGCTACTTACGGGTGGTGTCGAAGCCGTCGAGGTATTCCGGACATGGGGCGCGTGCGGTCGTGTTGGCCGGTGCACTCTCCCAGCAAAGGATGCCGTCCCAGACCCGCGGACAGAAGTCGCCGCCTGAGGAACCAAGTAAAAGACAGTGGTTGTCACGGTGGGCTGTCTCACAGATAGTGAGCTGCTAAAAAATTGGGGACAGCACCAACTGCACACTGTGCCTCTACCTTTTTAAACACAAAGCGAGTGTCAATTCATAAAAACAAAACAAAAAACAATGAGTACCAGAGTTTAGAAACCTGTCGTCTTAAGGTAGGTTAATACAATTTTGGGTCTGCTTCGTCATTTTTTTTTAAATAAAACTTTCTGGATACATTAGTCGCAATTCAGTCATAACGCTGGAGTCAGGGTACATAAACATAATTCGTTGTTCATACAAATATTTCATTTGTTTCAGTTACCAATGGTTTTCTCGATTTTTCCTTGTGTATTTGATTTGTAACATTTCCTGAAATACATCGCTTATCAAAATATTTTTTCTTTAAATTTAAAATTTACATTATTATTTTTAGGTGAATGTAAGCGCTTAAAACCGTCAGGTAAATGCAAATATTTGTGTACTTATATCTTCCGTATCATACATGCAGTTCACAACTCTTCACGGTGACAATATATCACATGACCCCTCCAGAAAAAGAGGGGCGTGCCGCGATGTTTGTTCTGGTTTCCGGTTCTTTGTTTTCTTTTGTTTGATGCTTGACGTTGAGTTTGCACTATAATAAGACCATGACAAAAAAGATTTAAGGACACGGCCCCACTGATTTTTGCAACTTCGTTTTATCATTATGAATGCTTTTTTTTTAAGGAATGGTTTTTTTTTTTTAAGGTAATGTAATCCCTTTTCCTCTAATATAATTCATGTTCTATCAGAGGAAATGGAACCTTTCTCCGCCAATTTTCGTTTCTTGAAGCAATCATTAAACGAAACACAAATTTGATTGTGATTTTTTGTTAAGAACAAATGAAAAAATATGTGGAGAAGGCTTTTCATAACTTTGATTTACTTCGTGCTGCACACCTCCCTAAATATTGCAAAGAAGTGACATATATTTAGCGGAGCATCTTTTCGGTAATATAAACTAGAGTTTTAAAATTTGTTACACATATAGTTGTTGGCTTTTTTTTATATCCACAAACATTTCAATGATGATGGCAGTTCCCATATTGCTGAACGAGTAACTGAACTACAATAAAATGTATGTTCAAGTCTGAAACTACGGAGGTATTCGAAGATGTGGACGAGGGTTTTCATTTTTAAATTAATAATACTTAAGCGGCCTATCGGACTTTACTGCTTTTGACTCATCTGATTTACGAACTTATTATAGAATTTAATGAAGCGGGTTTTAAAACTAAATATATGTTACTATATGCCTTTCATCGTGACTGGACATCTGTTGCCTCATTTAGATATAAAGTAAAAAATAATAAAAACATGTTTTGATGTTTTGTAGAGACACGTGGAGGGAAGCCGAAGAACTAGTAATTTCTAAAGTTTAGGGAATCGTCTAGGGTGGCGAGGGTGCCACTATCATCATCATTGGCAATGTTTTTTTTTAGCTCTACAAGCCTAAATGCTTGCAGGGTTAATTGAAAATTAATGCTTCAGGTAATGTGTCTCATTTATAAACTGTATGTATTAGAATTAGTATTTATTGATATTAGTAACCATAGTCATGGAAAAGGGACGGAAGAGAATATATATGAGTCTATTAAAACAATATAACGGTGTCAACCTGCTTTCATCACGATCACGGTTACCAACAGATTGCGGGAGCAGCGTGTACGGCGATAGTACGAAAGGCACTCAGGGGTAGTGTCCCGTCGTCGGCATCGTTTCTTTAGAGTAGCAGTGTACGTCAAATTTGCCTAACAACCAGCTCAGTTCACTTGGCGAATGCGGTTTAGTAGTTTAGGCTCATTATGGTAGGCAAGAAAGTGAGGTCTGGAGATCGCTTGCGTGTCTCAATGCCCGAGAACGGTCCCACGCTTCATGCTTCATGTGTCACTATTACCATGGTGCCATCTTTGTGCTGGCAGCAGCGCCGCAACGGCAAACATCAGGTAATTCTTCTGAAACTGGTCTAAAAAACATTTAGCAAGCAAAATATTAAAGTCTCCTGATCCCATTTACGGCTGAACAATACCTTTACAGAGGGAAGAGAATGCTCAATCCACCAATTTCTTTTTTAATTTTATTTATCCTAATCTTGGAATGCAAGGTGGCGCTGCTTCCAAAATACCGATTATGATGCGCTTCCTGTCATTCTGATCTTCTTGAACCGACCATTCAAGATATATTTAGCTCGCAATTTTCTACAGTGCGCAGGTAAAGTCACGGGCGCGTGAGTTTTGCGCAGTGAACCGTTTTGTTTGCACGAGAACTCGCGCATATTGTCACGAATGACAAGTGATGAGGAGGCGAACAACTGAGTAAACTAAACGTTTAATCGGGCGAACTTGTGCCCAAAAAATAAAGAAGGAAACAAAAGATAACAGTAGAGCGTGCGGGCGTCGAAGTCGGCGAAAGAGCAGAGTCGAACGCTGGGGCGAAACTGGTCCCGGCTCGCCACGCGGAGAGCCTTTTGTATCGGCGTGGGTTTCTAGAACATCCGGCCTAGAACGTTCGGGGCGTAGAACATTCTTAACTCGGTGAAACGACAAAGTTCTCGAACTTGCGAGAAAGTAGAAAGAATAAATAAAAGACACTTCTCTCCCAGGAATCGAACCCTGGCTAATCGCGTGGGAAGCAAACACGATAACCGTTAGGCTACGGCCGCGCTGCCTACTTGGCAGCTGCGCGCGCGGCATTACCCCCCCTTCAAAAAAGTGCATCGCCCCGATGCAACACAAAACAAAACAAAGCAGATAAGAAGAACGGCAAACTAAAGCGTCATTCGGAACACATAAGGTCCGCAGTCCTATCGAGCGTAGTACGGCTTCAGGCGCACGACGTGGACGACTTCAGGTCGCGGTGGGCGGCGTGATGAAGTCCGTGTACCGTCGGGCATCACCTCGTAGTTCAGATCCCCGAGTCGACGAAGTACTCTGTAGGGTCCGAAGTAGCGCTTCAAGAGTTTTTCTCTGAGACCACGGCGGCGGATCGGTGTCCACACCCACACCCTGTCTCCGGGCTGGAAGTGGACGTCCCGACGACGAAGGTTGTAGCGGCCAGTGTCGATACGTTGCTGGGCTTGAATCCGGAATCTGGCTAGCTGACGGACTTCTTCTGCCCGTTGGGCAACCACCTGGGCGTCGTCGCTTCCGTCGACGGCCGGTACGTGGGGTAACATCGCGTCCAGCATTGTCGTCACTTTGCGACCATGACCAGTTGAAAGGGTGTAACCCCGGTGGTCTCTTGCACGGCCGTGTTGTAGGCAAAAGTGACGTACGGCAACACCTCGTCCCATGTCTTGTGCTCCACGTCGACGTACATGGAGATCATGTCGGCGATGGTTTTGTTGAGTCTTTCCGTCAGCCCGTTGGTCTGCGGGTGGTACGCCGTGGTGCGACGATGGCTGGTGTGGCTCAGACGAAGGACTTCTTGAGCCAGCTGGGCCATGAACGAGGATCCACGGTCTGAGATCAGGACTTCGGGAGCGCCGTGCCGGAGGACGATGGATTCAATGAAAAACTTGGCAACTTCCACAGCAGTCCCGGAAGCAAGGGCTTTTGTTTGGGCGTACCGCGTGACATAATCTGTGGCGACGATGATCCAGCGATTTCCCGACGTCGACGGCGGAAAAGGGCCAAGTAGATCCATTCCGATCTGCTGGAAAGGTGCTCTTGGCGGCGGAATTGACTGCAGAAATCCGGCCGGCCTCATCGGAGGTTTCTTGCGTCGCTGGCACTCGTGGCATGATCGTGTGTATAGGTGGACGGTCTTGGGGAGCTTGGGCCAGTAATACTTTTCACGGATACGGGCCAGTGTCCGGCTGTATCCAAGGTGTCCAGACGTTGGGTCGTCGTGGCAGGCTTGGAAGATCTCCTCCCGAAGGTCGGTGGGGATTACCAGCAGCCACGGCGAGTTGTTGTTCCCGAAGTTCTCTTTGTAGAGCACACCTTGTCGAATGGCAAAGGTCAGCAGGGCGCGTGAAAAAACACGTGGTATGGCACTTCCGCGCCCTTCCAGGTGCTCTATTAGTGCGCGCAGCTCAGAATCGCCTCGTTGACGTCGGGCCATGTCGTCGGTGTTCACTGCGCCCAGGAAACACTCGTCGTCATCGTCGTCGCTGCTGCCGGAAGGTGTTTCGACGGGAGCTGTGGACAGGCAGTCGGCGTCGCTGTGCTTGCGGCCTGATTTGTAGACCACGGTCATGTTGAACTCTTGTAGTCGGAGACTCCATCGAGCGAGGCGTCCTGACGGGTCCTTGAGGTTCGCAAGCCAGCAGAGCGAGTGGTGGTCCGTGACTACACGGAACGGGCTCCCGTATAAGTATGGACGAAGTTTCGTGATTACCCAGACGACCGCAAGGCATTCTTTCTCAGTCGTGGAGTAATTTCTCTCCGCCTTGGACAATGTCCGACTTGCGTAGGCGATGACTCGCTCGGTTCCTTCTTGTACTTGAACCAGTACCGCTCCAAGTCCTGCATTACTAGCGTCCGTGTGAATCTCGGTTTCCGCATCCTGATCAAAGTGTCCAAGGACAGGAGGTGTCTGGAGTCTTCGCTTCAACTCGTTGAATGCCTGCTGCTGCTCCTCGGCCCATTCGAACTTCTCGGCGTCCTTCGTGAGGTTTGTGAGCGGTGCGGAAATTCTTGCGAAATCTCGAACGAAGCGTCGATAGTAGGCACAAAGTCCGAGGAATCTTCGCACGGCCTTCTTGTCTTTCGGCGCTGGGAATGCCGCGACGGCGCGAGTCTTCTCAGGGTCGGGGTGGACGCCTTCGTTACTAACCACGTGGCCTAGAAACTTCAGTTCGTCATAGGCGAACCGGCACTTTGACGCCTTGAGGGTGAGCCCGGCGGTCTGTATGGCTCGGAGAACAGCTCGGAGTCGTCGCAAGTGCTCGTCGAAGTCAGTTGAAAACACTACGACGTCGTCAAGGTAGACCAGACAGCTCTGCCACTTCAGCCCTGCCTGTAGGGTGTCCATGACACGCTGGAACATTGCTGGCGCCGTACATAGTCCGAAGGGCATCACTATGAACTCGTACAGTCCGTCCGGCGTGACGAAGGCTGTCTTTTCTCGGTCCCTTTCGTCGACTTCGATCTGCCAGTAGCCGCTCTTCAGGTCCATCGATGAGAAATATCGAGAGTGGCGCAACCGGTCTAGAGTGTCGTCGATACGGGGAAGCGGGTAGACGTCTTTCTTCGTCACCGCGTTCAGCTGCTGGTAGTCCACGCAGAACCTAAGCGTTCCGTCCTTCTTCTTAACCAGCACGACTGGAGAGGCCCACGGACTATTTGAAGGTTGGATTTTGTCGTCTCTCAGCATCTCTTGAACTTGCTCCTGGATTACCTCCCTTTATTTAACGGAGACTCTGTACGGCGATCGATGCACAGGGCGCGCGTCGTCCTCGGTAACGATGCGGTGCTTCACAACGGCGGTTTGGCGTACCTTCGACGACGTCGCAAAGCAGTCGTGGTATTCGGCGAGGAGGTTAAGCAGCTGCCGTCGTTTCGGGCCCGGAAGCTTAGGGTCAATGTCGAACCGCGCTGGCGACGTACTGCCTTGCTGAGGTGCCGAGGTTTCGTCAGTAATCGTGGCGATTTCGGCGGCGTTTCGAAGTTCCTCGACGTGGCCCACGGCTGCACCTTTCGTGAGGTGTTGCGTTTCATTTCGGAAGTTCGTCACGAGGACCACACTCCGCCCATCCTGAAGTTCAGCTACTCCTCTTGCGACGCCTATTCCTCTTCCCAGGAGCAATTGAAGGTTGACTTCCAGGACAACTTCGCCGCAGGTAGCTGTATCGGCCACGACGGGTACGACAACACTTGATCGCGGCGGCAGGTTCACGCGGTCGGTGGCGACTCGGACGGCGGCTGACGCTGTTTGGGGTTTCTCTGAAGGCGGATTAGGCTTCCGCAGCGTCATTCTGTTCTCACCCAGGTCGATGACGGCGCCGTATTCACACAGAAAGTCCATGCCAAGAATGACATCTCTGGAACAGTCTTGTAGAACGACGAACTTTACCGGACACGTCTCGCCGTGAATCTCGACGCGAGCAGTGCACCTTCCGACGGGCGTGATGAGATGTCCTCCTGCGGTTCGTATTTGGGGTCCATCCCACGGCGTCATAACTTTGCGAAGGCGGCGAGAGAGCCTCCCACTCAAAACGGAGTAGTCTGCTCCGGTGTCGACGAGTGCCGTCGCGTCTTGGCCGTCGATGATAACGTTGAGGTTATTCGAAACTCGTGCAGAAACGTCGTTTCGGGGCGTTGCGGCGTTAGAGTGGGAGCGCTCAGACGATCTTGGAGGATCTTGGCATCGTTCGTCTTCGGCAACACCACCTCCCGGCATTGCCGCGCCTAGTTTTCCCGACGGGAAGCGATGGGTGACAGGCTGTCTCGGCGAGACCGGCGGAAGGGCGATGGCGAGCGTCGGGGGGAGGGTGAACGGAATCCTCGGCGGGGAGTTGACTCAGGAGATGAAGAGCGACGGAGGTAGTCTTCGATGTCCCGAGGTCGCTCTCCGAGACGTGGTCGAGGGTCGTTGGGTGCAAACCCTCGTAGGCCCAGCTGGCGGTAGGGGCATCGTCGGTAGATGTGGTCTGCTTCACCGCAGTGGTAGCACAGCGGGCGTTGGTCGGCCGTCCTCCAGACGTCGGTCTTTCTTGGTGCAGGTTGGTCTCGGCGGTCGCGCTGATGTCGTTCGTCATGGCGTCGGGTGTACGCCTGCGTTGGTGAATCCTGCTGTGGCGCCACCGGGTAACGTTGAGTGGCTGGCGGCGGTCGTCGGGCAACTGCAGCATAGGTCATGGTGGGCTCTTCGGGTGCTGCTACGTTGACAGGAGCCTCCGGTTGAATTGCCCGCTGAACTTCGTCGCGTACCACTTCGGCTATCGACAGCGAAGCCGGCTGGATGGCAGCAGGCAGCAGCTTCCTGAGCTCTTCCCGGACGATGTCTCGAATGACCTGGCGGATGTCTGGAATACTGGAGCCAAGGTCACAGCTAGACGGCGTGAGGGAAGCGAGTCCGGGTGTTCGATGGTAGTGACTGGCTCGGGCTTGCAGGGCACGCTCGATGTTAGTCGCCTCGGTGACAAAATCTTTGACGGTTGTCGGGGGGCTACGAACAAGACCGCAGAAAATGTTGTCTCTCACGCCCCGCATGAGGATTCTAACCTTCTTCTCTTCTGTAGCCTCAGGGTCGGCGCGTGCGCTCAGGCGTAGAACGTCCTCCACGAAGCCGGTGATGCTCTCGTTGGGGCCTTGGGTTCTAGCTCGAAGTTTGTCTTCGGCTCTCTCTCGGCGGTGTTGGTTGGCAAATGTCGCCTTCAGCCGACTCTTGAAAACGTCCCAAGTTGTCAAGGACGGCTCGTGATTTTCGTACCAGTACCTGGCAGTCCCTTCGAGCGAGAAATACACGTTTTGCAGACGCTGCTCGTCGGTCCAGCAATTGTGGCGGGCGACGCGCTCGTACTGGTCGATCCAATCTTCGACGTCTTCGTGAAGTTCACCGTGGAACGGAGCAGCCGTCCGTGGTGCGACGGGCATGTAGATGACGGCAGAAGCGGCCGGGGTCTGCGACTGCTGGTCGTTCATTGTCGGCCTCGTTGGCTGCTTGGTCCTGGGAGGCAGAAGTCCAAATTCCGGGTGTAGGCCTTGGGTGCGACGACTGAACCGGATCTCGGTAGTGCCTTCGTTGCTTCTTCGCGGGCTTGGCGTCGGACTTGCACTGCGGGCCCTCGGAGGGGTACGCGGCAGGGGCATGCGCTACCCCGCACCTCCACCAAAATGTCACGAATGACAAGTGATGAGGCGGCGAATAACTGAGTAAACTAAACGTTTAATCGGGCGAACTTGTGCCTAAAAAATAAAGAAGGAAACAAAAGATAACAGTAGAGCGTGCGGGCGTCGAAGTCGGCGAAAGAGCAGAGTCGAACGCTGGGGCGAAACTGGTCCCGGCTCGCCACGCGGAGAGCCTTTTGTATCGGCGTGGGTTTCTAGAACATCCGGCCTAGAACGTTCGGGGCGTAGAACATTCTTAACTCGGTGAAACGAGAAAGTTCTCGAACTTGCGAGAAAGTAGAAAGAATAAATAAAAGACACTTCTCTCCCAGGAATCGAACCCTGGCTCATCGCGTGGGAAGCAAACACGATAACCGTTAGGCTACGGCCGCGCTGCCTACTTGGCAGCTGCGCGCGCGGCAATATAAGACACTTTCTAAAGCCACACACCAGAACACTTTTACACCCATAAGAGCCTAAAATGCTGCTTCTAGAGTTGTGCTCTCGTGTCCTTATCCTATCAGTACCCTTATATTGACCTAATGCACACTTAATTGTAAAATAAGGTACTGTTAAACTGAATTCCCTTTATTTTGAAGGTTGCAAAGAGGATGCTATGGTAATGTGGGCCAACATTTTCAGTTTAGCTACAGTATTCCTTGAACGTGTGTATTCGTTGAACGAAGACATATTACGCATTAAACGAAATATTGTGGAGACCAAAGCAACTTACGCGTACCCTTCGTAATCATGAAGGTGGTTCAGCTGCAAATGAATATTTGTGATCTGTCAAGTATCTGAGGCGGGGAAGAAATCATCAGGGTTATGATTCCTCCCTCATGCGTGATTCATTACGTCTTCATTGATTTTTTCTGTATGTGTAAGAAGTGCATGCGGTGATTGATGTTTTTTAAACTTGCTCCTCCTAAATAAATATATCTTGGATGATGCTAAGTTCGTATGCACCCTATTCTTAGGCTGTTCGGAGTATCTAAAGTGCATTGCGTAATACACTTAGCCTGCTTGCCTAGGAGAGTTCACGCCCATGCCATTTTGAGCACTCAAGCCTATACAGAATTTTTAACATGTCGCCTATTATAATAGTCCGGTGAAAAATTTTCGCTTGGGAAGCTTAGTCATTGGATCCTGTGAAAAGAGCGCAATTGCCTTCCCCGCCTACTAGCAGGACGCAAACAGGTAGTGACATATAGACAACCAAATCCCCTCAAGCTGATTGGCTTAACGGTATACGTTGCCATGGCAATCGGCATGTCGGGCCTATTGAAGCTGCGAAAGGATCATTCCGAACCAGCGGTGCCAAGATTGTGATGGCTTGTCATCGTACCGAAACCGTTTTTCGCCAATGTGAGCATCCTCTGCCCTTTATCTGCAATTAACAAATTAATCTGGTTTATGCCCAAAGATCTGTTACTATTATTTTGTTTTTCGTGCGCATTTCACTACATAAAAGTTATTCTTCCATGCTGCGAAGCACCGCGATACCGCCTGTGTGGCGGTGTAAAAATGCCCTTGCTTTGCCAGTGTGGAAGCAAAATCTCGGTGTTGAAGAAATACCTTTATAAAACAACCTCTAACCGGGTTTTGAGAGATGTAAAATGTCATGAAAATTTAAGGGGCTTAAAAAACACAGCTTTTTTCCGTTTCTTTTTTAGAAAAATAAGAAAAATTAAAAAAAGACGATAGCGCACAGAGCTATAAAAAGCCCTATACATTTAATTGGTTAACACTGAAAATAACTTAATTGTTAAATTTCTGCATCACAAAAAGTCCCAGGCTCCAGCAGAGCTTCCGGTTTCTAACTCCAGGATACGATTTCACGTCAAGGCATTGATTTCACATCAAAGCGTCAAGACTGACATTTATATCAATCCCTGTGCGATAAATCCGATCCATTTCCGCTTAACGCGTCAATACTTCGCTGTGCAGCGGAAGAAGCATTCCGGACATTCAAGCTAGAGTGCACGTACACAAGTTTTGGTACGCAATCCACTGCATGCCGGTTGAGTAGCTTGGTGTGCACATTTCCAAACTCGGACCAGTGTCTTTTACATGCCGCAGAAGACGCGAGAATATGCGGTACAGAAGAGTACAGGGAACTCAAGGGTATGTTGAAGCAAACTTCCACCGCGTGGATGGATCCAGGTGCTTCGCAGACTCCCGAACTCCTTCTTTTGACCCAATTCCCCTGCAGGTTCTGTATTCTGCGACGTTAGAAAGAAGTTTCCCGACGTCCAGCGAGAGGTGGACGGGTGCGCGGCAGCGTTTTTCAGTTTGAGAGCTCTGTTTTTTGTTTTGTTTTTTCAATGTTATACTGGCTGAAAAAAAAACAAAAAAAATGTTTGTTTTTTTTCAAAATTTTTAATGTGTTTTTTAACCGCTTACATCTTTACGCGTGTTATGATGGGCTCGCCAGAACTCGGGAGCTCAAGAAGAAACTGGCTATTCAATCGACGAAGATGATGACCATATGAAGACCTTGATGCTTTTTTACCCCGATCTAGAGACTTTAGGACAATGGCCAACATTTTGTGTCATTCCGCAAAGAAAAAATTTAGAGGAAAGCACCAAAATTCTAATTTTGCTCAATAATGCTAGACAATTATAGTCCTCAGGAACATTTACATATTTTGTCAAGAAAATGAAAAATTGCTAAAAAAATGGAATACGTTTTATATGATTCAATGAAAAGAAAGTTTGTGCAGCCGAGTAAAAAAATATAGACACGTAAAAAAGTTTAATTATGGAATTTTGATTTTCTATAACTGTCATGTTTGTTGTTTAGCGGAAATTCAAATTTTAGTACATGGGCGCAAGGCGTTGTTGTCCAAAAGGGGGTATTCACCTAAGCTAGAAGAAAATAGTGTTTGCTTTATCATCATATTCTCTAGGTTGTCGTATTATTCCTAAACTTTACACGCTCTTACATAACTATAATCGGTGTCTGGAATGCTTTTTTTAAGCTGAATTTTTGTCTAGGAACTTTAATACCCTAATAGCAGCGATTTGAGAAATGGTTTTGTTCTGTGACGTCCAGTCACCTTTCAGTTACTACCAAATTGACAATGTAAATAAAGTGTCATTCTCAACCTGTTTCTTGAAAAGAAATTCTGCTATAACATGTTCGCTTCTAAATCAAGCTGCGGTCAATAGATAAAAGACATGCAAGCGAAATCATGCACGCCTAATGCACAAGTTCATTGTGCAAGCACTCCGATTGATTGGTGTAGCCGGTTATGACGCACGCATTAGAAGACAAGCTCCGTGACGTAGCGTTTTTGGCACTGCTTGGTTGGCGTCGAGGGCTTCCGGCGTCGACTCCGTTATGACTTAAAGTGACATGGAGTATAAATAATTATCTCGTTATACATGATACTATTATTTACGAGTAGCGCCGACTAACAGTCAAAACGAACAATTTCCTTTCGGGAAGAGAATGGTGTCTTTCAGTTCACTGTGCTCGCGAAACATCACATCATTTCTAAAATCCCCGCCGTTAGAAAGTTTTATCACATTTTTTTTTTGTAGTCTTATAACAATAGGGTATGCTTGGTCAAAGGCGCAATAGAGTATCGAGTATAGCTATCAATGATATCGGAACTATCTACTGTAACAACAATGCTATATCTTAGTCCGCACCTCAATAAATACGTTATTTGTAAGCACACTTTTTTAGGCCCTTTAATTCAACAAATAAGCCTTTAATTCAACAAACGCCTTCCTGCGAATCAATATTCTGCAACAAACAGTCGGTTTTCCATTGTTATTATATTAATCAAACAAATCGATTGGCGAGTTTTGCTATGTGCCTATAGTCAACGTCCTTGTCAACCCATGTCTTGAAAAAAGAGTCTCCGAAACTTTAATGTCGAACAAATATATCTTTGAATGCATTTAATATGGACAAGGCAAGCCGAAAGATCTTTAATCAGTGGGTGATATTTATTTACGAAGGTGTGTGGCAATAACTGCGCAGCTGATCAGAAGCTCATTTCAAAGAATGAAAGTTGCTCAGCTTGGCATCTTCGGATAGATGAGCTGGCTGGGCTAGCTGACCTTGCTTAGCAGCTGTGAACATTGGGCTGCTTTGACACCGCGCGACATGCACGAGAGCACGCGGCGAATGTGCAACGTGGACAGAGGAGTGGCAAAAATTACGAAATTAAAAACGGAGGAGGAACTTTGGTGCCATGAGCCATACCACGTTTTTTTTTTTCGGCCACACCGATTGCCGCCGTCATCTAGTGGTTCAACGAATGGCTTGTTCAAGATGGCCGCCGTGAGACAGGAGCTTTAATGCCCCTTCGAAGCCCATTGACGCAGTTAATCATTCATGATCTTTCAGGTTAACCTTACGGCTCAAAGAGTATTTTTTCGACGTGTTCAGCACGTAAGCGCGCAGTGGTATATTGTCAGCCACCCTACGTTGGCTACGGCGTGCCATTACGAAATTCGAACTTCTCTCTCGTCGAACTTGTTCGATGCTGTAACAAAGTATCAGCCTGTTAAGGAGGATGCACATAATGTTTTACGACAAACACGCACTCTCTTGTCAACAACATCAAGCAATGCCAGGGCAGCCTTGCTGATCTTGGCACCGGCTCGGTAAAGCAACAGCGGAATTCATCTTGAGGCTGATTCACACATTTACGTTCTCTTGTAACTGAGTGCGCTTATTGCGTTACATACGTCTTTAGGTCAAACTGTGCAAGGTCTGGCTTTCGCCGATGGTGCGTCGCCGTGCTTTTCAAGCGCGCGAGTGTTTCGTTGGAGTATAAATGAGCATTTAAAGCATTAAAACTTGGGTTTGGGCTAGTTGGTCCATTACTGAATAAAAGGTTAAAAAGCGCGAACAAACGAGGACAAAAAGAAACACGGACGACAGGACAGGCGCTTCACTCTCAACTGGTTTTTATTAGAACCATTGTCACCTATATATACACATTGCCCAAACCACATCAAATTCAATCGCCACAATCAGAGCCAACCTTCCAAAAACACCATCTCACTCTGAAGCATATACAATGACGGAGCGCTGACGCAATTGTTTTCTTTCTTTTTTATGTAGAATGCCTCTATAATTTCTGTTTCCGTTTTTTGCTTTGCCTTTCTTAGAAACTTTGCGCCAGTCAGGTCAGGTTTACATCCACATCGCCTACAATGGTCAGCGAGATGGCCCCCCGCGTTGTTGCGCACACACAAATTATGTTCTCGTGCTCTATCATTGAAGCAGCGCCCAGATTGCCCAATGTAGACTCTGCCACAACTAAACGGAATCTCGTACACCACGTTGGTGACGCACGCAGTATATTGCACCGCGTGTTTCTTGGAGCACGGTGCTTTTTTCTGCCTTGTCAACATCGGACATATCCTGGCAAGTTTACACGGTGCCGAAAAAACCACGTTAACGTCGTATCTACCAGCTACCTTTTTTAGATTGTGAGACACTGTATGCATGTACGGAATGACTTGCACTCGTTTCCTTTCTTTACTTGCCTCGCTGCCTTTTTTACTTATTTTAGCTTTTGAAGAAGGCTCTCACAACAACTAGTGATTAGTTTAGGGGGGTACCCCGCGTCTGTCAACCTTTTTGATTGTCGTTCAAAACTGATTTTCATCTGGTGATTGCAACTTTTTTCCAGAGCCGCACTTAGACATGTCAAGGCTATACCCCTCTTTACCAGATTAGAGTGAGCACTTTCAAACAACACCAGGCTTTTCTTAGTGCGCGGACAATACTGTAATGTCGAAAGGCCCGTTCCAGGAAAAAGCGTTGAGAGCAATAGAAAAAAACTTCAAAGAAGTTAAGTTTCGACCAAAGTCTCAGAAATCTGCGGCTATTGAGTTGCTAAGAGGACTGAACCTAGACGTTTTAAGGAAAGCTGCAGACAAGGCAGAAAGTGGAATTTGGAAATTGTTTTCGCGGGAAAAACGCACAAGGCTGAGTTTCCTTTCCGAGCCATTGTGTCGGAAAAGAACACTTGGCAGGTTCAGATCAGTCGGTTTTTACAGCGCCATTTGGACACTCTTGCGCTAAAAGACCCTTTTTTAGTGCAGAGCTCGCTAGAAATAGTCAATGACCTTAGAGAAGGTTTTCAGAACGCTGTCACGGCAATATCTGTGGACGTTGAGGACTTATATTATTCCGTTCCTCACGATGGACTTCTCAAGGCTGTTCGGGATAAGATCAACGAGTCTGGAGAAATTAGATTTCAAGGTTCCGCGGGCGTTAGCAGCGATCATTTTTTGGAGTTGCTAGTCTTTTATCTTCAGTCGACTGCCGTCAGTTTTGACGAGCGATATTTCGTACAAAAGTCTGGAGTGTGCATCGGGTCGACAGTTGCCCCTGTTTTGTGTAACATTTTTTTTGGCATCACTGGACCGGCAAATTTCAGATAGTCTTGCAGGTGTACATGTGTTAAAGACGTATAGATACGTAGATGACTATTTTTTAATTTTAGATACAGACTCGGGTTTGGAGAAAACGGTTGAGAAGATTGTCGGATTGTTTAGGGAGGTGTCAGGCGGACTTAATTTTACCTGGGAATTGCCTGTGAATAACTGCATTCAGTTTTTAGACATTTTGATCTTTTTCTCTGAAGAACATGTCTGTTGGCAGTATTGTCCGCGCACTAAGAAAAGCCTGGTGTTGTTTGAAAGTGCTCACTCTAAACTGGTAAAGAGGGGTATAGCCTTGACATGTCTAAGTGCAGCTCTGGAAATAAGTTGCAATCACCAGATGAAACTCAGTTTTGAACGACAACCAAAAAGGTTGACAGACGCGGGGTACCCCCCTAACCTAATCACTAGCTGTTGTGAGAGCCTTCTTCAAAAGCTAAAAAGAAGTAAAAAAGGCAGCGAGGCAAGTAAAGAAAGGAAACGAGTGCAAGTCATTCCGTACATGCATACAGTGTCTCACAATCTAAAAAAGGTAGCTGGTAGATACGACGTTAACGTGGTTTTTTCGGCACCGTGTAAACTTGCCAGGATATGTCCGATGTTGACAAGGCAGAAAAAAGCACCGTGCTCCAAGAAACACGCGGTGCAATATACTGCGTGCGTCACCAACGTGGTGTACGAGATTTCGTTTAGTTCTGGCAGAGTCTACATTGGGCAATCTGGGCGCTGCTTCAATGATAGTGCACGAGAACATAATTTGTGTGTGCGCAACAACGCGGGGGGCCATCTCGCTGACCATTGTAGGCGATGTGGGTGCAAACCTGACCTGACTGGCGCAAAGTTTCTAAGAAAGGCAAAGCAAAAAACGGAAAGAGAAATTATAGAGGCATTCTACATAAAAAAGAAAGAAAACAATTGCGTCAGCTCTCCGTCATTGTATTTGCTTCAGAGTGAGATGGTGTTTTTGGAAGGTTGGCTCTGATTTTGGCGATTGAATTTGATGTGGTTTGGGCAATGTGTATATATAGGTGACAATGGTTCTAATAAAAACCAGTTGAGAGTGAAGCGCCTGTCCTGTCGTCCGTGTTTCTTTTTGTCCTCGTTTGTTCGCGCTTTTTAACCTTTTATTCAGTATTTAAAGACCTATCACGTCCATACTGGATCGGAAGTTGCCGTGGCAGCAGGCGATGCAACCTTTGCTCAACATGGCAACTCAAAGCCGTGTCTTGATGTAATCTAGCGGCACATTGCAAAACATGCTAATATACTGCAGGGTATATTTTCATTTCTATAAAGGATGTTTGATTTAATGCTAACGAATTTACTAAAATTAGAAATAAAGAACAGTGACGGATAGACTAATGCGGCATGTGCAAGTGAGTTATACGGCGAGAGGTATACACTAGAGCAGAATAATCCTTGCGATAAATAACCCTTGCGACATTAACTTTTCGATTAGTGAAAATAGACATGTAGTTCCAATTAGAAACACGCTGAATGCAATGCATCAACTCTAATCAGCACCGCGGTGCTTTCCACGCGCTCTAAATTGTTCTAAATTTAACTGTTTATTGGTTTTCGATAACGCTCAGCAGGTTTTTTTTTTCTTTTTTTTTAAACCATAGGTTTAGTTTCCTTTATTAAAAGTGAATTAACCAGGTTTAGTTAATTTTTCTACTTCTAGTCATTAATATTCCTCTATAATATGTCCCCCTGGCCGTGCACTTCACCTGCAAAAGCTGCAGTAATCTATTTTCCACGTAATCTTTTAAACATAAAATTGTTTAAATAAAAATAAAACACCATAAACAGTATAATATGAGACGTGTAAATGTGTGTGGTTTTAACCGGACCTCTCCCTCCTCCCGCACTCTTTTATGTTGTAATCTGTTCTTTTTTTTTTCAGATGAACACAGCGTGCCTGAGGACCAAAGCGAACCATATAATGCATATATTCATGTCTCCACTTTTTTATATAAAGAAGATCGCCTTGCTTGCTTTTAATGTTGGGATCCATATTTTTTTAATTATTCGTTGGATGTAATTATAATTCTAGAAACTAATTGAAAACATACATACGGGACTAAAATCTGAAAACACCCATTTCAGAAAATATTACTTTACGGAACAGTGACTGTCATGAGAAAGGAGAGTTTTGAGTCAAGCCAAGCAACTGAACAGTTTTTTCTCGAAAAGTAGAGAAAGAGAAAGAAAGCCGCTACAAAAAAGGAGAGACTGAATGATTCATCAACACTTCCTCCTTGATTTTTTATATTTGTATTGCCGGAGCGGGTGGATTGTGCATCGCCTACGTGAAATGAACACTGTACTACTAAAAAGGCCTAAGTAACACGACTATAGATGTAAACCACTCGGTTGGTTTTATTCTCTTGTCTCCACCGTTACAACAAATTGTCCTTCCATGCCTGACAAACCTTTGTTTCCTCAATTAATTTCCAGTTAAGAGAGTCTAAGGCAGGTTTGCACGGCTCTCTTTAAAGCGGTAGGAATTTCGGGGGTGCGCTTCGTGTGCAGGGTATAGTTCTGCAAAATCCCAAAAGCTCTTAAAAGCCTCGCATATATGAGCGCTGCCAACAGCGCTGGCACCGCCTCCCAGAGACATTTGTACGAACAGTTTTGCTCGGAAAACTTAAAACTATCGCGAAAAGGATAACTGTCTCTGGTCGTCAGTCAACGAGGAAACTGCGGCATTTGTATACCGCACAAAGCTTCCGTGGGTCGAGTCTCACGCAATTTGCTGCGTTGCACAATGGCCATTCGACTTGATGTAAAGGAAAGAGGAGGAGGGGGGGGGAGAAAGGGGGGGGGATGAGTACTGCTGCTGTATTACGTGGTCTGCAGCGTTTCATCGTTGAGAGTTATGTATGCGCCCTTTGTAGACTGCCCTGAACGTTATTCCTCTTTTAGGGACAGCTAAGAAGGCTCTTTTCCTCGTTCCTGTTTCATCTTATTAATAAATGAAAGGTCGTAGCTTGTCCCGCTACACTGAAATGCATTTTCCGGTCGTTGCGGGTTGGCCAAAGTAAATTCATTTTCGCATTCCGCAATTTCTAAACAGCCATAACAAAAAAAAAAAATTGTGCATTCATTCGATGCCCATTTTACTCTTCCAAACGTTTTTTTGCAATGTAGTTTCGTCCGTTTTTTTTTTGTTTTGTTTCGTTATTAGTTAAATTTCTACGCCTCATCTGTCACACGAGACGCTAAAATTCTTGGACATGATTGTAGAAACACCGCAGTAATTCAGGTGGATTCGAGAAATTTTGTATTCAAATAGTAAATTACTCCCATTGATCAAGAGAGTACAGGAAGAATAAAAAAAAAAACAACAGCAAAGTTATTTAGAAAAACATAAATATCCCGGGCTGTTATTCAATCATGGTAAGATTATTGAGTTCCTTTATTTTGAATAACTCATGTTGCATGTAAAGCAAGCTCAGATATTTTAGATGATTTACAGTGTGGGTCTTGTTCCATGCACATATACTAAAATAGAACAGAAAAACGTCTACTTTTCTTTACAAAAAGAGTGTAGGGAAACTCTTATTTTAACAAAAAGCTGGTAGTCCACATTTACGGCAGACGTAAAGCATTCAAATCTAGTTTAACATATAAAAAAAAAACTCGGGTCACATTCACGTTTGACACAAACGCCCTGAGAAGTTTGCCTGAAGCTGATATAATCTTTCTGATGTCGTCGATCTTACTGGACGGCTATTTGATATTGTCACGAATGACAAGTGATGAGGCGGCAAATAACTGAGTAAACTAAACGTTTAATCGGGCGAACTTGTGCCCAAAATAAAGAAGGAAACAAAAGATAACAGTAGAGCGTCGCGGGCGTCGAATTCGGCGAAAGAGCAGAGTCGAACGCTTGGGCGAAACTGACCGCGGCTCGCCACGCGGAGCCTCTTATGTACAGGTCCCCTCAAAGTAAAACGGAGCACCGGAGCGGCGACCGAACTGCATCACCGCGCTATCTAGCAGCGCCGGCTGCAACTGATAGGCTACATCTGCACATGCGCACGTGTCTTCAGCGGGGGCCTCCGTTTTCTTCTTCCAACCCATACGTTATCGGTGGCTCGAGCGGCGCAACGCTCTTCCTAAAAACGCCGCCTGATAGACTCGCTCCTCTCTCTCGTCTCTCTCAATTGCGCTCAACGTTATCTCCCCGTGCGAGCCGGACACCTAGCGGTGTTTATCGGAACAGCGTTTGGCAGCTCGTGACGCCGATAATGCGAGGATCAAACAAGAAAGACGGAGGACACCGCGAACGCACGCGCGCGTGCGCAGACGGCCCCTATCAGTTCCAGCCGGCCCTACTAGATAGCGTGGCGATGCAGTTCGGTCGCCGCTCCGGCGCTCCGTTTTACTTTGACGGGACCTGTACACGCGTGGGGTTCTGGAGGATTCCGCGTAGAAGGTTCTGCGTGTAGAACATTCCGACCTCGAACGAGCAACACGGTTCTCGAATTTACCAGAACTTCGTCAGAGCCAGAGAGAACAAAAAAGCGTCCACGCGTCCAGGATTCGAACCCTAGCTTTCTGCGTGGAAGGCACGCGCGCTAACCGTTAGGCCACGAGCGCGCTGCCTGCTTGGTCAGCTGCGCTCGCGGCATTACTCCCCCCTTTAAAAGTGCATCGCCCCGATGCAACACAAAACAAAACAAAGCAAATAAAACGGTAAACTAAAGAGTCATTTGGAACATCATTTGGAACACATAAGGTCCACGGTCCTATCGCGCGTAGTACGGCTTCAGGCGCACGACGTGGACGACTTCAGGTCGTGGTGGGCGGCGTGATGATGTTCTTGTTCCGTCGGGCATCACCTCGTAGTTCAGATCCCCGAGTCGACGAAGCACTTTGTAAGGTCCAAAGTATCGTTTCAGCAATTTCTCACTGAGGCCGCGGCGACGGATGGGCGTCCACACCCACACCCTGTCTCCGGGCTGGAAGTGGACGTCCCTGCGACGAAGGTTGTAGCGGCCGGCGTCGACCCGTTGCTGGTCTTGAATCAGGAGTCGGGAGATCTGGCGGACTTCTGCGGCCCGTTGAGCAACCACCTGGGCGTCGTCGCTCTCACTGTCAGCTGGCTCATGTGGCAGCATCGCGTCCAGCATCGTCGTTACTTTCCGACCATGTACCAGCTGGAAGGGTGTGAATCCAGTGGTCTCTTGAACCGCCGTATTGTAGGCGAAGGTGACGTAAGGCAACACCTCGTCCCACGTCTTGTGCTCTACGTCGACGTACATAGATATCATGTCAGCGATTGTCTTGTTGAGTCGCTCCGTCAGCCCGTTGGTCTGCGGGTGGTACGCAGTTGTACGACGATGGCTGGTGTGACTGAGTCGGAGGATTTCTTGGGTCAGCTGTGCCATGAATGATGATCCGCGATCTGTAATCAGAACGTCTGGAGCGCCGTGCCGGAGGACGATGGACTCAATGAAAAACTTGGCAACTTCCACGGCAGTCCCTGCAGGAAGGGCTTTCGTTTCGGCGTACCGCGTGAGATAATCTGTGGCTACGATGATCCAGCGGTTCCCCGACGTCGACGGCGGAAAAGGGCCAAGTAGGTCCATTCCGATCTGCTGGAAGGGTGCTGTTGGCGGAGGAATTGGCTGCAAGAGTCCGGCCGGCCTCGTCGGAGGTTTCTTGCGTCGCTGGCATTCATGGCATGATCGTGTGTATAGGTGGACGGTTTTGGGGAGCTTGGGCCAGAAATACTTTTCACGAATACGGGCCAGTGTCCGGCTGTAACCAAGGTGTCCGGACGTCGGGTCGTCGTGGCAGGCTTGAAAGATCTCCTCCCGAAGGTCGGTCGGGATTACCAGCAGCCACGTCGAGTTGTTGTTCCCGAAGTTCTTTTTGTAGAGTACACCTTGTCGAATGGCGAAGGTCGGCAGTACTCGTGAGAAGACACGTGGCACGGTACTCCCGCCCCCTTCCAGGTGATCTATTAGCGCGCAGCTCAGGATCGTCTCGTTGACGTCGGGCCATGTCGTCGGTGTTCACTGCGCCCAGGAAACACTCGTCGTCATCGTCGTCGCTGCTGCCGGAAGGTGTTTCGACGGGAGCTCTGGATAGGCAGTCGGCGTCGCTGTGCTTGCGGCCTGACTTGTAGACCACGGTCATGTTGAACTCCTGTAGTCTTAGACTCCATCGAGCGAGCCGTCCTGACGGGTCCTTGAGGTTCGCAAGCCAGCAGAGCGAGTGGTGGTCTGTGACTACGCGGAACGGGCTCCCGTATAAGTACGGACGAAACTTCGTGATTGCCCAGACGACCGCAAGGCATTCTTTTTCAGTCGTGAAGTAATTTCTCTCCGCTTTGGACAATGTCCGACTCGCGTAGGCGATGACTCGCTCGGTGCCTTCTTGTACTTGAACCAGTACCGAGCCAAGTCCTGCGTTACTTGCGTCCGTGTGAATCTCGGTTTCCGCATCCTGGTCGAAATGTCCAAGAGCAGGAGGAGTCTGCAGTCGTCGCTTCAGCTCGTCGAATGCCTGCTGCTGCTCCTTGGCCCATTCAAACTTCTCGGCGTCCTTCGTGAGGTTTGTGAGCGGTGCGGAAATTCTTGCGAAATCTCGAACGAAGCGCCGATAGTAAGCACATAGTCCAAGGAACCTTCGCACGGCCTTCTTGTCTCTTGGCGCTGGAAATTCCGCGACGGCGCGAGTCTTCTCTGGGTCTGGGCGAATGCCTTCGTTACTAACCACGTGACCTAGGAACTTCACTTCGTCATAGGCGAACCGACACTTTGACGGCTTGAGGGTGAGTCCGGCGGTCCGTATGGCTTGGAGAACAACTCGGAGTCGTCGCAAGTGCTCGTCGAAGTCGCCGGAAAACACTACGACGTCGTCGAGGTAGACGAGACAGCTGTGCCACTTCAGTCCTGCCAATACGGTGTCCATGACACGCTGGAAAGTTGCTGGCGCCGTGCATAGTCCGAAGGGCATCACCTTGAACTCGTACAGTCCATTCGGCGTGACGAAGGCTGTCTTCTCTCGGTCCCGTTCGTCGACTTCGATCTGCCAGTATCAGCTCTTCAGGTCCATCGATGAAAAGTATCGAGAGTGGCGCAGCCGGTCTAACGTGTCGTCGATGCAGGGGAGTGGATAGACGTCCTTTTTCGTCACTGCGTTTAGCTGCCGGTAGTCCACGCAGAACCTAAGCGTCCCGTCCTTCTTCTTAACCAGTACGACTGGAGAGGCCCATGGACTGCTTGAAGGTTGGATTATGTCGTCGTTCAGCATTTCTTGAACTTGCTCCTGGATCACCTGCCTTTCTTTAACAGAGACTCTGTATGGAGATCGATGCACAGGGCGCGCGTCGTTCTCAGTAACGATGCGGTGCTTCGCAACGGCTGTTTGGCGCACCTTCGACGACGTCGCAAAGCAGTCACGGTATTCGGCGAGGAGGTTAATCAGCTGCCGTCGTTTCGGGTCCGGAAGCTTAGGGTCGATGTCGAGCTGCGCTGGTGACGTACCGTCTTGCTGTGGTGGCGGGGATTCGTCAGTAATGGCGGCGATTTCGGCGGAGTTTAGGAGTTCCTCGACGTGGCCAACGGCTGCACCTTTTGTGAGGTGTTGCGTTTCATTCCGGAAGTTTGTCACGAAGACCACAGTGCGGCCATCCTGAAGCTCAGCTACTCCTCGAGCGACGCCTATTACTCTTCCTAGGAGCAACTGGAGGTTGCCTTCCAGAACAACTTCGCCGCGGGTAGCTGCATCGGTCACGACGGGTACGATAACACTTGATCGCGGCGGCAAGTTCACGTGGTCGGCAGCGACTCGGACGGCGGCTGACGTTGTTTGGGGTTTCTCTGAAGGCAGAACAGGCTTGCGGAGCGTCAGTCTGTTCTCACCAAGGTCGATGACGGCGCCGTATTCACACAAGAAGTCCATGCCGAGAATTACGTCTCTGGAACAGTCTTGTAGAACGACGAACTTCACAGGGCACGTCTCACCGTGGATCTCGACGCCAGCAGTGCATCTCCCGACTGGTGTAATGAGGTGTCCTCCGGCGGTTCGTATTTGAGGTCCATCCCACGGCGTCATGACTTTTCGAAGGCGGCTGGAGAGCCTCCCACTCAAAACGGAGTAGTCTGCTCCGGTGTCGACGAGTGCCGTCACGTCGTGGCCGTCGATGATAACGTTGAGGTTATTCGACACTTTTACAGGAACGTCGTTTCGAGGCGTTGCGGCGTTTGAGTGGGAGAGCTCCGACGATCTTGGAGGATCTTGGCATTGTTCGTCATCGGCAACGCCACCTCCCGGCATTGCCGCGCCTAGTTTTCCCGACGGGAAGCGATGGGTGACAGGCTGTCTCGGCGAGATCGGCGGAAGGGCGATGGCGAGCGTCGAGGAGATGGTGAACGGAATACCCGGCGGGGAGACGACTCAGTAGATGAAGAGCGGCGGAGGTAGTCCTCGATGTTCCGAGGTCGCTCTCCAGGACGTGGTCGTGGGTCGTTGGGCGCAAACCCTCGTAGGCCCAGCTGGCGGTAGGGGCATCGTCGGTAGATGTGGTCCGCTTCACCACAGTGGTAGCACATGGGGCGTCGATCGGCCGTCCTCCAAACGTCGGTCTTCCTCGCACCACGCTGCTCTGGGCGTGGAGCATACTGCGGCGCCGGTGCCTCACGTCTAGGAGCTGGCTGGTAGTGTGCTTTGACGGGAGGTTCTCTCTTGGCGGCGGCGGCGTAGGTCAGGACCGGCCGTTCGGGAGCCACTGCGGCGGGGACCTCTGGCAAGAGGGCCCGGTGTACCTCCTCGCGAACAGCCTCGGCGATTGAAACAGCGGCGGGTCGTTCTGGAGAAGGGAGCAACCGCTTCAGCTCTTCTCGAATCACATCCCGAATGACCTCCCGAAGGTTCTCGATGCCAACTTCGCCGAGGTCAGGGAGAAAAGATGGAAGGGATGAGGTGGCAGCTACTCCGGCGACTCTCTGATAATGACTCGCCCTGGCCGACAGCGCTCGTTCAATGTTAGTTGCCTCAGCAACAAATTCATCTACTGTCGTCGGTGGATTGCGAACGAGTCCGCCAAAAATCTCGCTTTTCACACCTCTCATGAGGACGCGCAGCTTCTTGTCTTCGGCGGCTCCAGGGTCGGCACGGGCGCACAGGCGCAGGACATCTTCAGTGAAGCTTGTCACACTCTCGTTCAGACCTTGGCATCTTTTTTGAAGGATGTCCTCGGCTCGTTGACGTCGGTGTTGGTTTGTGAAGGTGCGCTTTAGCTCCTCCACGCACGTCTCCCACGTCGCGAGGGAAGCCTCGTGGTTCTCAAACCATTGTCTTGCCGTTCCCTCGAGTGCGAAATAAAGGTTTTGGAGGCGCTGTTCTGCCGTCCACGCGTTGTAGCGGGCCACACGCTCGTAGTGCTGCAGCCAGTCTTCTACGTCCTCGTAGATTTCACCGTGGAATGGCGTCGGCACACGGGGAACCACAGGCAGGAAGACGTAGGACGGTGCTGCTTGGGGGTTTTCCGTCGGCTGGGCCGTGGAGTTCATCGTCGGCTTCGGTAGCTTCTTTGTTTTGTCCGGTAGTGGTCCAAACTCAGGGCGTTGTCCTTGCAGACGCTGGCTTGCCCGAGGCCCTGCCTCTTCCACGAGTCGACGACTTGGAGTGGGACTTGCCGAACGGGTCCTCGGAGGGGTACGGTTGAGAAACATAGAGTGCGTACCCCGCACCTCCACCAAAACGTCACGAATGACAAGTGATGAGGCGGCAAATAACTGAGTAAACTAAACGTTTAATCGGGCGAACTTGTGCCCAAAATAAAGAAGGAAACAAAAGATAACAGTAGAGCGTCGCGGGCGTCGAATTCGGCGAAAGAGCAGTGTCGAACGCTTGGGCGAAACTGACAGCGGCTCGCCACGCGGAGCCTCTTATGTACACGCGTGGGGTTCTGGAAGATTCCGCGTAGAAGGTTCTGCGTGTAGAACATTCCGACCTCGAACGAGCAACACGGTTCTCGAATTTACCAGAACTTCGTCAGAGCCAGAGTAAACAAAAATGCGCCCACGCGTCCAGGCAACAAATTGTTGTGTGTATGTTTATACAGCCGGAAGTTAGTCTGCCTCGGTGGGCGTCTGGTCTCTCAGCTGTAGATGAGCAATTTAGCCAGTGCGGTACAACCGCTAGCCTGGGGTCTTTAGGATTCGAACCCTAGCTTTCTGCGTGGAAGGCACGCGCGCTAACCGTTAGGCCACGAGCGCGCTGCCTGCTTGGTCAGCTGCGCTCGCGGCAATATGAGAACTTCACGTAGGAGATGCGGGTCACTGTAATATATCACAGATCAAATCCTTCATCCTTTCACCATGTTCTGCATTTTAATTCTTTGCCTGCGGTTGAATTGGTTTTTGACAATATGAAGGATATCGCAAAACCTAGCAAGTCTCAATAGCCTCAAGTCCCGTAACTGTGGATTATTTTTCGCTTTTACGTCATCTCATAACTGCCATAAACCTTTCCCCTAAACTGTTTCTGAAACTGAGATCACTTCCTCTTCTCTCATCCGAAGTTAGAGACTCAAAGTATCAAATATTTCAATGATTTTGTTATTTTTGTTCTCCAACAACTGTAGTTAACTATACCTGGTGCATAAGCTCCACGGTTTACGTTAAGGAGAGTCACTTAAATAATTGCTATCTAAATTGAACACTGTGTAGGTGACCCCACGCTACACAGCCTGCGTCAGGTATTCAGCAGCAAAAGCAATTTTAGCAATGTATTCTCCTATCCCTCCACTAAGTCTTGTAAGCTCGGCGCTTCCTATCGTAAGCTTCTCGTCTAATGCACTCTTTATATCGACTGTAGTTCCGTTTTTGAGCATCGTTATTTGGCACGCCCCACCGTTCGCAGTGCCGCCACACACTTCAAAGTTTTATAGCTCTCACCTAATCAGTCGTTTTATGGGGTCGATTGACACAAGAACTACGGGCACTATGTTAGGCCTGATTTATTTTAATTTCAGTCAATGATTCATGAGATATTGAAAGTTATAGAAATGTCTTATGCAAGTACAAACCGAGGGAGAAGATTAGACGAGAGCACGCGGGGACGTAAGAACACCAAACTCCAATTGGAATGGTTTGTGGTTAGAAACAAAGCTAGCTGCCTTTGTCTCTACTCACTCTTCAAACGCGTTCGAGCACCGAACGCCGGCATCCGGCGTTCGGTTTTTGCCTTTGTACGCGTTCAAAGAGTTAGTAAAGACAAAGACAGAGGGCTTGGCGTCTACCCGCTAATCTATTTTGACAGAGCTGAGCGCTCTGGCGCCCTCGCGCGTTCTCATCTCTCCCTCTCCCTCATTTTCTACCCACGTTTTGGCAACTCCGTTTACATTAAACTAACCGGCAGATTGATACTTTAGACCCATGTTGCGGATAAAAAAAAACAATGACGCGGGATGGCCAAAAAAACGTGCTTTTCGTGTAAGGCTCGTCAAATTATGAGGCGCTGGAGAAATTCAGCCTTCTACGTTAAGTCCTTATTTCGAACTCTTTTTGTTCGCCTTCCGCCCATTGAAAAGCATGCGGGAAGGGCCTTCGAACGCACCTGGTATCGCTGCGCCGCAGCGTTCTTCCCCACGTCTGCTTTCCTCGCCGTCACCATGGCAACGAACGCCGAATGAATGGAAGCACGCACGGTACCGCCGCGTGAAGCCAGCAACAGCTGACGCCATTTTACGAACGCCGTCTGCTATAGCCAAAGCCGAACGCGGTATGTCAGATCAACCGCCTCCGCCGGTGCTCGATCGCCGATCGAGCACCGGCGGAGGCGGTTGATCTGACATACCGCGTTCGGCTTTGGCTATAGCAGACGGCGTTCGTAAAATGGCGTCAGCTGTTGCTGGCTTCACGCGGCGGTACCGTGCGTGCTTCCATTCATTCGGCGTTCGTTGCCATGGTGACGGCGAGGAAAGCAGACGTGCGGAAGAACGCTGCGGCGCAGCGATACCAGGTGCGTTCGAAGGCCCTTCCCGCATGCTTTTCAATGGGCGGAAGGCGAACAAAAAGAGTTCGAAATAAGGACTTAACGTAGAAGGCTGAATTTCTCCAGCGCCTCATAATTTGACGAGCCTTGCACGAAAAGCACGTTTTTTGGCCATCCCGCGTCCTGTTTTTTTTTTATCCGCAACATGGGTCTAAAGTATCAATCTGCCAAAAAACCACCCATGTGCGAAACAATTTAGCTGTATATAAGCGTTTTATTTCTCCTGACCGGGTGGCGTTCATTCGTTGTATTTGTTTTAAAATATGAATATCATTTTAACGGAAGCCAAGTTGTGGTTTGTGCCGTGTGACCGTCGTCATAGACGCAGCTGTGCCGACGGAAGCGACGAGCAAGTGAAGTAAATGTAGCCACGCGCCACTATATCGATCCCGATGTCAAGAGTCAGTAAGGTTGAACTGACCACTTGGTTACGAGGCATGCATTAGGCCACACCAGGTCTGATGACATCACTGTGCCGAGTCGCGGTGTCACGTGATATTAGGCTACGTGACTCACGTTGCAAAGTCGTGGAGTTTAGACACGTCACTACACGGTGTCTACAACATTATCAGAAATTGTGAACGCACATTGGCGCCCACTTCTAAATCCTGCATCAGGGCAGCATGAGCTGCCTTCCGATGGGAGCGATTTCAGGAAGACCATATGTTCTGTCTACTCCCCCAACTCTTCCGCCCTTGTGTCATCCCTCTGATGGGATAAGAAACTTTACCCTGGTGCGCTCGCCTCCCTGAGTACTGGGTTTAGCCGCAAGCGAGGGAGCGAGAGAAAAAGAGCGCGTCTACAGGCCGCTCTCGGGGACTGTTCGGTAGAATTGGAAACTGCTCGGAGCTGCGGCGGAGCGTTATGCGGAGCAACATCCGACCAGACTCTCGGAAAAGTGCGACCATGAAATGAATTTTCGACTTGGATAAACTGGGACATTACTAATCACATATTGTTTAGTGCGCCAATATAAAGCTAGTGCAAAAGCGTAGAAAGCATTCTTGTACAAAAATTCGAAAATATAGCGAATCATTTCGTACCCCTTTTTCATCGAAAGCTCTCCGCCCTTTCACTGTGATACATCCGCGGAGCCCAAACACGTGTCAGCCGAATCTAGCTCACGCATTGGACACGAGCACAGCGTGACTCGGACCTATGCGCTCGTCCGCAATCAATCCGTGAATGAATCTTTGAATTCTCGTTCGAGGCCAATGAGTGCCGTGACGACACTTATCGTCACTTGAGAATCACAAGCTCCGTGGTTTGCTCAAAAACCACAGTGGAAGCTTGGCGTCACCGCCTCCGGTGCCCAAGCACGTCACGACCATGGGATTTCTCATTTTGTTTTTCAGTACAGGACTCAAGCCAAGAAGGGAGACGTTGAAAACTAATTTCGTTATCGTCAGTTGCATTATTTGACCGCACGTATTTGGAACAAATAAACACCCCGTGTGTCCCTCCATTCCGCGTAATTCGTGTGCTTTCTTTGTGCATTCAGGTTAGCGTGTGCAGCCAGCAATCAAACCCGTCCTAGTGGTGAATCTGATCCGTTGCTGGGTGATGGTTTCGCGGTCGGCCTCCCTATGCGGACGCCTCATACTCCTTTCAGAACTTCACAAGTTAGAGTGACGTTCGGTGTTAAGTTTTGGCGCAACGTGATCTCCAGTCTAGTGACCACGTCGCGTGACGTCATGATGTGTCCCACCGAGCAACGTTATTTGATTAGCTCAGCTACGGAACTGCTCATAGACGCTACATGCACGAGCAGTGCCTCCCCTTCTGTCACAACGGCTCCCCTCCCGTCGTTCGACGTGCCACACGGCTGCTATGGCAACTGCAGTGTATTCTATGCAATACGTACGTTTCGAAGCGCAGCGTCTAGATGGCGTTCTCTCGTACTGTATGGCGCATACATTTCGTAAACGAAAATCCAGATGGCGCTTCGAAGGACGGGAAACGGACTGAAGTGAGTGCGTGTGTGTGTGTGTGTGTGTGGGGGGGGGGGGGGGGGGGGGCTCCCTTCCGCGGGAGTTCCACAACTGTGGCAATCTAGTAATGTTGCCACCGAGCTGCGTTACGTCACGTCATATCACAGCGTGGCGCCGTATGTCGTCACGTTGTAACGCTGCTCAGAATTGCGCATATATCTGCATTCTGCATATGGGACGTTTGCACGAAATATCGAAAGAACAACTCAATTTTATTATTGGCCGAGGGACTCAAACTAAATGGGGCACTCTTACCAGACACAAGTCCCGTAAACTTAATTCTTTACGTGAAGTAAGATCTGTTGACACTGTGTACACTACGACAGGCCGGATATCTCCCAAAAACTAAAAATAGTCGTCAGAAGATACGAGCTTGACTCACTTCGCCCTTTCTGCCGAGTAGGTGCTGGTCAAGAGCACGGCGCATTCTGATTTGTTCACACGGGCCAAAGAAAACGACGCCCAGCCGAACGTTGACGCGGTGTTCGACTACGGCAGCCTAGCGCTGCGTCCTTTGTTGTTGTTGCCCCCATAAGCGTAGCCTCAAAGTTTGCCGCCTGTGGAGCAGCGATTCAAGATCCTCCCCAATACTTTATTTTGCCTTAAGTCCGGGCGCTAGCAACGCTGCAAGTCAATAGGGTCAATATTTAGAATAGCGTACGCAGAGAGTAGCGTCATCCCCGTTGCGCATGCGCAGAACACTAACCGAGGTCTGTGCTTGACGTACGCTATATATTTATGTTTTTTTTTTCTATTTTCGCATGTGCTATTTTTTTTTAGAGCGCAGCTCTTAGGCGCCCGTGCCCGGGTTGAGCGGCGTCAGCGTCGGCGTAACCGCGCGTTGTATTATGGAACATTTCCCCGCTAAATATTGCGAGGAAAAGTTTCCGCTAAATTTAGCGGGTAAGTTTTTCCGATAAACTTAGCTGGAAAATTTTTGCATCCAACTTAGAGGGGAACATTTTCTGATAAATTTAGCGGGCAAATATTTCCGCCAAAAATATTAAAAAATTTCACGCTAAATTTAACGGAAAAATTCCTCCGCTATCTTTAGCGGTTTAGGTTTCCCCGATAAATTTAGAGGGGAAGTTTTCGCTCAATTTAGCGGCAAATTTAGTGAATATTTCGCGCAAAATGGAAGGGGAGCAGGAGAAGAGGAGGAAGGGCATAACCTGCCGTCCTCCACTCCAGGAGCTGCGCTCTGATTCGACATTGCAGTGTTTTCTACACGCCTTTCATTTTTTTTATTGCTTGCATACGCAAAAATGCTTTGCGTTGCCCCAAGGAGGATTCGAGATGCTCCAGGAGTTCGGTAATGCCAAAAGAGCGCAGTTAGAAAATGTCGGCTCCCAGGATAGCAGCTGCCTCGGCGCCCGTCGTGAGCGAGACGTGGGCGGCACCCTTGCGGCTGAAATTGTCAATTCAGGACGACGTTGCGGTGCTACGGGAGATGCACGTCACAAGGCGGTTGGAAGACCCGCCAAGATGGGCAACAATCACGGCAACTCGCTGCCTGCAACGCGCGAATGCTTCTTGGCGAATTCAGTATACGAGACGCCTCTTGCCGAGGCGACGCAAGCGGACACGACCCGACGACAGCTCGTGTCGCATTATCATATATAAGCTGTCTAAAATAACCAGGCTCCCATTTTAGATTGTGCCTCGTTATTTCAGACACTCTATATTACGAGTACAAAAGGTTGATCTAGACGAAAACCTTTTTTGTTTCTCTAGTTAGTGCGTTTTGTGTTCGAACTAAAATTCTTATGGCATCTTGGTTGCGTTTTAAGAGTGAAATTCTTGGGTTTTGCTACACGGAGGGGAACGTCAATTCTAAAACTCTCTTGCATCTCGTATGCAAGTGCAAGCGTTAAATGCAGCGCTAACGTGCGTTAAAATTGCAGCGTTATACTAAGTCTCTATTGCGTTTTCAGCCTGTGCGTTTGCGTTTTTTGTTTTCTAGAGCTTCTGGCTCTGCTCGCCGGTATGTTGAAACAAATTATAGGAGCGTTTTCTTCTTCCAAACGCGTCTATTTCTTCACCGGCGTTATTCTTCTTCGTACTTTTTACGGCCATTCGCTATTTATTTTTTCCATCGCTTTCATCCCCTACATGCGTCTTTAAAATATCGTGCTATGCAAATTCTGCAGACAAAGAAACTTGAAGACAAAATGCCATCTGTATAAATTAGGCATGATCGCGGAAGCGCAGAAGCCGCTCCGCTGTGGTACGAACTATCGCCCACCATCAGCATATGTTTACCACATCCCTGTAGCAGTAATTTACATAAGTATATAATTCGCCTTACCTAGAAGGTATCACCTATAGGTTTTAGTAATGTCGTCGCGCTTTGCCAATTGGTGATAAAGGAAATTCCTATGTGTTACAACCTCTATATATACAGGTAGATTGAAACTCCTAAGCACATGAGGTAATAAATCTAGAATTTTTAATTATGCTTGCAGGCTGACGGATCACGAGGAGACAAGCGAGATAATAGCAAAAATATGATCACATTCAAAAACGAGACTAAACCGAAATCAGCCCAGCGCCATTCATACCATAGTTGGTGTGAATGGACATGATGCCCATCATACCACTCTACGAACGACGCAATATTAGTTGGAATGTTTTGGTATGGCAATGAGATGCGAAATTTCTAACGAAATGATTTCTATACTTATTTGCTCAAGAAGAATAGGGAATGAGTCATTTTTCTAAACACCGCGATGATCTAAAGATTGACAAAAAAATGAAAGTCGATTGCTCCCCCGTAATACCGAATTGGAGCGCAGCTCTTGAGGAAGAGGAGGGGAGGGTACGGACAGGAGGCCATGCCCCTCCTCACCCACTGCTCCTCCTCCCGTCCCCTCCTTCCCTCGTGCTCTTCTCCATTCTCCTCCCTCCTCCCTCCTCCTCTCCTCCTCACGCGTGACCCTCGTGACGTCACTCGTGACGTTACGTGTGGTGCCATTATGGGAAACGTGCCATAATTCAACGCGCGGTTACGCCGATGGTGACGGCAACGGCGTTGCCGCTGAAGGAGGAAACGGGCGCACAAGGCCTCATTCACACAGCCGTGTTTTTCCCCGCCCCGGAGATAGCGCCGGCTGTCCTTTCCGCCGGTGGAGAGGGTTTTGGGACCGGTTTCCCACCGAATTCGCGCCACCGGAGCCGAAATGAGCCGAACGTCGATGTTGTACGTCCCCGGCGCCGGCGGGAGACCGGGAAAGCCAGCACACCGCCTGATCGAGGGCGGCCAATCACAAAATAGGAAACGTTCGCTGAATCTGACCGATTCTCAAACGTCGAGTGGCCATGGGCACGGCTGCGGGAAGGGGAATTTACCGTACTGTGCCCTAACACCCTAACGACGAAGCCAACAAAGCTCTTTTCGGGAAGGAGCGAGGCCTGCGAGGCGACGGGCGCATGTGTGATGTTTACGGCTCTTGAACAACGGGCATACAGGGATTTGCATTTACCGCTGAGCTGTTGCTCGAAATGGTGAGACCCCATTGGTTCCTTTGCGATAGACGTAAATGCGATTTTAAGGAAGAGGAACCGAAGACAAAAAATACGGTCGTCGATCATCAGGGATAAAATGTGGCGTAAGGAGTGATTGATGTGAATCGTGCTCGCGGTGGGTCTTGTCATTTTGGTCTCAAAACGTGGAGACAAATAAAATGTTCTCAGACATGCAAGATCGTTATCGGCTACCCGAACGCAAGCTCCAAGAAACAAAACAGTTGTAGCTGCACCCATCGACGCCGATCGTCCGCTACATTTGGTGGTCGACGCCGACACAAAGCAGCCAGAAATACGGGATTGCAAAATTGGTTGTAGAGATCTAGGGAAGTGTGAAATTGCGCACGAAATTAAAAGGTTATACCTGTTATGCAGTCTGACGGGATACAAAAGTTCGACGCAGAATTTGACTGGTGCAGAAAGCTTTCTAAGCTAGGTGGCGCAAACTACTGCCCAATATAAGAGGACGCAGCCACCAGCATCCATCTATTCACGTAGCCACCGCCGGCAGCTACAGACTGAGGGAGGGGAGAAGTCGAGAGTACAATGGGGTCGTCAGAACCCCGAGCCCAAGCAGCACAGATTTAGCCAATCACTGGCCAATGGCTGGCAATGATCCTTTGGCCAGTGGCCAGACTGTGGCCGGCCGCTGGCCGATGACTGGCCTTTCTCTGGCCTTTGACCAATGACCAGAGAAAGGCTAGTCATCATTTGCCGATGAATGGCCACTTTTGCTTTTGCAAAATTCATTCATTTGCCAATGAATGGCCAAACATTTGCCTATGAATGGCTACTCTTTGACCATTGGCCAAATGACCATCACCCGCCATTGGCCAATTCTTGGCCGAAATTCGTGCTGCGTGGGTAGTGGGCCGACCTAAAGCTGTAGCTGCCTTTGTCTTCACTGCACTCGTCGAACCTGTTCAAATGCGGGAGCCGAACACCGGAAGCCGGCATTCCGCGCTCTAACGCGTTCGACGAGTGCAGTGGAGATACATGCAGCTAGCCTTCCCTATTCACAAAGCTCTTTTGTATGAGGCATTTCTGTCTGTCCGATAACAGATATGAATCATACAAGATATATAAAAACATATAAGAAACATAGAAAGACTACCGTATTTACTCGAGTAATAGCCGCACTATTTGTGAACAAGCACCTTGTGTCTACTTTACCGCAGAACACAATTGCAGTCAATCATCACGTTGCGCATAAAAAACAAAGCGAATAACTAGATCGAGAACACGATTCTCCATACAAATGCAATCTTCACAGGTAGTATCTTCGCGCGAAGACGTTATCTCTGTCCTCTAAGCCGCTGGAATCCTGCTGTCGATCGCAGTGATTGGCAAGCCGTGTGCTCCGCATAAATGCGAACCCTCAGGTTTTCTTCATAAACAGTGCGGCTATTACTCGAGTAAATACGGTATTTAGGAACTATATAAGATATATGAGAACATATAATAACTATATAAGAAACTTGTGGGAAGTTTCTTAGAAGTTTCATAAATGGTTCCTATATGATCTTATACGTCTTATATAGTTCATATGTAGTTCTTATACAGTTCTTATATATCTTGTATGATTCATATGTGTTTGTTGGACACCAGATATTTCTCATACAAATGGCTTTTTCACTAGGGTTAGGACTGCCCACTAATCATTCCAAGCAGATGCCCGGCCTTCTGACGTTCCCGCGCGTTCTCGTCTCCTCCTCTTCCTCGTTTTCTCGGAATGCGCCCGCGGCGGCTTCGCTGCGTCTGCACCGAATTCCCACGGCTCTGTTTCTCGATCTAGCTCCGGAAAAAAGATTTGGTACATTGACATTCGCAACCTACCCCCGTTCAGCGGTACTCTGGATGTGTTTTCCGTCATTTCACCCTCTAGAGTTGCTCGGAGTTCAAGTGCACTCGTGTGTCCCGCAGCTGTGAGCGGCAACGACAGCAACATATATGCCGGTTAAACATTTGACATCAGCCGGTCTACCTGAAGATAGACCGGAGGGGGGTAGCTTACAATTTTCAAATCTACAGCTGAAACAGGCATCCAGTTTGCGCTGGGAATACGGCAAGCCAACCGCAAAACCTCTTCTACCATTTCATAGTTGTCACTCGAAACATGTAAAGGCTGGCATTGTTCGCAATCTAGTCTATTGTGCTCTGAAAAAAATCCTGTTCCCACTTTCTTGGGTCGGCTTTCAAGCGCCTGTTTGACCGTTTTAAAGCCACGGATACCCTCATGATTACGTTTTATATCAATTGTTGTTTCTCGCCTTTGTCAAGAAAAAGGGCCAAAGTGTTCTCAAACCAATAAAGCGTGTGGTTCTTCCATTTTTTCACCAGATTTTGCATAATCTTAGATTTACTGGGAACAGATATTGTAGAGACTAACCGAATGACTCCGTTTGCTTCCGCCAGTGCTAGTTGCACTAAGAAACACAAGGAAACAGAGGTCAGTTGCGTGTCGGTAGTATAGTATACAGGACCCAGTTTGATTGCGGATTACGCTACATAGGACAGACCAAGCACTGTATAAACGGCAGTCTCACTGAACAGAAACGTTGTGTCAAAAACAAAGACCCATATACGGAAGTGTCAAAACATGTAGTCGAATGTGATAATTGTCTACCTAACTGGGACTCAACCACAATTGTCCTAACAGAAATAAGATACCCGGAAACGTCTGAAAAAAAATCTATAACAATCATGAACCATGGGAATGTGGTAAATAAGCCATCCCTCGCTTTGGATAAAGAACAGAGAAGGTTCCTACAAATTTGATGCCTTGGCACGTTAGGTCAAGTGTTTCGTTGCGGCCTAGAAGGTTTTGCTTTCTATTGTACGATTTCATTACCAAGATCAGTTCGCTTTTTGTCGGATGCCTGGTCGTTTAGTTCGTCCCGTCCGTCCTTTTCTAGTGTTCCGGCTTTTGCCAGAAAAGTGTACGTTTTCAGTGATCTTTGAAACGTCTTTTTTGGGGTTCTTTTTGGAGGCACTGCCAAAATAGACATTGTTGAGAAACATTTTTTTTTTTTTGTGTAAAAAGGTCACTGCTTCTCAGTTCTATTGTAAAGGTTGCTTTGTTGTACTGTTTGTGGCACGGCATTTCCCCTTTCTTTTTCTTCCTCTATCTCTCGTCTCCAGTGTTTTGTGTAGGAATTGATGCCTATATAAGCCCTTTTGTTGTCCAATAACTTTCAGCTGTGTTTGAGACTTTCTGTGTTTCCGTCCCTTCTCGTCCCCGTTTTGGGACGTTTAGTCAAACGTTTATCCCCCCCCAGCTCTTTTTCGCCCTAACCTTTTGTTCACTAATATATACAGGCATGTTTTTCATTTATCTTCGCTGGAAGATTCCCCGAACGAAGCGTTTGTTTGTCTTCGGACGCTTCCGAAATCATTGCGGGACAACATTCACCAGTGCTCCTAATTGATGAATCTACGTGACGAGGATTTTTCGTTATTCTAATTGTCGGTTTGCTCCTTGCTCGCTTCTCGATCAAGCAGATGTGCTGAGATTGAGATGATTGGGTCGCTTTGCGCCAGTGCTATGGAGAGCACCTGTGTTCTCAATTTCCGGGTCGTGTGTAAACAAATATAGCACCGACTGTGCCCACAAACCTTCTGCATACCGCTGTGATTCGATAAGCGGACATTAATAATAAACTAGGTTGGCTGCTGCAATGCATGTCTATGGCAATCCGGCCGTGTTTTATGCGAAGTGCTTCATTTAGGAACCGTACCGTTGCGCTACTGTCTTGACGCACGCTTTCAATAAGATATACACAAGTGCTTCTGTTTACATTAACTTAAAGTACGTGAGAGGCCTCAGAAGACACTGATCCGTCATAAAAGCACCTCCGGTAGATAAACACCTCCTGGATAAGAATGCCATACAGCTTTATTTTCGACGTCACAAACTGCAGGTCAACGAGGAGAATTCTCGATGTTTTTATGCACATCACCGATATATGTTTTAATTTTAAAGCAGCTTACGTCGACATCACGCTCACGCTGTACTAACGGGAGTAGGAATGTTTCATTTTCCTGCTTAGAGATGTTTTGCACACCTTTCTCTTTCGTCTAGTTTTTTTTTTTTTTTTTTGCTCTGTTGCTATTTAATTTTTGTTTTCTTGGCACGTATAATCACTTGATATACTGGCAGTCTCATTTTCGTCTGATGTTTTCGTCAATAAATACACTGAGGTCGCCTAGCACTGCCCATGTTCAATGTTTAGAATATTTGAAGTATGGTGGGAAGTAAAATGCATTTTATAAGAGCCAATATTTTGACAACCCTCCCATAACGGGTCGGTGCTAGTCACTTCCGTCGTGGCATGCAACGTTTCGTCCAGACCACGGTGGAAGAAGGGAGAGGTGTCTGAGCCGCGCCACCCCGTCACCGAGCAAGTGTGTCGAGGACTCGCTCTCAATTCTCACAAACGCCGTGAGGTGGCGCAGCGACGAGTGCGGGACCGGGTCTGGGCGACGAGACCTAACTCGATAATGCACAAGCGGGAGATGCATTAACCCCGGTGAAATTTCGTCCCGTTTTCTGGCCCTGTTCCGACAGCCCTCGCTTCTTCCACAATAGTCCCGACTGCAGCCCTCAAACTTGAAGGCGTTTGCGATAAATATAATGTAAGGAGTGAAAACAAGTATGATCATTGTGGTCATGAATCCTAGTTCATATTATTTAAATACCCGAAGATACAGCAAGCGTATTTCCATAACTACTACTAGCAGTTGGAAAACTACAACGGTAGACACGGCCGTAGTGTCCCCTTTAGTGACATTAAATTCTCAATTTCTTCCTGCAAATAATCAGGACGAGTTAATATGCACAAGTAGTGAATTTCTAGTGAAAACGTTATGTAATTGATCAAGTCACTGGTAAACGATGGTGGCTCAGTACACTATATGGATGAGCGAGCATGGTAACCAAAAAGGTACAAGAACAAGGCAGGCAGACGACTTTTAGCAATATTATGATACCTTTCACATGAGGGGACAGCGAAAAGAAAGAATAAAGTGTTGTTCTGATATAAATTATAATAAAGGATGATGATTGAATGAACAATTCGTGTTTGTTGGCTACTAATGAAACTCGTGCCAGTCATCTTATTTTCGTGACATTTACTTATGATAGTATTTTCTTAATTTAGAAACTTTCTTTTTTTTCTTTTTTTTTATTTCGAATACTCTCAATGCCAGAGGCATTACTGAGGGAAGTGGGGGCTATATCCGCCATATAAAGCCACTTCCGCCATATCAAGAAGTTTGAGCACGTCCGCGGAATGAAGTGTCAATCCTTATATTCAACACAAAGAAAGACTGACTTTCTAAATACCGTCATCTGTGGAGTTCCTGCAGCCAAGCTTTTGCAGCGAATGGCGGTGCAGCAACAAGCTATTTGTCTGGGAACCTTTTAAGAACGGAACAAATTAACACATTTGATGTGTACACAATAACTTGCCTATTGTCCCTACGTAAATTGCATTTTCTTATCATCACTTTTTTGTTGTAGCGCCTCATTTCGTTTACATTTTCAAGCTGTAACTCCATTCATGTTTATCCATGTTCAATGGCAAGCTTCACTGGAAGGAATGTTCCTTAAGGTACACACTATACAGGGTGATTCAAGGAGCGTTCTGGCTCTTTAAATCGACCGCGAAATTCGGTTTCTTAACCTATCGCGCTACGACTTTGAGAAGCGTTGAACACAAATGGTGCATTTTTTTGTGTAAAATTTGCAAAGAGCGAACTTACCTGAGGAAAAATGAAGAAAAAAAAGGCTTCGCTCCTATGAAAACGCAGCGACGCCACCGGTCTTCAAACAACACAGCGCCGTTTCGCACGGGAGGCAAGATATGGCGCAACGAACGCCGCCAACGAACGAGCATACGGCGACGAGAGCCGGCGTCTTTAGCAGACGACCTTTTCCAATCAAAAGCGGCGGGAGCTTTTTTCATATCAGTTGTTGTTTTTGTTTCTGCGACTGTCGCCGCCTGCGGAACGCGCGCCACTTTTGAGTCGAAAAGATCGTCCGCTAAAGACGCCGGCTCTCGGCGCCGTATGCTCGTTCGTTGGCGGGTATTGGCGTCGCGACCGCTTGCGCCATCTCTTGACCCCCGTGCGAAACGGCGCCGTATTGTTTGAAGACCGGTGGCTTCGCTGCGTTTCCATAGCAGCTAAGCCTTTTTCTTTCTTTACTTTTTCGTCCGGTAAGTTCGCTCTTTAACAGTTTTACAAAACAAAATGCACCATCTGTGGGCAACGCTGCACAAAATCGTGGCGTGATAGGTTAAGAAACCGAATTTTGCGGTCAAATTAAAGAGCCTGTCCTCTCCTTGAATCACCCTGTATATCTAATTCAATTTTCAGAGACCATTCGGATTAAAAACGCGCATCTCAGCAAATATTTTGTTGTACCATTATAAAAGGAAATCCTAGTTTAGTAATCGTATCTAATTGAGAACATTCTGGAACACATACGAGAATGTACTAGTCAGTACCAAAGTAAATAACAACCTGTGGAATTGAGCTCCATGTCGTGCAGGTTCAGCCTGGACTCGTCGCTCAATCCAATGTCGGCGGTGATGCTGTCGTTGACCCGGCAGTCGCGCTTGGCACGCTCCAGCCCACTGAGCGTCTGCATCGGAAATGGTGGCTGGTTCTGCGTTTGAAAAAAACACACAAAAAACGATGGTTTTGAGAACACATACATGCTGGCAGAACGCTCGCCGTTTACACTTCCTTGGTGCTTATCGCGCAGGCGAACAAATGTTGAACTACTGGCCTGTGGACACAAGCTCGGTGCCTGATATTTCACAGAAGCGAGCTAATGCGCGTGTCAAGAACGCGTCCCACATACTACTTAACAAAAATGGAAGTGGGTGGACGGCAATGAATGACTCTGCATTTTTCACCCGAACGATAATCGCTAGGAAGGCATGTCCTACAGACACCCTGACACCATAACCTGGACATGAAAAAATCGGCGAGGAATTCAACCGACGTGATCAGCCGGCGCCGCGTTCAAGCACTGGCGCCGCCTAATCACAGCCGCCCAATTTCTCACCGATATTTGTCGCCAAGTGTCCTGACTACAGCCCCATACTGACGTTGAGACAGGAGATGACGTTGGACCTAAATTTTGGCATTAAAAACGAGCATGTTGGTAAATAGCTAAACATTCGGAAATATTACACACGAAAAGGGACGAAACGCAGATGCAATACCCCTTTCAACTCTCAACGTAGATAATTAAAAAAGCAGTGGTATCTGTGTTCCGTCCCTTTTCGTGTGAATTCTTTCCGGGCGTTTCATTAAATGTTCTATACTTCGTTTTACTTTATGCGAAAGTGCTGCCGACGCTACGAACCGGGGGGATAATCAATAGCGCCGAAAAAGCAACGTCACGCTTTTTGCCGTCTTCCTGGGCCTGCTCATCCGCCGCTCACATTATGCAGTTCAGAGAACGCTCCGTGGCTTTGAGTCACTCGTATGTGTAAACGCGTTTTTTTGTGTTTTGTAGGCTAGGATAGCTCTTGAAGTGTAAACGATAGGTAGGGGCGTCGGTACGGGTAATGGGGCGGGGGGATTTTGCTTTTAAATATTTGAAAACAATTAATGTAATCAATATCAGGGTAAAAAATACTTCGCTTCCCCCCTCTCCCCTCCCTCCTCCCTCCCAATCTCCGGGCGGAACAGGTACGACGCCTTTTATAAAATGTGCAAATCCTTCTGCTAACAAATACAGACAATATCTGCAGCACTGACTGCTTAACAGTGCACGTTATTTGTTAGGGAAAACAAATCGAGGCGCACAGTAGCAGAATTATTTAAAAACGATTATTTTTTTTCTCGCAAAGTGCGCTTCATCACCTGTGTTGGCTTTATTAGCCAAAAACGAAAATCCTCGGAGAATTTTAGTTCGGCGAATTTTGAAATTGTTGGAATCAAATTGAACAATGTGCGGTATCCCTAGCTATGACAGGGTGAAAGATACCGACGTGAGGTGGTGTTTCGCTACGCAAGAGCTTAGAAATAATGCTGAAGTATATGAATTCAATACTTTTGTAACCGGAGTTTACTAAAGCCGGGGTCACATTGCAGCTTGCACATCATACATCATACATAATACATCATACAAAAGACAGTTTGCAAACAACTTGGAGCGCAGCCTCAGCGAGATTCGGGTTTCGAATGCCGCCTGGCAATGAGTTTAATTAGAAGCATGGGCAGGCGGCATTCAAACCAGGGATATTGCGGTGACTCATGTTTTGCAGACTGTCTTTTATATTCTGTATGACCCCAATTACGAACTCAGCCCCTGGACACCTCTGGAACATGCACTGTAAGAAATAAAAGTCAGATGCCTTATTCAAGATAACGTTATGTTTGTGTGTATTGTGTATTTGTTGACCAGTTATTTTGAATGATGTTTTCTTCGAAAAGAATAAGAAACCACGCTGATAAATAACGCGAGCCTAAAACAAACCGAATGGCAGAATAACACTTGGCCGTAGCGCAGCAAGGGAAACTCACACGCGCAAAAAAAAAAAAAAGAATATTACGGGCAATTTAAATTTATAAAGAACATGGGCTGCAGAAACCACTACTGTTTGCTGTCTATGAATTGCGATAGCATTCGTCATGAGGCTCGCGACGTAGCTCACTGGTAACACGATAATGCAAATTTTGAGTAAACGCTTTATTTTATGAATGGTTTACGGCGCAATCATTGACGTCAGTGCGACTGCTGCTCGGCATTTCGAGATTGAGGGATTGCTTCCTCTTTTTGTAATCGTTTAATGTTCAAGCTGATTCACCACCATCATTGACCATGTACCAACTATACTCCGGTCACCCTTAAAGGAGCGGTGCAACGATATTCAATTGGAACGTTTTTCACTTTACACGAGCTTACTGGCACTAGTGGGACTCAAGGATACTCACACGCAATACCACTGGCCAAGAAACGCCTTTCTTGCGGTGTAATTTCAAGGACAAAAGCGATCATTTTCATTCAATCTCTCCTTTGCAAAATTTGATGACGTAACGTGGGGATCGCAGTACACCCATATGACGATATTTTAATGCGGTTCATAGATTGGACCCGAGCATTGCGTGGGCACTCGATTTGGGCTCGTGATAATTACTAGCACGAGAAGCATTCGGGTAGTTGCCCGTGTTCAATCGCTGCAACGACTACAATAGCCGAGCCATAACAATGTCTGGAACTCGCCGCGTGTCCTGTGCTTTGCCAACCCCAGCGCGTGGCCGCTTGTTCTGACTGCGAGTTGAGGGGGTGAACGCTGCTCGTTTTAGGGGCGAAGCTCCTTAGGGGCTAGCCATGTCCGTCCGCCGTCCGCCGTAGGCCCGGCGTCGGGTGCTCGTGCTTCTGCTCGTGAGATCACGTGCTCACGTGCTCGTGTAGGGCAACAAAAAATTGGAAAAAAAATATGAAAAAAATTATGAAAAAAGAAAAAGAAGAAAAAAAAGAGTAGGGGGTTCTGAGATGCCATCCCATCTGTCTGCTTAAAAAAAGAAAAAGAAGAAAACCACACATTCTCCTACTGACATGAATGAAAAAGCTCAAAGAAAAAGAAAAAAAAAAGAGTAGAGGGTTCTGAGATGCCATCCCATCTGTCTGCTTAAAAAAAGAAAAAGAAGAAAACCACACATTCTCCTACTGACATGAATGAAAAGGCTCGGCATGCTGCGGCTCGGCGTCTACGCAGACAAGCACCTCCAGAGCTTCGCCCCAAGCAACATCATTCCCCACGTGGAGATGCGGTCAATTTGTCTTTAATTTCTTACTGGGACTTTTATTGCGTGGGGTGAAAAACGAACGCGTGTTTCATCGGTCATTAACGTCAGGGATCCGTTCTAAGCGGTATTTGCGCAAAGTAAAAAAATTGTTGCATAGCCCCTTTAAGCTGAGACTAGAAGCTCCGTCCGCCTTCAGCGTGAGCTCGCTTGATTCCACAGTGATTTGCTTTCACATTCCTGCGCGTTCACACTTGTGATAGCAAAGGAAGAAATTTCACGCTGCAGGAGGAGCTTCTAGTCTCAGCTTAAAAGTGAACCTAGCTGAACTCAACTCAAACCGATAATTGCTTCGTAGCTTGGGCGGAGATGTGAATGTGTGCGTACGGCCGCTTCCTGAATGCGCGGCGCGGGTTTATCTGCTTGCTAGGATGACGTCATACAAACTGTCGTCAAAGGCGACGTCTAGGACGGCCTCTAGACAACCTCTATGGAAATCTCAAGAACGGCCTCTAAAACCACCTCAAGGACGGCGTCCTAGAAGACGATCCCAAGGACGACATCTAGAACGAGCTCTAGGATAACCTCTGGAGCGATCTCAAGAACGACCTCAAGGACGACCTCTGGGACGACCTCTAGTACGAGGTCGAAGTCAACGTCCGCATACGCGCTTCGCCTTCGTATGCGGACGTCGTGCGCTTGCGGACGTCCTGACTATGCCGAGACGCCGCGCCGCCACCCGGCGTCCATTCGCACGGCGCATTCAAGCAATACCACCTAGAACACAAGGCCTGCGCGTTTCCTCCTCTAAACGTCATCACTAGTAGATCCCCTCAGCGCCCCCTAGGTAGCCCGGATGAGCACCATCGTCTGCTACATCGTCTGCTCCATCGCCTGCTTCAGTGGTCGTGCTCAGAACGAGCTCGCATTGCTAAGAACGGCAATCTTGATGGTGTCGCATGCACGTTGCAAGTGAACTGTGGCAGCTCGTTATTAGCTCGCGCTAAGCAATCGCGAACTTAGCTGTGGCCGCCAGTAAATGCGGCGTAGTTTCTTCAAAAACCCACGGGAGCGGCGGCGAACGCCTCTAGAGGACTCGGAGTCTACTTAAGCAGACGCTTTGCGAACCCAGTTTTGTCACCCCAACAGCTGAAACAATTCCTTACGGTCAGTCCGCTTGCGAAGCAGAATCCACTGATCGGAACTGCAATAACAATCACATAACAACGCGCGCATGAACTAAGATAAAGCAGTCTATTTGGCGGTCTCAAACGCCACTCAGGCGATCACACGTGGTTGGAGCGCATCTGGGAAGCGGAAGAAAGGCGTTTAGCTGCTCGAACTACGTCGTAAGAGGTTACTGTTGATCCGTTACAGACTGCGTTGTCACAGTTTCTTACCTAAATAGGTGATCATTAAAACGTGCGCAAACAACATGTTAAGATTACCAGAGCAAGCGAACCAGCCGCTGCAGCACAACAAAAACAAAAAAGTAACGAGAAAATGACCGTGCAAACACTTTCCAAACTTTGCAGGAAAGATGGGGTCCCCTTCTCAGGCGAAAATAAAGAGAAATGGGGAACAGGTAGCAAACAACGGCGAATAAAACAAAACGTTAGCAGACGATAGAAAGATACAAATCACCCAGCAAAGAAACTCCTTCAATGACGACGATCATTGCGGCGCTTAAGGGGAAAAATAAATAGAAAGCAGCAGGATAAAAAAACGAGCTTCATTTTTTTTAGCGTTTTCTTAGCCTAATTTTAATGTTGCAACAACTTAATTTCACGTTTCTTCGGTCTTCGGGAAGCGGAAAAAGGATTTTCTAACACATCTCAAAAACTTGTTTTTGCAGTGGTATAGGCAGGACATCATATGCCTGCCATCTCCAAATATGCGCTGGTGTACGCCCGAAGGCGGCCGGTTGATCAACAAACGATGACCATAGCAGACGTTCCGGCGTAGACAAATAAAATTCGAATATAAATGTATAACGAGCTTGCACTTTTTAATATATTTAATAAATACCAAAAAGCACGTATGAAGATTTCGGATTAGAAACTCAATCGAAGGCGAAAATAAGAGGTTATCGCAGACGACAGTAGAAGAAAACAACAACAAAGTTGCAGACGGCCCTCAAAATGTCCGCGCACAGCGTAGCAGACAGACTGGCGGTAGAAAGCGCCGAAGTGAAGAAAAGAGAGCAAAAACTAGGTCCAAACAAGGCAAAACAAAATGCGCGATGGTCCGAACGTCAAGTAAACAAAAACACTCGAAAAAAAACAAAGACAAAACAACATAAAAGCATGAGGAAGAAAGAACGCTACGTCGTAGCTCCTCTTCAAAAATAAAAAGAAAGTAGACTGAGAAATGGAAAGAGTTGCTGACGGCGGTCCAAAGTGTGCCGACTTTTATCGTAGTAGGCAACGAAGACACTAGTCGTCCTGGCGAATTTGCGCACCGTATATAACGTGACCGAAATCACTTTTTTTTTTTGCGTGACGACGCTCTCCACGTATTTTTTTTTTCTTTTGGACGCGCAAGAAGTCTGCTTTTCTTGTAACTCCGCTTTTATTAATTTCAGTAATAGCGTCAGATTTGCATGTGCACAATCGACTTCTTCCAGAGCATACTGACATCACAATAACGTATGTGGTTTGAAATTGCCTTTTGCTTCTTCATCCTATTCATTACAAAACAATTATAAGCAAGACAATCATGAGAAATGGGAACTGCAACAAAATTGATTGATAAGAACGGTAAAGTTGAAACGTAGCTACGTTCTAAAATTTTTGTACATTGCCCTTCCTTCAAAAGACAATGCGAAGGTACATTCGTGTTTTGTCTCGCTTACATAAGTTGTGACAGAGTGTTTTCTTCGGGAGAGCACCGAAATTGCAACCTGAAAGCTCTAACATCCTTCCCACGCGAAGAAAATTTCCTTTACTTATGAGATGGCACCTTTTTTTTAACATTCAAAGCAGCGAATACCCGTGACAATTTTTGTCATTGGTCACCTCGCACGGAAATAGGCAAAACTAATGCGTTGCGGAAATTTCGTCTGCTAGCGGAGGCTCCAAGCTCGCCAGGGGCTCTGCGGGTTCTGCGATCACTTTACGCCCGCGCTCCGCCGGGAGCCCCTACTCTCGTCAAGCTTCGGGGTGTTTGCCGCTTGGGGCGGGTCGGAGATCTACTAACGAAACGTCATGCGCAGGCCTTGTCTTCTAGGTGGTATTGATTCGAGGCCAGATACCGTATTGCGAAATTTGGGTGGAGTCGATAAAGAATACAATCGTGTTAAAATAACCTGCGGCCGCTCGTGAGAAAATATTAAGAACGTCACGATAAATACAAATAAACGGTGCTGATGGTCACAGGGACTTTTAACAAATTTCGTCGCCGCGTGCTGCATACCGCACTTCCGGAGCCGTTGAAGTATGCTTTTAAGCGCGCGCCCCGCGGTCTAGGAATCACACGGTCGCGCGCTTGAGAGGATGCTTCAAAGGCTCCGGTAGTGAGGTACGCAGAAATCGGTAACGGTTTGCTAAAAGCCCCCGATAGCTGCGGCTCAAAATTATTTAGAATGCGAAAACAGAAACAATGCCCATGGTCCCACTGCCTGCACATCATACAAAATACAGTCAGGATACCGATTCGAATGCGAGTCGCGGCGAAATATGTGCTTCGAATGCCGCGTGACAATGATTTCAACGGGATGTTTGGAACGCGGCATTCGAACCACGGACTGTCTTTTGTATATGTATGAGAAGTGTAACACCGGCTCTTTTAAATTGAATCACATTACGTCTAGACGCAGCCGACGCTACGAGGTAATGGGACAAGTCGACCAGCGTCACAGGCGGAACTCACAAGGTCTTTTCTTTTTATGATTGGTTCCGGAACGGTAGAACAGCCACAGCAACATAAGGATGGTGCGCTTTTGGCGGTGTTTGATTGGTCCTATCAGCTCGTAGCGTCGTCTGCTTCCGGACGTTTAAGGTGAAAGGAAGTACACTGACCAGATTTGTACGGTAGTCACTACAAGTAACCAGAGTACTTGTAAGCAATCAATTTTTGTAGTAATAGTGCAATAATTTGATGACTTTTATAAGCTAGCAATCAGCTGAGTAATTCGGTTATATTTTGAAGTATTTATATTTTTCTTAACCATTACTATTTTTTTAAAGTTACTCGGTAACCGAGCCCCCTCCCCCCCCCCCCCCTCCCCAACCTGTACATATCGCAGCAGTTTCAGTTTGAACTCCGGTGTCTAAGCAGCCGTAAACTCGGCAACCAAGGGGGGGGGGGGGGGGGGGGTGCCTCGGTTATCGAGTTTACGAGTGTTCAGTCACCGCAGTTCGAACTAAACCCACTGCGATATGTCCATGTTATCGCTCGATTACTTCTTTACTTTTTTTGAGTAGCGTGTACAAGACCGATGGTGACTAACGGCTTTTGAAACACAGCGCATGGCGCATGGTATTCGGGCTGCTTGCCTTCGTGTTTTGTTCTTCGAGGTTCCTATAAGCATATGCCGGAATGTTTTTGTTTGTGAAGCTATAAAACGATGCTAAAGGCGTTTCTTCCTATCTTCGGAGCTGTCAGATAGCATCGGTATCAATAATACCCTGCTGCCAGTGTTTCTTTAATGCTTCTTGTTTTACTTTTGATCATATTTGGTCAGCTTTTGTTTAGAGGCGAGGTAATCTGAGGAGGTGGAGATCTCGCGGTGCAACCGAGCGATCCTGAGTTCAGCACCCTTTTTCTGTCTGGACGAGCATTGTTCTTTAAGGTGTAGACGCATACCACTTCCAGCAGGGGTCTTATTGAATGTAACTTTCGGTATTACCTGTAACTCTTCTACACTCCGGGACAACAGGCTATCAATTGTACTTCACTAACTAAATTTATCATTTGCAGCAGGTAACACCGTCGCCATATTCTGGCAGACCACAGCACACTGTTTCAACCAATACCTGTTTTTTTTAAACCTAAGTGTTTATAGGTTGTCTTTATTGCCAAAAGCGTTGGGTTGAGTGTGACAGAGAAGTGTTACGCAAAGGCCAAGGCAACACAAAGCACACACAGCCCATACCAGACGATTCCTAAGCATCCAGAAAGAAGGCATTCTTAGTTAGAAATATCGATGCGTACTCAAATTGTCGTAATTATTTCAAACAAGCGGGACTTACAAACAAGCGAGACTAAGTGGAAATTCAACCTCGGACGGTGTGGGCGCCGCGAAGAGGAGGTGCACCCTGTAGAACTTAATGGAGCCTGCCTGAGCAGGTGACCATCGCCGCGCGCAGCTCGCCTCCCGAATGACGAATTCCAGCTCCCACAGTAATGTCACAACGCCATTGGGTCAGTTATTGGGCAAAAACAGGTAGCGCAGTGACGTACGAAGCCAGGACATAACACGGTAAGTAACAGATATGTTAGAGGGTGAAATAAACCCCCTCCCTTTGTATTCACTTTGGTTACCAAAATGCGCTCCTCGCAATCCAAGAGCGCTATGGACTGGAGGTGGTATAGGCAACCCCCCCCCCCCCCCGAAAAAAAAATGCAACATTAAATGTGTTATTAGAAGAGAACTCTCTACTTTGATTATTTGCATAGACAGCAAACGGTTAGAAAACACCATGTCCGAGAAAACGCACGGGCATCGCACTTTCCACAGTGCCTCGCTTTCACGCTGCACCGGGAAAGAGGACTGCAGCTGCCGCACCGAGATTTGGAAAAGAAGTAAACAGGCGAGCTGGTTTATGTTACACATGCTGGAAAAATCGGAGATGAGAGACAAAAACTGGGACAAACAGAAAACGTCTCAAACGCAGCTATTAAACTTGATTGACACAACCGTTTATATATCATTTCTTACACACACGTCTCCAGGTGCTTGCACACGTCGTTGTGCCGTGCGAGACAATGGTTCGTTTAAGAGTCCATCACGGCAGTATTGAGGTTGGTGGATGCTCGGAATAAGCTTAAAAAAATCGATTTCTTTTTTTTTTTCTTTCTTTATTAATATTTTAACCTCTCTCGAGGTTGTTACAGGAGCGAATCAAAAACAAGGTCGCACAGACTGCATTGCTTCCGTAATTGGAAAGAAACTTATAACACATTTGTAGCATTTATCACATCAGCTGGTACGCTGTTCCCATCTATATTAGTTCGAGAGAAAAAAAGAGAATTTAAAAGTGTTGTTTTTATAGCTATTAGTTTTTATTCTTTTTCGTGGAAATGCCTAGTATTTCTGAGGAAAAGAGTATTGTAATTATCTTTTCTATTCCAAGATTGTCTATTCCAAGCTCATCATTGACGATAAGGAATGTAAAATTTAGACAATTTATTTTCCTTTCCCGTAAAGTTTCGAGGCCCGCCTCTACACAAATGTTCGAAGGATATACTTAAGAAGAGTACATGTTATACAAAAAACGCACTGCCAGCCTTTACACTTTTTCAAGTTCTGAAATGTAACCTCATCAGTGAGGATCCCGGACTATGCTTCCACATTCTAACACTGGTCGAAAACGAGTTTTAACAAAATAAAAGCTTTGCCTGACAGGAACCATGTTCCATATTCATTGGCAGGAAGCCCAACTTGTTGCTTTCCTGACAAGGTGACTAATATGCAAATTCCACCTCAAGTCGGATGTGAAAGTCGACCCAAGGAACTTGTATGAACATACTCTATCTACGCTACAATGACCACTAGAATAATCATAAAACAAAGGATTCTTCTCACGTATAATTGAGATGGAAATTGTTTTGATAAATTTTGTGTTATTTGCCAGTCAGTAAAACCTCTGACAGTTTTTCTAGCGAGCAGTTCAGTATTTCACAGTATACGTAGCTTTTGACTTTTTTTAAAAACAGCACTATCCTGCGCAAACAATGTAATCGTAACTGGGATTTCACATATAGTGTTATTAATAAATATTAAAAATAACATAGCCCCGAGAACTGATCCCTGTGAGACGCCATATGTCATGAACGTGGGACTTGAGGAAGCAGCGTTAAAATGCACAAATTGCTGTCTCAACGTCAAATAGCTTTCCAGCTACCTGAATTTTTTTTTTTTCCATTAGCTAAAAGAAGAAAAAACTTGTCAGCAAATGCGTGTGTGAAAAGCGGTCGAACGCTTATGAGAATTCTAAATATACGGAGTCAGTTTTCCTCGCGCATTAAATTCAGAAGCACACTCATGCACTGTTTCCTTCAGTTGGCTGACGGTAGATACTCTCTGTCAAAAACCATGTTGTGAATTAGTAAAGAAAAATATTCTGCTCAAGATATGATGATACACTTATAAACCATGTTCCAACATTTTATTGAATATATACGCTAAGAAAATAAATAGGTCTATAATTGGAAATCTTCCTTAAATCACCTCCATTTATGATCGGAATTACCTTCGCTATTTTTCACTTTGAAGGGACAGTCTTCTTTGTTTGTTTGTTTCTACCTTTATTTAAGACATAACTGAACAGAGATGTCTTAGGGAACATGGCAAAAGGAATAAATGCCTGACGGGGCCATCCATGCCACCCTTTTGTCAGCAACTTTGAAGGTCTCTAGCGACTCCCTGGATACTATAAACAAGTACTGACCACTCTATTCCGCCTATCTTACTAAAAAAGCGCTCGGAATGTTATCCGGCCCAACCGCCTTTTTAACGTCAATATTGAAGAGGCAATTTATAATACCTTCCTCCGAAATAGTTATATCCGTCAGAGCATCTTCACCGATTTCTCTGCGGTCCCGAACTGCCTCCATTATCGGACAGCGTCCGTCGTCTAAACTAAAAATTGACTTACAATATTTTATGGAAGTATCAGAAATTTAATAAAGATCGTCCAAAATCGAATTGTGAATATTGAATTTATTTACTTTTGATTTCGACGGTGCCAAAATTTCTCAGGAAAGGACTCGATAAAGGAGGATATTCTCACAATGAAGAATCGGTATATTTCTTCTTCGATTTTGTTCTTAAGATTCTAATTCAATTGAACTATAAAGTTCTGATCTTTTGATTGCTTTCAAGATCTATAGAGCCTTCTGCACATTTCAATCATTTCTTTGTTAATCCAAGAATTGTTTTTATTCGTAATCTTCATTTTTTTGTACAAACGGATAATGAAGCTGAAAAGGGCTAACTAAATAACAGGTTTGAGTTGAGCTAGTGGGTACATGAGTATGAGAAACAGCTTGAACACTAAAAATCTACACAAAGACAGGATAGGACATAGACAGAGCTATCAACTATTTAATACTTATACTTCCTCCACCTTCTGCTCTTCTTAGTCCCCGTGAGCATTCCTCGATTGCGAAGTACGATGCCCTTTTTAGAATATTTTAAAAAGAACAAAGCATAATAAGGAGTACATAAACCAAAATCGTAGACAAAAGACAAGAAAAAGAATAAAAAATAAACTACATAAACGAAAATGGGAAAAAAAATTGAAACAATATCTGCAAAGGCTTAAGCAAACCCCACACATTTCCACCCAGAGTCACTGACATCAGTATCCCGCAAAAGTTTTGAGAACTTCTTCCCCTGACTGTTCTCACGAGTAACTGGCCCAAAGCCGCAACACACCATAGATGTTTTTCTTTGGTGTGCAGCGTGATGGACGGACTGCAGACACATTCCTCTCCACTTTCTTCGATGGCGCGAGAAATGCTTGAGGTACTAGCCATCGAAGAAAGTGGAGAGGACCATGGTGACCACCTGTTCTCCCAATCTATATTAGGCAAATTGAAATCACCGGCAAAAATATTCCCAGGATTTGCCTGAATATTATCCGAAAGAGATAGTTGTTTATTTTACTCAGAGCATTGCCACTGATTGGTGGCCTGTAGAACGCACCGATATTAAGGGATGTAGAAACAATGCTGCCGCAAATCAACAAAATATCTGTATCATCGATATCGGGCATTCGTTTGCAGTGCAAATTTTCTTTCAGAACTATAGCCACGCCACCGCCATGTGTGCTTCTGTCCTTTTGTATTATTTTATAATCTAGAGAGACAATTTTAGTGTCAAATACTTCCGAGTGTAGCCACGTTTCCAAAAGCACTATTACATGTGGTTTACGAGTCAGCAAAACACGTTCAATGTGAACAACTTTATTCATTACGCTCCTTGCATTCAAGTTCATAAATCCGATAAAACGCGTGGTCTCGTTCTTCGGTTGTCATTTTTGTTGCGTTTTACTTAGCTGAGTCAGCGCTATTCTTGACTGTCTTTCATTGTCTCAGATGAAGAGTGTATTATTTACTTTTAGCTTGTGATATGTTATACTAACCTCGTCACCATTTATACGATTCTCAATAGCAGTGCCCACAGCTGCTTGCGAACGGTTCGAATGCTTTCCAATGAATCTTCAGAAACTAATACCGCTGTTCTTTTTAGCCTATGGTCGTTTTTAAGAACAGGAAGCTTTTCAGAAGAATTTAGGCACTTGACAATCACCAGTCTTGTTTTGCCAATCATTATGCGCCCAAGATTATTCAAACTTTCTGCAGTCGTACTTCGAATTCCGAGTGTTTCGGTGAAAATTTTATTGACAATTGTTTTTTGAAGCGCCTCCTTTGTTTCACTGACCTCTTCAGAAACACCATTTATAATAAGATTATTTCTGCAGCTACGACTTTTGAGCTGATCAATCTTATTCAAAGAGTCAACTATTGTACTTTCCACAGATGTCGCTGTGTTTTCAGGTGCAGAAAACGTTTTTGTTCTCGCTTTCCGGGTGGACAGTTGAGTCTTAAATGTTCCCAGCTTCTCGGGAATTTGGACAAATTGCTCTTCTGCTCTCTTTAGATTTTGCGTTATAGCCTGGTTCTCTGGGGTCTTAGCCAACTTGGTTTCTATTTTGGGCCCTAGGTTCGTAAAATTCGTAAAAAGTAGTATAATTGTATCAACAAGGCACGAAAAAACAGCTTTGGGAGTAAGGAACCTTAAGAAAAAGTAAAATGTTGGTAATCTTTCGTTGGTTCGGACACTCAAATCCAGAAAGTTTCCGATTCTGCCAGAGCTCGTGTTTCAAGTGAAGTCGAGAGCAGCGGTTGGGGGTTCTTTCAGCCCTGCAAAGTTAATCTCCAACAGATAAAAAGAAATGTGTTGGAAATACTTAATGCGTGCCAAATGGAAAAAAAGTAGCAAACACGTTTGGAGAGATTACAACGGATTCATTTTCTATCAAGTTCTATCTAAAATTCCACAGCCTATGTTGCCTCTCAGAGATTTTGTGAATGAAAAATGGTACTTGGCAGAAATTTATATCGACTTTCCTATAAAGCTGCCTCTCATTCGTAGAAGAGCAGACACATTTTGCTTCGAAATTCAGAGGAACTGGTAAGCTAATAAACTATTTTTCAAAAACTGGAGACGACGGACAAAAAACGGGACAACACGCAAAACGTCTGAAAAACGCAGCTACTAAACTTTATTTGCACAGTCCTTTATATAGCATCTCTCCAACACGTCTCCCGGAACTGCACACATCACTGAGACATTTAGCCAGGGTACATCTCGTCTTGACCTCATTTCAAACAACTGCACTCAGTTCGTACACAGCATGGCAAAAAAAAGCCCCATTGTCAGGACCCCCAATGTCGGACCCAACGCACCCCACCTTCCCGCAAACACCAAGGCCTTTCTGGCACCTGCTACAAAGGCCCCACACTACCAGGTTGTAGTGTGGGGCCTTTGTTGCAGTGTGGGGCCCACACTACCGGTTGTAGTGTGGGTCCCACACTACCGGTTCAAGCGCCGATGTCGGTTAGCCCGTTTTCCAGGCTGCAATTTTTACCAAAAAAGAGTACCAGGACGCTCGCTGTTCCGCCTAAACTCGCGGTCGTACAGTCGCAGCAGCTCTGCGACAATGATCCGACCATTCGAAGTCAGATTGCACCCTCGTTATAATACCTGGGCGCACCGTACCCTCGGTGCGATTACTGCATGCCATTTGAACAGAAAGGCAGAGCGGAAAAGGGAGAAGCGAAGCCATCGTTGACAGACGTTTCACGCGTTCTCGATGCATATTCAAGAGAAAAAAAACCAAAACACATGAAATCTTCTAGCAATTATTACAATCACGTACTTGTTGCTTAACACATGCCTCACTGCGAAAGCAATCGCTATGGTGGCCGAAACATACGAAAGTAATCGTCGAGATGAGCATCAACATGCCGAATACCGGACAAAAGCTTACCACTTTTTCTGAAGTCCAAACAAAAGCTCACAGTTTTAGGACTGCACTTGAGCAAAGGCTTAATGAAAGGACCGTTGTGTTTTATCACCAATTTTGATACGAGGATCGAATTTTTGTTTCTGGGGTACGAATATTCTGATCAGAAATGTATCGAGCTTTCAGCTCCGTTTGGACCTTATAGAACATAGCTGGGACGCGTAATTAGAGACTTACTTCAAAAGGCCGCCATAGGAACGGAAACAACGGCACCTGCGCCGTTTTGTCTTAGCACATGTCGACACATAAAGAAAACACAGAGTGACCGCTATTATACTGGGTGACCCAAGAGGCAGCCAGGCTCCTTAAATCGACCGCAAAATTCGGTTTCTTAACCTATCGCGCTACGACTTTGTGAAGCGTTGCCTACATAAAGTGCATTTTTTTTTGTAAAACTTGTAAAAAGCGATCATATTTCAGGAAAAAGTAAAGAAAGAAAAAGGCTTAGCTCCTGTGGCAACGCAGCAAAGCCACCAGTCTTCAAGCCATACGGCGCCGTTTCGCACGGGAGAAAGAGATGGCGCAAGCGTTCGCGACGCCAACTCCCGCTAACGAACGAGCATACGGCGCCGAGAGCCGGCGTCATTAGCAGACGATCGTTTCGACTCAAAAGCGGCGCGAGCTTTTCTAATATCAGTTGCCAATGCATTATTTTATCATCCTTACTAATAAAACATATTGAATGTACACATAATCGAATAAAAAAATGGTCTTTCGGGTTATTTTGACTGTTTTTTTTTCGTGGTAGTTACGTCGTCAACTTTGCAGTTCCTTGTTGTTACCGCGCCTTTTTTTGGTTCTGCGACTTTCGCCGCTGCGGAACGCAGGCCGCTTTTGAGTCGAAAAGATCGTCTGCTAAACACGCCGGCACTCGGTGGCGTATGCTCGTTCGTTGGCAGCAGTTTGCGTCACGACCGCTTGCGCCATCTCCTGTCTCCCGTGCGAAACGGCGCCGTATTGTTTGAAAACCGGTGGCTTCCCTGTGTTTCCATAGAAGCTGAGACTTTTTCTTCCTCTACTTTTTCCTCGGGTAAGTTCGCTCTATGCAAATTCTACAAAAAAAAAAAAATACACCATCTGTGGGCAACGCTGCACAAAGTCGTAACACGATAGGTTAAGAAGCCGAATTTTGCGGTCGATTTAAAGAGCCTGGCCGCTCCTTGGGTCACCCAGTATGTTCCACTGCAAAAAATCTACGAGCGTAACGTTAATTTTATTCGGGAGATATGACAAAGGAAACGTCAGCGGGGTAAGTTCAACGGCGCATGAGAAAAGCCGTGCGCAAAAAAGCGCGGTACTGAAACGTCCACGTACCAAATTGACCACGTACCGAAACCACCTCCGTAACTATGAGCAATCAACTATTCGAAAAAGAAAATTACTTATAAATTATATGCATAATTTATTCCATATTCGTGAGATCATTCGTCTCGTTAGATATTCAGACTTGTTGGACATTTTGTCTCGTTGCACATTCAGACTTGTTACACATTCGGTCTTGGTTGGATCTTTCGTCTCGTTGGACATTCAGGCACGTTGGACATTCTGTTTAGATTGAGCCTTTCGTCTCGTTGGACATTAAGGCCATAATCAATGGATTCGGAGGAGTGGGGATGAAAGAAAGGGAGAAACTAGACAGGGTAGAGAGCACAAGTTGACACAACCCACCGAGACTGGGAAAACACGAATGCCAACACAACACACAGCGTCTCAGTGAAAATGATGTTAAACCTTCGCCAGCTCGTTTGCCCCCTAACGTTTTGTCAGTGAGCATTTCGTTTTTCTATAATGTTTTCACACAACCTATTGGCGGTTTCCGGGAGGTTCACGGTGAGGGTGGTTTTCACTTCAGATTTTAAGTTGAACAGGCTTGCGCCGTTTGTGGGTGGAGCGAAGGGTTGTCAAATTCGGCACGAGGAAGCCGCCGTTGATTGCCATGTCGGAGTAGTATTACAACGGTTAAAAAAGCTGAACTACGAGTTGTAATATGTAATATGTAATTTTGTTGTAATATGTACCACCAACTAGCTCAGCTTCTACCCCCTGTCGGAGTAGTGCATGATATTCTGATGGGCATTGGGTTTTCGTACATAGGACAGACGAAGTGGTGCCTAAATGATAGATTTCTTGAGCACATGAAGGCGGTCAAGAACAATTATCCGAATTAAAAGATCACTGGAGGTGTGCAGGAATGCAATAATTGTTCGAATGATTGGGGGAAAACTGTGGCATTAAGCCAAGAAAAACATTATGCAAAAAGAGAGTCGAAGGAGACAACCAGAATTGCGGCCGTAGGAAATTGTATCAGTTAACTGTGGATAGCGCAAGATGGAACGACCCCGAAGCTTTTGCAAAGGTAATCGTTTTGTTCTTGATGATGGGCTTGTTGTTTGCCTTATCAGGCGGTTGTGTGGTGCCTGTGATCGGATGCACGAGGGTGCACTTGGTTAGCTCTTCGGAGAGGATGCTTTGTTTTGAATTATTGCCTGTAACATTGTCATGTACGAGATGAGGTCTGTACTGTGGTTGAAGATCACAAAGACGTGTGTGAATTTCGGGAGATGTGTGTGTTGTTTTGTGTAGGAGATGATGTCGTTGTTTTAGAGCCCAGCTCTTAGGCGCGTTTCGCGGCGTCGCCGTCGGCCTAACCGCCCCGCTAAATTTAGCGGGAAATTGAATTGGTGTTGCTGCCACGTGACGTCAATTTTCCCGCTAAATCTATCGAAGAAACTGATATTTTTCATGCGTGACATTACACGAAATCATGTGACGTCATTTTCCCCGCTAAATTTTGCGGGGAAACTGAATTGCGGTTGAGGCGACGTGACGTCCATTTCCCCGCTAACTTTAGCGATAAAATTTAACACGCTAAATGTAGCGGGAGGAGGAGAAGAGGAGAAAAGGAGGACGAGGGGGAGGGGCATACCCTCTCCTCCGTACCCTCATTTCCTCCTCCTCAAGAGCTGCGCTCTAGTTTCGCATTACAGAGATTTGTAAACGTCTATATTTTTTTTATTTGGGTCATGACAGAGTTTTGCCGTTGTGGGAGGTCACAAAGAGGTGTGTGTGTGAGATGATTTATAAAAGGTTGTGTCACTAAAGTTTGGTAGCTGCGCTTAAAACGTTTGTGTTTTTCCCCTTCTTCCGCCGTCGTCTTTGGTCTTTTCGAAAATGTGCAGCACCGAAATACTACATTCGTCAAGACAGCAGAGACGGTTGTCTTCGCTGAATCCGCTCTCTCGACGGGTTCCCACGACGACAGATGGTGGCAGCAAGCGCTCCCAATTAAAAAACAACAAAGAAAGCCCCGAGAACGTGAGCGCCTAGCTGTTCCAAATACGCGAAAGCTGTAGGCGCCAAGGCCATTGACGTTTCGCGGAGTAAGCTTTATTTCCTAGTAAAATATTCATGATTAAAAAACAAATACCTCCGACTTCTATAACGATACCAACAATTTAAAAGTAGACGTTTTGTCTCCTATACGGGAGACATCGTTCTCGACGTTGGTATTGTTATACAAGTCGGAGGTATTTGTTTTTTAATCATGAATCCCGGCTTTTGGAACATTTCTGAGTAGTAAAATATTCTCCGTAACAGTGAATGTTTTTTTAATTATCTCAATAAGTGCGGTGAACTCGGTGAGCGCGTGTGCGTGTCATAGGTGCAACACATCCGAAACCGCACAAAGTACCCCGTAACCAACGTTACGAGAACAAATCAGTCGGGAAGCTGCCGTAGGAGTCGGCTTTAATATAATGATGCCGATCCCTACACGAAGACCGAACTAGACGCGATCGCAACGCCGACATTTCTCCCGCAGCGGCCACTCCGGGAACTGCACGGCTGCACGTACCGGTTCAGTCGAGTCGCGCAACGGCCGGTAACGCCATCTCGCAGTGCCATCTCGCAGTAGCTACATAAAGCAACTTTCATGTTTTAACTCGCCGCTAAAAGGCGTTGCTGTAATCATATCTACTTCAGTCCCGGTAATCGCGAGCGGTCTGGGTTTCGAGTGTGAGTTTCTCAAGTGAGGGTTTTAGTAATGTTGGCTGCAACCAAGCATAAAAGATCACAATGCTCACATAATGAACTCATGACAGGTTCCGAGCTCCCCGGGTTTATCAAGGTAATCACGACAAGTATAAATTTACTTTTTTAATATATATTATATATTTGGTCACACGTAAAAAGGGCATACGTAACAGTCTGTGTATGACATCCAAATTTCTCAGAAAAAAAAAATCATATTAGAATACACATATAATTTCTAGCTGCCAAGTCTTCAGGACAGATTATAAGGTCCACGTCGGATATAATTTATTTATTAGGTTTCTTGGAATCTCTGTTGTACTACGTTCAAATCCTTGTGTTTTAGCTGCGGTGACGGAGCGCAGGATTAATGTAACTTATTCATAACCTATGATGTGACGGTAAATGAATAGGTTACATCTATATTAATTTATGTGCCGAAACATAGGCGGCGATGCAAAGGCAGCAGCCAATGTAAAAAAAATAAGGAAATAACGAGAACAAAAATATTGAGTTGTAGCCCAAGTATACATTTTGTGAGAAAGTGGGTTGAAATAAAAGGTACAAAACTAGCCTTCTCTCGGATTCCTTTCTTTCACGACGGAGACATCTAATCGTGGATCTCGTTGCTGAGTGAGGATTGATGGTAGCAGCGAGCGAAAGGAGGAGAAGTTAATTATTACTTAGCCTGCACTCAGCTCAGCTCCCAAGTGGCTTTTTATTTGCGAACTCATTAAATAAAGTTTCGACCTTCTCTGGGCATACATTCTTTATGCGGGCGTTCTTTACCAGCAGCCTCCTTCGAGGGAAAAAGGAAAGAATGTATTAAAACAAAAACATACTTCTAGAACGCAAAAAAACAAACAAACGCTGCGTACTACCCGCCGGTATAAAAGAGAAAGAAACGAAGAAAAGGATTCACCGAAAAAAAAAAAGAGAAAAAAAGGCTTTTGTGATTAGACGAAAAAGCAAGAGGGCTTGAGTCTGCTTTCCTCATCAACCTGAGTATGGGAGCACCATTATTATTTAAAGCCGTAGGCCTATCGCTGCTATCGCTAATCGCTCTGGATAAACACTTTTTGAAAAGATACGCGCCATTCCTTAGCTGCTGTGTCAGCCATTCGAGCCCGCCATTGTTTGCGCACGCACTCTGGGCATCTATACGGAGAGTGCGTATAGTGCGTATAACGGACATTCATGATTCAGCATCGTAGGCAGCGGGCCAAAGATCTTCTCCGAACGAGGTTTGAAGCACCCACCGAAAGCGTCACCACCTTTGTGGAAGATGTTTTGCAGCTGAGTACCCGTGCAGACCCTCAAGCCGGCGACGAGAAAATACTGCGCGTCCTCATACGGAGCGTGAGGGAAAATATATTGGGCGGGCTTGTCCGCAGCCCTCCGACAACAGTCGAAAGTTTTGTCACCGAGGTGACGAACATTGAACGTGCACTTCAAAGGACGGCATTCCATCGACAACCAACCAACCATCGACATCCCGGCGTCGCTGCTCTCTCGCCTTCCAACTTCAATAGCCCGGACCTCCGCGAGATCATCCGGGACGTCGTGTGGGAGTAAATGAAGAAGTTTCTATCTGCCACCTAAAGCCCAGCTTCGCCCTCAATCGCCAAGATTGCCTGGGAAGAAGTTCAGCAGGCGCTGCAGTTCATGGCCACGGTCGTAAGTTGCGTTCGGTGATAAAGTGTCAGCGCCATCGATGGTTGTCACAGGCAGTTCCGCTCGCAACTTGCAGCAGCAAAGATTGCTCGTGCCGGTGAAATCATAGTAGGTGACTAGGTCAATACCAGCAGCATGATCTTGTATCAAAATGACGAACAATTTTAGCCGTGGCCGCATGGTTCGGCTACTGCCTTGGCCAATCGAACATTCCTCCCACTCGACCAGACATGCGAATATTTGCAGTTTTATTTTTATATTTTTAAAAGTGTACACTCTCCCCAGAGTGTTGATATGTGTAGATATTAATATTTTTATCGTTTGTTTTCTTTGGACTTTGTCCGAAGGAAGGGCCAGTGTAAAAGACTGTCACGTCTGACGAGGCACTGGTCTCTTACAGTTCAATATACCAAAAGTGTTCCGCCGAACGCCACGAAAAACAAAAACACAAAACCATAAACAATAGATGCTCAGAAAAATGCTCAGAGCCTAGAAAATATTACGAAGTACATTTTGTGGGGGTGTTTTGGTCAAGGCCTATCGCTGCTATCGCTAATCGCTCTGGATAAACACTTTTTGAAAAGATACGCGCCATTCCTTAGCTGCTGTGTCAGCCATTCGAGCCCGCCATTGTTTGCGCACGCACTCTGGGCATCTATACGGAGAGCGCGTCGTCTGCCTCTTGCACAGGGGTAGCAGTGACGTGAAAACGATGCCGAGTTGTCATTGGCTTTGATTGGAAGGACAGTGGGGAGACCTCGATGCTGGACGCCTTGAGGTCAATCAGGCAATACGAGCTCGGCATTCTGAGACTATCGCGACCCCTGATCAAAGAAGCAGACAAACATTGGACACGAGGGTTGCTTGAGCGTTCGGCGTTGACTCGGCTCAGCTGGTACCGAGAGTGAGTGCGCAGAGAGCGGTCGGTAACGTCTAGGATCCAAACTCACGCTTCGTTCTTAATGAATGGCAAAACAAGATGTTGCTCCAACCCGAGCAATTGACCCTTTTTAGGGTCAATTGCTCGGGTTGAAGCAATCACGCAATACGTTTTGCACAAATTAGCAAACTGTTCAAACGCGTGATTTTCTTTGTAATAAAAGTAAGGAATGCTCTTGTGCTCCCGTCTTAAAGCCTCTTGAAACGGATATCCAACTCATTATAAACAGGTTTCACTCACGAGCAGATTCCCATGGGATACTTCGGCAATGAAATGAAAGTAACGACTAAGCCATTTCAGGCAGTTCTTCAGCACGATATTTTCAACCGCGTCGCCAAGCGAGCGCGTACGTGGCCGAATGGTTACTGCACTTGACTGTCGCGCGGAAGGTCTCGGTTCGATTCCAATCAGCGGAATGTTGCTTTATTTATTTTGACAAATTGGCGTTCTCGTAAGTTCGATAACAATGTCGCCGGATCGAGTCCCGAATGTTCTATGCACCGAAAGTTCTACGCCAAATGTTCCGGAAACCCACGCTTGTACATAAGGGACTCCGCATGGCGAGCGGAGTTAGCCTCGCCCCAGCGTTGGATTCTGCTGTTACGCCGATTTCGACACCGGCGACGCTCTGTTATCTCCGGTCTCCTCTTTGTTTTCGGCAAAAGTTCACCCCATTAAACGTTTCAGTTTCCTGAGTTATTTTTTGTTTCGACACCTCGTCATTCAGACATTTTGGTGGAGGTGCGGGGTGCAACCCATGTACACTGTTAGCAAAAATAAGACGCCCAGACGTGTAAACCCTTGTCCCATAGCGGACACGTCAAAACGTGTTCGTTTTACACGCAGCCATGTGTGTTCTTCGTCTACACGCGAGGTGCCGTGTAAACTTAACACGCTACGCCGTGTCTGCCTTCCGGGAAACACGGTTTGAGCGTGTTCCTTATGAAACATGACGGCCAGCAGCCGAGAACAGGCGAGAGACGAGCCCAGCGAGCCGCGTGCCTTTCAGCCGAATTGAAAGCACACAGGACGGGTTTGTTCTCGTTCGATATCTTTTATACACAGTAAACAGTCTCCTAGCGGCGGACGTAGCTACGTGCAAAGGTACAGAGCTAATCACAATTGTCTATAACGCGCCAGCGTGCGGCTTTCTCCGGGGAGCGCTAGACTGGTGGCATTCACGGAAACTAAGCTAGTCACACGGCGCAACATGGAACGGAACGCTCGAGGGTATCCTGCCCACTCTATCAGCTGGCGGCGAACGCGGAAGGCTGCTCGCACGCTTTTTACAAACATCATTGCTCGAACAATAAACAAACTAAAGCGTGAAGGCGTATCAACGATGTCGTCAGCAAAAAACAAAAATATATCATAAAGCACTTTACTTTTATTGCTTATCAAGCTGATAGAGTGGGCAAGACACCCCTCGAGCGGGCCGTTCCATGTTGCGCCACGTGACTAGCTTAGTTTCCGCGAATGCCACCAGTCTAGCGCTCCCCGGAGAAAGCCGCACGCTCGCGCGTTCTAGACAAGTGTGATTAGCACTCTACGTACGTGTACGTGCGTCGTCGGAGATCGGCGGCGTCGGTAGCTACGACGGCGGAGCCGCTAGACAGAAAAACGAATGTCGAACTCACATGAATAAATACCTCGAACAAACTATTTAAAATCTGGCGGTAACTTGCGCCACCTAGCGAGATTTCTAGCAGCCTATATAAAACAAAACGAGTCTGTTAATACGCTGCGAGTGATCACGACTGACAGCAACCCTAAATAGATCGGAGACAACACGAGTACCACTTATTACACAGCACCAACATGTACACAAACACAACAACGACACCGCGCCCGACACTTTCTACTCAACGTGCTTTTCTCCCCGCGACGCATGTAAGCTCGACATACGCGGGTGAGCTCGTTGGTCGCTGACCGTTACAGATTTATAGAAGACACAAAACGCGGCGCAATGAAGAGCCGTGTGTTAGAACTGTTTGCATTTAAAAAGTCTGGAGACGAAATTTATAATGTTAGTCCGTTGCGACAAATAACGATATATTAACAATGCATCTTAAACCTGTCATAAAAAAGTTCACATTTTTGTTATTTTCTTGCTTGACCAGTGTTATGAGCATTCCTACTAGCTTGAATCAGATAGAAAAACAAATTATTAGTATTTTGTCATTACGTATACAATATTAAATCGAAATGATCCTCGCGCAAAGCATTTTTTTATGTATTTTTGTGAAGGACATCCGCCCAACACTTCACTTCCGCTTGTTGCAGTATGGGAGCAGACGCCTTCACTTTTGGGGCGTTTTGATGCAGTTTGTTGTCGTATCTCGTGTTGGTGTCGAGTGGAGCGGTTGGGCTTGGGAGTTTGTGACCGGTGTTATTCGTGATCACTGGTGTGGCGCTGATGCGTCTTTTTTTTATACTGCCACCACCCCGAAATTTGAAGATTCACGGGCCCGTAGCACTGCGTTATGCTGAATCGCGAGCTCCTCTGTTGACGTCGTTTTCATGGTACCACTCGTAGATACTGCAAACTTTTAAACAGTGTGCACCGTCTCGCCTACATCCCCTGTGACGTACTCGACCTGTTGAAACCTATTGCTTCCGTCATTTTGAAGTACGCAAGGCAGTTACCTCGTTGCTCTGGTTTCGGTTATAAAAGCAAGGCAAAACGCTCGTAGTTCTCGCCCTCAGTACACGTTGGACATCTTTCACACTTTGACACCGGATAACTGGATGAAGACGATTTAGCATCAACAGCCCAAGTGCACTCAGTGCCGATGCGGGCGGGTGATGCGGGTTTCTGTCAACCGGGAGGCCAGCACAAACCGTGACCGTTCCAGCTCATCGTCACAAAAGGGTGTTGCAGAGAGAAGGGAAAAATACAACTGCACGGACCACTGAAGCAAACGCACTGCTATCGTAAATCTTGGCTTGTGATTGTGCCTTTGTAAATCATCTTATTAGTTTTGCTGGAGGGACGCAAATGACGGGCATAACAAAATCGCTTGCATATTCCGCATACCTCGCAAAAGCATTTACCCAGTCACCTTGCGAAAAGCGCGAAACACGGAGTCCGTATCGTCCTAAGCTTCCCCTGTCTTTTACCTGCTTAAGAGCAGTTTGCACCTGCTTGTAGATATGCCTTCTGAAACTGAAACATGGCAGTGTCAGAGAGAAAAGAAACAAAGTTGGGAAAGCTTGCTCGCTCTCTCCAATTTCTCAACTCTCGAGTGATTGTACCATAATAAATGCACCAACGCCTCTTCCCAAAATAAAAAAAGCACTACGTTCACTACGTAAACAAATGTCTCAGTTCATGCATATGTGGGCAGGTAGGAAATCTTGCCATAATTTATTCACACTGCATAATGAGCGTAACAAACTCGCACGCGATTTACAGAAAAATATCGGTGGTGACTTAAGTTTCCCTGAAATTCTGTATAACCGGTCGTTACCAGGACCGAATCATCTACTCGAGCGGTGTGCGTCGCTGTGCAAACACGTCGCTGTGAAAACGCAGTCCAACACGAAGCATAAAAACGGCAGATTAAGGACAACAATCCGGAGTCCATTGTTCAATTAAACCGACGTAGTTTTGTTGAAAACGCCCGCAGCTTTTTACTCCCGATATGCCTCGGGATACTTCCACAATCAGAAAGGGAATGAAAGAAGATTTACTTTTAAAAACGCTCGCTGCGTCCTCCCGGACCAGCTGGACCGGATCAGTTGACGACGACAGGACTGAACCCGTTGTACCTCAACCGCACAACAACCAATTTGAGCTCCGTGTTAGTGTGGGTTTCTAACTCCAAGCACCGCACCATACACCACGTTTCAGATCTTTTTCGCATCGCCGTGTTGTACCAAACAGAACGAGATCGCCGAAGTCAACGCAGCGCTGCCGTGAACCTTGGCTTGTGGTTTCGCACTCGTGGACCCTGTGACTCCCTTCGCTTTCAAAGCACACACGGCGATTACGATTATTTCCGTCTTCCGGGAACATCACAGGGGCACTTCTCCGGTCACGTCTTCGCAACATGTGCTTGCAAACCGACGAGTGTCTCGCGTACCGACAAACCAAAAAAATACCGGCGCCATGTTAAACGTGCGTTGTTGCCTGATTTTCTCCGACCAAAAAAAACAGCGAAAGCAAACCGGCTCTAACTTCCAGAGTACATCGGCGTTGCGCCGATGCCTGATTATCTTTGTCAGCTCTGACTTAAAGATGACCTACAGATACGGCAACACTCGTATAAAATTTTAATATGGCGGCCACCACGGAGCGCTGTAAATTCTGAGGAGGGTGTATTAGGAAGCGGCGGCACCTTCGCTTGCAGTTGAAGGGTTGAAGCCAAAACGAAACCAACTGCAATGTCACGTGTTCAGATCGAGGGCACGCTTTTTATATCCATTTTAACTGTATAGAACGAGTAATTAGACCCATAACTTTATTTGTGGTGTGTAAGAAACTGTTGTCAAGACCCCTAAAATAAATACAAACATGGGCGACAAGAGGGAAGGCGCATTGCCATCGACCAGAATCAATGGCAGGAATGGCAGCGAGCGCGGTAAGCGCCGGGTTCGACCCGTCCCACGACATGGCGTAATGGCTTTTGGTGCATATCTGTCTCCGAGACATTTTTCTTTCCGCGGCATTTGTCGCCACGGTCCTTTCTAAATGTCTCCCGAAGCATTCCGGTGCTTCGATGGCCGGTGGTGCTGCGGTCGTCGCCGGAGGTGATGCGTGTTTTCGAGGTCGGCTACACGGCTATGCGTGTATGACCGAACCAAAACACGTTTTTTACAAGCTCGCATGATTTTTTAATGATTTATCCATTACTCAACGTGTACATTTATGGTAATTTGTGTAAATAGCGTGTTTTGCATCCCAAATATTCAACAAATACACGGAACTTGCTAACAGTGTAGCGTACCTCTCCGAGGGCCCGCACTGCTAGCCCGCTCTCCAGCGAAAAGAAACTTTATGAAGAAGAAGCTACCGCACGAGGAAGCCGTCGCACTCAAGGCAAGTACCCGGAGTTTGGTCTTCTTCTATCCAAGAGCAGGACGAGTCCGTCGACGAAACAAGCCATGAACACCCAGTCGTCGTAGACCTCGGCCGCTCCATCCGTCGTCTTCATGCCTGTCGCCCCACACAATCCGACGCCATTCCTTGGTGAGGCCCACGAGGATTTGGAGGACTGGCTTCAAAATTATGAACGCATAGCCCGTCATAACGGTTGGACTACGAAACGGCGCCTACCAAATATCTACTTCTCCCTGGAGAAAACTGCAACCCACTGGTTCGAGAACGATGAGGCTCTGCTGACGTCGTGAGACGCCTTCGTCACGAGCTGAAACGGACATTCATGATTCAGCATCGGAGGCAGCGGGCCAAAGATCTTCTCCGAACGAGGTTTGAAGCACCCACCGAAAGCGTCACCACCTTTATGGAAGATGTTTTGCAGCTGAGTACCCGTGTAGACCCTCAAGCCGGCGGCGAGAAACTACTGCGCGTCCTCATACGGAGCGTGAGGGAAAATATATTCGGCGGGCTTGTCCGCAGCCCTCCGACAACAGTCGAAAGTTTTGTCACCGAGGTGACGAACATTGAACGTGCACTTCAAAGGACGGCATCCCATCGACAACCAACCAACCATCGACATCCCGGCGTCGCTGCTCTCTCGCCTTCCAACTTCAACAGCCCGGACCTCCGCGAGATCATCCGGGACGTCGTGCGGGAGTAAATCAAGAAGTTTCTATCTGCCACCTAAAGCCCAGCTTCGCCCTCAATCGCCAAGATTGTCCGGGAAGAAGTTCAGCAGGCGCTGCAGTTCATGGCCACGGTCGTAAGTTGCGTTCGGTGATACAGTGTCAGCGCCGTCGAAGGTTGTCACAGGCAGTTGCGCTCGCAACTTGCAGCAGCAAAGATTGCTCGTGCCGGTGAAATCATCGTAGGTGACTAGGTCAATACCAGCAGCAAGATTTTATATCAAAATGACGAACAAGTTTAGCCGTGGCCGCATGGTTCGGCTACTGCCTTGGCCAATCGAACATTCCTCCAACTCGACCAGACATGCGAATATTTGCAGTTTTATTTTTATATTTTTAAAGGTGTACACTCTCTCCAGAGTGTTGATATGTGTAGATATTAATATTTTTATCGTTTGTTTTCTTTGGACTTTGTCCGAAGGAAGGGCCAGTGTAAAATATACCAAAGAGTGTTCCGCCGAACGCCACCAAAAACAAAAACACAAAACCATTAACCATTGATGCTCAGAAAACTGCTCAGAGCCTAGACAATATTACGAAGTACATATTAAGGTAAGACTATACAAAAAATGCATATAAAACACAGGAATCAGCACTGAAAATGAAATATTGTCACGCGCGTCTCCAAGCAAGCGCGTCCGTAGCTGAACGGTTATCGTGCTTGGCTCTCAAGAAAATGGCAACGCTTCGACTCCTGATAGCTAGGGTACCGTTATGAAATTTCCGTAAACGTCGCGTTGTGGTAAATTCGAAAAACTGGTTGCTTATTCGAGGTTAGGATGTTCTACGCGCCGAACCTTTTATGCCGATTTTTTGAGAAGCGCTCGCGCCTGCAAAAGGGGCTCCGCGTAGCGAGCTGGAGTCAGTGTCGCCCCAGCGCTCGATCCTGCTGCTTCGCCGACATTGAGGCCTGCGACGCTAACCTTCTTCTATTTTGTTCTGGACAACAGTTCCTCCTTCAACGTTTAGTTTCTCCGGTTATTCGCCGCATCATCACTTGTCATTCGTGACAATATAATAATAATTTCGAAACAAATAATCAACACATACATTTGTATACAAAGTAGAGTAAGTTAGGTTTACTGAAAGTGTACATCGCTGCCTACCAACAATTCCATGCACACTTTTTTATATATCGGGAAAGAGTGTTCGTAGTTCGGATCGGGTCCATTGTTTATTAAGATAATTATTTGATATTTTAAACTATGCCTTCCGTAGTTAATTCTGATATAGGGTGTCCTAATTTTTAAGTGACACAACTGGTACGATGATATTTCTGTTTCGCCGTGCGTAACATTTAATTTTATTTTATGAATAAAGTGGAAAAATGTTAAGTATTATATTTTATTCTCTTTTAAAATATTGTATTTAATAAAGAGCGGTCGAGTGCGCAGTTTCCGAGTATGCGTGGAACCTTTTTTTGGCAGAATTATTAGTTTATTGAAATCTGAAGTTGTTGTGGTGATCCAGATAAGAATTCTATAGCAAATTTTAGAAATAAATAGAGTAGTACGACGTTTCAACGATTCATTTGGGCAAGAGGCTTGATACTTCTTAAGTCCAATTCATAGCTCGAGATAACTGGAACAGTAATTTATCTCCGTGTGTACTCCACTTCAGCTCTTGATTAAAACACACGCCTTAACAATTTTGCTCGGTCACCTCTTCTCTTAATTAACCTTCAAATGTAATCTGAGCAGCCTTTGTATAAGGTTCAGTTGTCGGTTTAAAAATTTCATTGTTTTAATAGTGTTTATTTGTAGTTTGTTAGAACGCAGTGATCTTGAAATATTTGCAAGATAAGTGTTCGCTCTTTCTCCCAGACTTTTAAGTGTTTCTCTCCTAGCATACATATTAGCGTCATCCTTATACGCTATTAGCGCCAGTCCTACACCGCGGATTCCATAGCGTTTAATATTTTAATTAAATACTATGCTAAAGAGTGTGGGAGGCTTTTCTCAGGTCTAAAATATGCTTGGGTGTTCTAAATGTATGCCGAGTGTCGTTAACGTATTCTCAATATTTGCAACTACCCTGTGTCCAAATAGCGGCCAGGCTCTTTAAATCGACCGCAAAATTCGGTTTCTTAACCTATCGCGTTGCCCGCAGATGGTGCTTTTTTTTTTTTTTTTGTAAAATTTGCAACAATGCAGCGAAGCCAACGGTCTTCAAGCAATAGGGCAATAGTTTGAAGACCGGTAGCGTCGCTGCATTTCCATAGGAATTAAGCCATTCTCTTTCTTTACTTCTTTTCTCATCGTAAGTTCGCTCTTTGAAAATTTTACAACAAAAAAATGCACCACCTGTGGGCAACGCTGCACAAAATCGTAGCTTGATAGATTAAGAAACCAAATTTCGCGGTCGATTTAAAGAGCGTGGCCGCTATTTGGGACACCCGGTAATGTCTTCTGAATGTCCAGTGGGATATATGTTGATTTTTTATTTGATTTTGATTTTTTTGATTTGTTGACTGTTGATTTTTCTTTATGAAACCCAGATTGCGCAGATGATATTACTTGATGCTCTCTGGCGGTTTCTTTTTATGTCCTCAAATACTTTAGAACATATCAGCATGACTGAGATCGGCCTATAAATTTCAAGATTTGTTTGTGATCCACCCTTATAGATTGAAGTAACTTTAGCCAACTTCAATTCGTTTGCGAAAATACCGCTTTCTAGCATGTTATTTGCTATAGGTGATAGTGAGGGGCTAATAATACCGGCTGCCACTTTAATAGGGAGGGCTTCGAACTCCTCATCCCCCGCTAAACGTCATTTTCTATTTAATCAATGAGTGCTTCTATTTTATACTGCGTTGTGGGAAACAGCATTATAGAATCGATAATTGTTCGTGTTGTCGTTGCATCGTAGTCTGCATCGTCTTCTGATACCATAAATCTGCCTAAGTTTATGAAATGTTGGTTCATTGAGTTTACCTTTTCAATACCCGTCAAATCAGTCATGTTGATAAACAATTCGTTCACTGCACTATTTATATTTTAGAGCGTTCTATGCTATTATAAGTTTACCTTATTTTTCTCTGGTCTTTGTGAACTTACATAAATGTTTTTTGTAATATTGGCGCTTAGCGTTTTGTAAATCGGAGTTTATTAAATTCTTTACTATGTTTAGCTCATTGATGCGGCTTTGTTCGCATCGACGCAGGAAACAAGATACATATCATTATTTTTCATCATTTAGTTTACTAAGCCCGCGGGGACCCAAGGTTCTCTGATCTGCCTGCTTTTTTTATAAGATTGCTTTAAAAGGAAATATATATCATAACATTCTTTAAACTTACAAATAGAGGAACTAAAAGCAAACTCAACATAAATTTCTCCATACACATCTTCCCCGTAAGTTTTCATAAAAAGGCGAGTAAAAGTATTCAGTGTTTCGTCGTTTATGTTTTCGTAACAAAGTTATTCAGTTTTTTTGCGTTTTTTGAGCTAAGAATGGGTATAGACAAAAACTAGAAGATTGTCACTCACGTCTTCCGTCAAAGCGCCAGATAGCGTTATTTGTAATTACAATTTTTATGAAAATATCAATGGACGTGACACAGTCTCGACCCACCATGATCAATGAATGTGACACTGTCTTGACCCACCATGGTGGGTCAAGAAAGTGTCACATCCATTGATATTTGCATCCCAGGTGGGTAGCGTTATGGTATTGTTACATGCATGTTGATTCAAAAACTCCCTAAACTCTTTTGCATTTCCATCGCTGTAAATTGCATTAATGTGTATGTTCCCAAGAATAACAAAATGGCTGTGAACAAGTGTCCCGAAATTCCAATCTATCAAAAGTTTCCAAGAATTCAGGAACATTGCCAAGGGCGGCCTATAGACAGTTGCAAAATTTACAGACTCCAGCTTGGAACCCAGACACTCTCTGTTATTGTTAATTAATTTCTAGTCTTCGACAACTTCGTAGCGTAAATTACTCTTATAATGCAAGGCGATTCCAGCGCCCATTTTTATTGTTCATTGTTCTGCAAAATATTTTTGATGTGTAGTTGAAAAAAAGAAAAAGGCGGAGACTGGTTTGCATTCAGCCACATCTCGGTAAATACCATATTTCTGTTATATGTTGCGTGATAACCTTTGTTTGCAGATTGAAATGCGCATCAACTTGTGTCACCTCCTACCTCAAACATAGGGTGTTCGAGATCTTGAGTCAACGTGATTTTTTATTCGTGAAGACATATAATTGCTTAATAAATCGCTGGATATTTGTTATAAGGTTTTATTGTTTGCAAAAAAAAAATATTAGTGCTTTTAATTTATTTTTAATTTTGTCCGGTTCGGTCTTAATTATAGGCCGTGATTTGTGGCTCACCAAAGCGGGTTGCTTTTAGATTTTCAAGATCACTTACAGCTGACAATACACCCGTGTCGTAGTACCTGGGGAGGCAGGTGGAGCTTTCGGGGTTGAACCCTGCCTCCCCCCCCCCCCCCCTCCTTGGAAACGTTTCCTGGCTGGGTCGCTAAATAGGCATAAGAGAAGTGGCACTATGCTTTTTGCCTTATAAACATACACACAAATCGAAGGAAGCTAGCATTTTGTATTTCGTGTGGAATTTACTGAACATAATTATCAGTTTTGGGATGACGCGCGTTAGTTATAGTTTTGCAGAGCGAAGGATCGGGAGGAGGCGATCTCCTCCCCAGCATTTACTTTCAACCTGTCACCAACTACGGCGTTTTTCTTCGTGGACGTTCTATATTGCTACAGCGCGCAATGCATACAGCGTTCTAATTCAGTTGCTAAGTTGCTGTGCTTGTGAAAACAGAAGAACCGTTCCTCCAGGGGAGCCATAGCTACAGACTGTTCTCAGCGTGCGCGATCAGCACATTAAAAAACTAAGCCAATTAATTATAACGTTGGTAAGCCACTGGCTAAGACAGGCCAATGTTGCCCAGCCTAAGTCAATCGATTACCAATGTTGGTAACCCATTGGTTAAGACAGGCCAATATTGGCCAGCCTAAGCCAATCGATTACCAATGCAGGCAACTCATTGGCTAACATCGACCAATGTTGGCCGGCCTAAGCCAATTGATTACCAATGTTTGTAACCAGTTGGCTAAGACAGGCCAATGTTGGCCAGCCTAAGCCATTCGCTTGCCAACGTTGGTAAGCCATTGGCTCAGATTGGCCAATGTTGGCCAGCTTAAGCCAATCGATTGCCAACGTTGGTAAGCCATTGGCTGAGATAGGCCAATGTTGGCCAGCCAAAGCCAATCGATTGCCAACGTTGGTAAGCCATTGGCTGAGATGTGTCAAGGTTGGCCAGCCTAAGCCAATCGATTGCCAACGTTGGCAAGCCGGCGGCCAAGACAGGCCAATATTGGCAAGTATATGCCAGTGTACCACCAATGTCGGTAGTAGGACGGCCACATTGGCCCAACATGGGACCACTGTTTGCCAATTAAATACCAATGTTGGCCTTACGTCGAGTGCTGCCTGGGATCACGTCAGAATTAACAAATAATGGTTAAAAGAATAAATCAAGCTTGTCTTGCTCATTTCGAATACTGCGAGTGCTCAGATGCATGACAGAAAAATGTGAATGGTAATACTTGTACATTTCATAGAAATATAAACACTCATATTATTTGCCTTCCTGCTGGCCTCCTGTTATAAGAAAAAAAAATTGTTTCGAGAAGCAGAAGTTTACGAAACCCTTGTTGACATTTTGTTCGACGTCGCTTTCGCTGTTAATTTTGACTACGTCAGGGGTGTCGTTCTTACGTGCAAATATTTTTCCACCCCTAGCCCAATCATACTTACACCCCACCACCACCTATTGTCGTGCGATGACGGCGCCGAGCAGCTTTTTGCCTAGCTCCTGTTAAGTGTTCATTCACGTAAACGGGGGTGCATAGGCCACCGTGATGGAAGGCCGCTGTTATTAGTTTATGGTACTTTGACTTTGCCAGTATTTTATTTCTCTTTGTACGGTGAACGAACCATGCAATAATGTTGTCCGGCCTTCTTTTAACGTTAGAACACAATGACAGATTTCAACGTTTGAGTCTGTGACGGGTTAGTCCATGATGCTGCTAATTCTCTTAACTATATCTTGCTCATCTCCCGCCGGGGGCACCCCGTTGATCTTCAGATTGTTAAAACGCTGATATATTTCCATTCCCTCGATATTTGTTCGTAGCTAGGCGTTCACAGTGTAAAGCTCCTGATTCCGGGTTGTTAACTTCTGCATGGCCTTGCGAAGTTCTTTCAGCTCTTTGGTAAGTTCCTTAACATTGTCGTAAGTGTCACTACTAAATTTCGCCCTTTATTTGACAGCCCGTATTTCCGCTCGTATTTTCGGCGCAGATCACCAATCGCTTTAGCGAGGTCCTTGGTATCCCTGCTCATGTTTCCAAATCAAACTCCCTCAAAGAGAACACTCAGCTCGCCAGCAGTGCCTTAAAAGCTATTTAAATGAACTGACTAATATCACCAGTGCTCCTTACCTGAGGTGGATAGGCAGAAAAATTTAGCGTGGTGCATTCAGCGTGCACTGCTGCCGAACTGCAATGTCCAATGTCGGCTTCCGTAGGCCGGTCTTGTCACGCGTGGCGCTGCTCCCGGCTCCCTCCTTAAGTCCCTCTATATATATTTTACATTTAACAACAACCAATACAAATGACAAAGGACATTCCGCTGGAACAAAATGGCGGCATTCAGTTCAAACCTCTGCTATGCGCCACCATTGCTTCCTATAACCTGCACCGCCAAGCAGTCGGCGGTTCAAAGTACTATGTCCCTACTTGTAGGAAGCCTTCATCAAGAGGCTTTACTCCCTGCTCCTCTTGATAACGTGATGTTGCAGGACGTGCTGTGCCGATGTGCTGAGTCAGTGGGCGTGCCGACGGCAACTTGACAATGGCGCTCGTTATCAACTGCGGTGGAAAGGCAGTAAGACTTAGCGTGATGCTTTCAGCCTGCACTGCTGCCGAACTTTTGTTATCAAGCAGGGTGTTGTGTGGTTGTAGTAAACGTATCTACGTGTCTAGTCTGATATTCGTAAAGTGATAAGAATTTGTAGACTGGTCACTTCAGCTCTTGTAGATATCTCCGTGTGCACCGCTCATATTAGCTGTCGTCATTTCTGTGTCGTGTCACACAAGCCAACATTGACTTCGACAGTCCCGCCTCTTATATACTCGTACTTACAAAATGTTGTAAATGTATTATTATTATTATTATTTATTATCCTCCAATATTCCCCCCCCCCCCAAAAAAAAAAGGTATTCATGTTATCTTAAATAATGATGACAAAGCCTAAAATATGATTAAAACACAATTACGTTAATAATAATACTAATAATAACAGACTTTTTTTTCATTTCCCAATACAGGTAATGATGGGGCCGAGAATAAAAGCCGCGATAGACTGCTTGAAAAGGTCTTGGCCTCAGTGATATTCTGCAGCAGTCACAAGAAACATTCAAATAAAACGCAAAGGTATTCAATCAAAAAACAAGCTCATTAAACCGATATAGATTACCCTGACAATTTTCAAAGCAATACAAATGCACCCGATCTACGTTTACATAATAAATACAAATACATGCTCTCGAGGAGGAATTACAACATTTACTACTTAACCGAGAACATTCTCAAAATAAACCTACAAAGTACCAGAATAACAAACTGATCCATGGCAGCTGATGTTGCAAACGACGAAGTGCCTCGTGAAAAGCGCCTGTGCTACTTAATTATTCCAAAATCTGAAGAGTTACGTAATCAAGCCCCTTAATAAAGATATTCGTCGGTAGAAAAGCAACATACGACCGGCAGGCCGCCTCCGCAATAAATCGCTGCTCGTATTTAAATAAAATGCGCACAACCCCCCCCCCCCCCCAAAAAAAAAAAAAAAAAAAAAAATCATAAGAAAAATTGTACATCATATTGCCGCCCGCAGTACCGAGAAAGCAACGCTCGGTCACCGACTTGTAGAAGCTTCGCGTAGATTCTCGCACCAGACGTAATTTTTCACCTGCTTTGTTGTTCTCGAAAGTGCCAGGTCATTCTCGCCCCGAGCGCGCGGCGCTCGAGCCTTCTTTGCCGAACATTCGAGAGAGTGACGCGTTGCAAATAAGCAGCTACCCGCGACCTTGTCGAGTCAGTTTCGCCTCAGCGTTCGATCTTGCTGCTTCGCCGCCTTCGACGCCCGTGACGCTCTGTTGTTATCTTTCTTTTCTTTTATTTTTGGGCACAAGTTCGCCCCATTAGACGTTCAGTTTACTCAGTCATTCGCCGCTTCATCACTTGTCATTCCTGACAATATTACTTATGTGCATATCAGGCAAGCCGCCGCCTTCTCATTTGGAATTCAGGTAACGCGCCACTAGTCGCGGTCGTATCGTGAGAAAACGTCGTTCGCGTATAAAATTTACATCGCACTCAACGGGTGCCACCGTCCATAAGCTCCTGCGGAGATGCCCACACCTGGAAAATTTACGTTGGCGAGGCGCTCTTTATTACTGGGACGGTAACTGTATTTCGATTTCGGATAAATTAACAGAAACAAAATTTTGTTCGGCACATAACTAAGTGGTTTCGAGACAGCTGTGAGCTTGCGTGCTGAGAATGCGAAGAACACAGTTCCACAATAGCTATTTATGCTGATCGTGCGTTTTCTCCTCAGAACTAAATGCGATTTCTCGCTATTATTCTGATACAACGTCGCAAGTGAGTGGTTTCGTGTTTGATGTGGGAGAGAAGCTTCCAATAAGCGACTTAGCATGACAAAAATGTACGAGAGGCGTGCCAAAGGGATTGACTGTAGCGCTAGCGACGTTTTTTTTTTTCGTTTTTTTTACATAATCACCAAACCGCGGGATAAACGAAACGCCGTTCGGGCGTTTAGCTTCTCCAGTGTAGTAACCTGGATCGCAAATCGAGGCTTGTCTTGCTGGGGTCGAGTGGCACCACCGGCACTAATCACTTGACACCTGCTAATTCATGGGACACTGTGGGGAAAACGAGAAAAATGCCGTTTTTCCCGTTCTTAGGCCCCCTTCGAACGGGGCATTTTTCCCAGCAATTTTGGGGTTGCTGGCGGGTTGTTCCCTATAGCTTTGCCTAGATCGACACGAATTGCTGAGATCGGGTTTGGCTCAAAACGGAGGATCAACTCGGACAACTCGGAGACGTTTAAGCGGCACAGCAGCCAGTCAGGGACGCGATATTTTCATGTGACACCCCTGTGGCGGTCATGATGACAACTAAAGACTAGGTTCTGGTTTGAAATAGATCGTGTTTGGAAATAAACTGTTTCTAAAAAATAAGTTAGAGTTCTCAACGTCGTTTAAAGATAAAAACACTTTAATAGCACCTTATTGTGCGTCTGAATAGTGCAAGGCAAATACAAATTAATAATAAGTTTGGCAAGTCGTAGCAATTCGGTTGCTGCGTGTGAACGATGGCGGCCCGTGTTGCTGGTGTTGCGACGTAAAGTTGCAGGATGAAATTGCCCCGTCTAAAGCGGGCCTATGCAGTTGCCAGCACTGAAACGTTTTGGCTGCTTTTCGGGAAGCCTGTCAAAGAGCTTGTGCACGAACATTAAAACTGACAGCCCTCACAGTTCTTGGAAATAAATGTTTTGTTGTAAAGAGTGACTCCGCTGGACGAAAATGTAGTGCGGATCAATGAGGCAAGAGTTACCTAGAGTTACCGCGGTGGCGGTGGCGGTTTCGATGAGTTGGGTTTAGCAGACGACAATTGTTTTTAGACTTTGCTACGCGGAATTCGCTAACTCCCGCGAAGCCGCTGTCAAGATCAAACGTTTTCGACAATCATCAACTCTTGGGTTTTTCCGAGGACGGTCTTATTGACGACGGTCTTATTGACGGCAAGGTTCTTTCTTTGCTCCACTACGAGAGAAAACTTTCCAGTTTAGCCGTGGGTGCTGTGCCACGTTTCATTATTTAATGGGCGTTTGAACGCTTGACATATATCGTTTCGATCTTCAAACACTGGGTATAATGATCGCACAACATCATAAAATACTCGCCTTCAAGCACCGTGTACCAGCTTCAATATTCTTACTTTTGTGTTTTTCCCATAAACTTGCGTGTATTGCATGGTGTCAAGCAATGACCGCCGGCGGTGTGACCGACGGGCTCCCGATCCGCAATCCAGCTCAGTACAACAGATATCAGTAGTGCCAAGGAACGGCACAATAGTTATGATTAGATTTAATTAACTCTAACGTTAAAATATGGTGTCTGGAGTGATGCATGCCTTGAGTTCGTATAGCGCGTTTGGAGTTTCGTATGGCTTTATTAGAGTCCCTGTGGCTCGGCCAGTGTGTATCAGTACATCACGACGAGACTAAATTCTGCGGTTTACAAGTTTATACAAATGCCGCGCTCTTGCAAATTCAAACAGCATATAGCATACACTCACATTCGCTGAGAGTGTGCGCTTTCTATGCGAAAGCGCTTGTTTTTTGGCTTGATATAGATGTCAAGAATTAATCGTTTGCAGCACTGTCTAAATCAAGCACGGCAAACAAGTAAAATCCTGTCTTTGCAGTCTGACGGGCCTACGTCGAAGAGTTTACAAGATCGTAAGTGGCCAGTGGCTCACCTTTCATTTGTCGACGATAAAAACAGAAGTCATGTTTAATGTACATCAGAGGTATATTTCTACATTAAAAAAGGAGTTCTGTGCACCCTCCTCCCTCTTTCTGACCTTTTTGTATGTCCAGTGTTAGCGTTTATTGTAAACAGCGCCATTTTTTGAAAAGAAGGGAACTATATGAACCTCTGCATAAACCAGTTTGATTATTACATTAATATAAGGACTGTCCTGCAGTGGTAATGTCGGCAGTAGCAGCTCCAGAATTTCCAAAAACGAAAAAGTGTGCTTTAATAAAAACCTCAGAAGGCACTATTCAATTAATAATAATAATAATGCATTTTATTTCCATCAATGATACATCAATGGAGGAGACCATGGAAAAAAGCTGTGTCAAGACAGCTTGACGAGCCCATGGCCCCTTTATTGTCAATGAAATACAACTTGGTGGTGCAAATAATGGTACAAGAGCAAACGTGGAGAAATTATACAATCATAATACGAGCACTGTCTGAAAGCAAAAATAGTGGTTTTATTATGGTTTCAAATCCAAAAACACACCGCGAAGTTCAGAGAAAGACATTTCAGCAATGTTAAATGTTCTTCCCTCTAGCCAATTCAGTATTTTAGGGAGCGTGTATTTCAACATTTGATACCCATAGTTATTATTACATTTAGAAACTTTCCAGCATTCGACGTGTCGAGTAGTGTACGTAGGTATATGGCACTGTAGGGAGGCTAACTCAGAAAAGAAGCTTGAGTGTCTACTTTGTTCCAACTTAAAAGAGGAAGTCAGCCTATAATTATATAGTTGTTTTATATCAAGTACTTGGAAGCGTTCAAATAGTTGTTGAGTGTGAGAGTGATAGGAAACATTTGAAATAATTTTCACCATTTTTTTCTGCAACAAATATAGTTTCTCTAGGTTTGTAAACGTGGTAGTGCCCCAAACAAGGAGGCAATAACTTAGACTGGAATAAAATAATGTGTTGTAAATTAACAATTTAACGCTGGTTAGGAGTACAAACTGATGACGATGTGTTAGTCCAATAACACGTGATAATTTTGAAATAACACTATGCACATGTGCGTCCCATAACATATTTTCCGAAAAGAGAACTCCTAAAGTCTTAAAGGAACTAAGCATTTCTATTGGGCATGAATTCAAAAAAATGTGTTTGTTTAATTCTATTACTTTATTTTTTGGCCGAAAAAGTACTGCTTTTGTTTTATTAGTATTGATCTTCAAGTAGTTACACTGTGCCCAATCCTCAAGCTGAGTTAAAGCCATGTTAGCCCTGTCTATCAACTCATTTCCGTTTGTACCTGAAACAAAAAAAACACTAGTATCATCTGCGTAGATGATGAATTTTGTCACGGAGTTGATATTGATAATGTCATTTATGTAAATGTTAAAAAGGAAAGGTCCAAGTACGCTGCCTTGTGGGACTCCGGCGGTAATATGTTTGATTTCAGAACTGTACCCAGCTATATTTACGTACTGTTTACGATGTTTCAAGTATGATTCTACTAGTTTTAAAGGAGTTCCTCGAATACCGTGGTATTCTAATTTTTAAGAAGAATTTTGTGATCTAAATAATCAAACGCCTTCGTAAAGTCTATAAATACACCTAGCATTAAGTGCCCCCTTTCGAACTCCCGCAAGATGCATTCTTTTTGTTCAAGTAGTGCTTTCTCGGTCGACTTATGTTTTCGGAACCCAAATTGAGAAGAAGTCAATAAATCATATTTATCAGAAAAACTTACTAGGCGATAATGCAATACTTTTTCGATGCATTTTGAAAATACCGGTAAAATTGAAATTGGTCGATAATTGCTTATTTTATTTTTATCTCCCTTTTTAAAGAGCACAGTTACTTTAGCTATTTGCATATTTTTGGAGAATATACCGCTAGTTAAACTCAGATTAAAATGTAAGTTAAGCAAGGGGCTATAATATCTGAAACATATTTGACCGGTTTAATCTGGACATCGTCTGGGTAACAGCTGGTGCTGTTTTTTAACTGTGAAATAATGGAAACTACTTCAGCTTCATTAACTGGATGAAAGAAAATAGAACTACTGTTTCGAGATTTTAGATATTTGCAAGCGTCTTCTGTTGAAATCATATTCACCGGGTCTACAAAATAGTCATTGAAGGCATCTGCCAACGAACATTGGGCTAGCCGTGCGCCATTATGAAATATATGGTCAATTTGGCAGTGCGTCTCAGATCGGGCAAGTACCGAGTTTAATATGTTCCATACACGGTCCGTGCGCCCAAAAGTTGCTTTAAAAGAATCAGAGTGGTACCGTGATCTTGCATTTCGTATTTCCTTAGTTAATTGATTACGATATGACTTGAATATTTTAAGGTTGACTGGGTCTCTTGTTTTGATAAACTTGTCGTATAGGACATTTTTTATATGAATCTTACCTAAGATATCTGGTGTAATCCAAGGCTTACGAATGTTCCGTGATATTTTTAGTTTCTTGTAGGGAAATTTCTGTTGGTAAAGTTTTTTGAAAATATTGATAAAAGTATTATACGCCTCATCGACAGTTTCCTTTTCATACACTGCACTCCAATCCGTATTTGACAGTGTCTGTCTAAAACTCTCCAAACTGTCAGGTGTTATATATTGTAACTTAGCAGTTTGTTTCATTTTCGGCCTATCGAAACTGTCTTAGTCTACGGATATGAATATTGGAAAGTGATCACTAAGATCACATCTGACCACACCAGCTTTCAGATTAATAGAAGCAAAATTCGTTATAAATAAGTCGAGGAGTGTTTCCGAGTTTAAGGTAATTCTTGTAGGGCTCGTTATTACATTCATACAGCCATTTAATGCAATAGTATTTTTTAGTTCTCTTTGGTGGGAATGATCAAATAACATATTTATGTTGAAATCGCCTCCACATATTAGATTATACCGATTCGTGTTTATAAACATTAGGAATTCTTCCAGAAACAAAAAAAAATCGGAAAATCTACCATCTGGCGGGCGATAGAACACTGAGAAGACAGTTCTATTTGCTCGTAAAGAAAGCACTTCGTAATCTTTAGTTGTACAACAGTCTTCCGGGATTGGCTCACAATCGATGCAGTCTTTAATCAGCATCGATACGCCTCCGCCACGAGACGTAGTACGGTTCAAAAGATGATTGGTGTACATAGGCAATTTGAAAACATTTATGTCATCGGAGTACCACGTCTCCGATAGCATTACTACATCAAAAAAATTATCAAACTGAACAAAAAAGTCTTCAAGATCTGCTATCTTATTTTTTGCAGATTGTGTATTGAGGTGGAAACATTTCAAAGACTGTTTGCATCCAAGATAATGCTTTATTTCTGACGGGAGAAAACTTTCCATGACTGTGCTGTATTTAATCTGGCTAACGGTGCTTTCATAAGTTACACAATCAAAGCGAGGTCAGCTTCACTAATTATTTGAACAACACCAGACTTATCGACCTTCCTCATGAGAATTTTCCCTTGTGACACCCATAAGAACTTCCAGTTGTTGGCCTTCTTTTTTTCAGTGGCTTTTCCATGCAGCAGTTTGTTCTCGGGGCACAGATGTTCATTCACATACACCGGGCCTGAATTCTCGAAACCCAAATCGGACGCTGTCAGCCTGCTTCGTTTCGCTGATAAAAGGACCTTGTCACGGACGTTGTGGGAGGTGAACTGTACAATCACGTTCGGTTTTGCTTTGTCTTTTGTGGGCATACGGTGGATAACATCGATGTTTGTGTTTGCAATTTCTACGCCTATTTTACTTCCGATGTCAGTCATCATCTCAGCAAGGTTTTCGTGAGAGGTATACGGAAGCCCTTTAATTTCCAGGTTATTTCTGCGACTGTATTGTTTCATCTCCACAACGCTGCGCCTCATGTCTTCCAACTCCTTTGCAAGATCACTGGTTTGCTTTTTTTAGTTGTTGTTGCTCGGTTTTTAGTTCCTTTATTTCTTTTGTGACAGTTGTCATCGTTGTCTTAAACTCTTCAAATCCTTTGTTCATGAAGTCCATCGCCATCGACATTCCCGATAGCTCGGTGTTTACTTTAGTGCTCATCACATCCAGTTTTATCGAAAGTTCCGACAAAATCTTCGCCAATTCTTTATAGTGGTCATTTTGAGCACTTGCACAAACTGACACCGCGCAATCCAGCAGGCGATCCAGACAAGTATAAGCGAGAGAAAAAGAGCACAACAATACCTGCAAAACACGATGCGTAAGTGCTTGCTCTCGGATGGCGTGCCTGGATCGCCCGCTGAAGTGGCGTGAACTGTCGCGAGTCAGAGCTTTTATAGGGATGTGCCAGGAAGTCGGGTGACCGAGTCTTGGTTTAGGTGGCGCTGCGGTCTTGGAAGGGGCGTTGCTAGAAGCGATGTCGCCGAACCAGGCTTGTGACGCGAACTTGTGTCACCACCGATGACAGGCGATAATTCGGTCAGTGGCTCCGTAACCTGCAAAACACGATGCGTAAGTGCTTGCTCTCCGATGGCGTGCCTGGATCGCCCGCTGAAGTGGCGTGAACTGTCGCGGGTCAGAGCTTTTATAGGGATGTGCCAGGAAGTCGGGTGACCGAGTCTTGGTTTAGGTGGCGCTGCGGTCTTGGAAGGGGCGTTGCTAGAAGCGATGTCGCCGAACCAGGCTTGTGACGCGAACTTGTGTCACCACCGATGACAGGCGATAATTCGGTCAGTGGCTCCGTAATCTGCAAAACACGATGCGTAAGTGCTTGCTCTCCGATGGCGTGCCTGGATCGCCCGCTGAAGTGGCGTGAACTGTCGCGGGTCAGAGCTTTTATAGGGATGTGCCAGGAAGTCGGGTGACCGAGTCTTGGTTTAGGTGGCGCTGCGGTCTTGGAAGGGGCGTTGCTAGAAGCGATGTCGCCGAACCAGGCTTGTGACGCGAACTTGTGTCACCACCGATGACAGGCGATAATTCGGTCAGTGGCTCCGTAATCTGCAAAACACGATGCGTAAGTGCTTACTATCCGATGGCGTGCCTGGATCGCCCGCTGAAGTGGCGTGAACTGTCGCGGATCAGAGCTTTTATAGGGATGTGCCAGGAAGTCGGGTGACCGAGTCTTGGTTTAGGTGGCGCTGCGGTCTTGGAAGGGGCGTTGCTAGAAGCGATGTCGCCGAACCAGGCTTGTGACGCGAACTTGTGTCACCACCAATGACAGGCGATAATTCGGTCAGTGGCTCCGTAATCTGCAAAACACGATGCGTAAGTGCTTGCTCTCCGATGGCGTGCCTGGATCGCCCGCTGAAGTGGCGTGAACTGTCGCGGGTCAGAGCTTTTATAGGGATGTGCCAGGAAGTCGGGTGACCGAGTCTTGGTTTAGGTGGCGCTGCGGTCTTGGAAGGGGCGTTGCTAGAAGCGATGTCGCCGAACCAGGCTTGTGACGCGAACTTGTGTCACCACCGATGACAGGCGATAATTCGGTCAGTGGCTCCGTAATCTGCAAAACACGATGCGTAAGTGCTTACTCTCCGATGGCGTGCCTGGATCGCCCGCTGAAGTGGCGTGAACTGTCGCGGGTCAGAGCTTTTATAGGGATGTGCCAGGAAGTCGGGTAACCGAGTCTTGGTTTAGGTGGCGCTGCGGTCTTGGAAGGGGCGTTGCTAGAAGCGATGTCGCCGAACCAGGCTTGTGACGCGAACTTGTGTCACCACCGATGACAGGCGATAATTCGGTCAGTGGCTCCGTAATCTGCAAAGCACGATGCTTAAGTGCTTGCTCTCCGATGGCGTGCCTGGAACGCCCGCTAAAGAACATTTCACCCCTTGTGATATGGTATCGATTGACATGTCGCAAATATACTGGGTGACACAGCTCTTATAAACGCGACATCAGTGTATTTTTAGATTTTTCTAGGCAAGCTTGCTAATAAAAAAAAAGCTTACCGCACGCGCTGTTGCACGTAATGCGACCTGTCCTTCGGTGTTTCGGTAGAACCAACTTGGTCGGACCCAAAACCTGCGCCTCCTTCCCTTCAGAGCGCGGCGACGTCGCAAGATCAGCGAGCAGGCTAGGATGATCACATTCACGCTGATCCCCAGGTCATCATGGACCCCTACCATGTCGGCAGCGAGTGCGGTTTCAATGCTGATATATGCGAAAGATGATAGCCAAAACGGGAAGAATCTACCGAAGAGCAGACGATGAAAGAGCGGGAAACCCGACGGGAGGCGCGCGCGCGATCGCGAGAGCCAGTGCTGTCACGTGACGCCCGCAAAACGGAGGCCAATATGGACTCCATAGAGTTATTATAATGTATGCTAGAAGTTCAAGTGGCGATAGTGTGCTGACGCAAATTGAAGCAGACAGCAAGCAGTCCGAAATTGACTTCCGTTAATGCATTTCGATGTTAAAGAGTGAGTGCATTTTCTCCCTGCGCACGGATATAAGAGCAAATATTCCGAATAATTCGTACGTTCTAGGTAGCTTGGAACATTTCTCAGTCAGGCTGATAAAATAATTGGTCAGTTACGGCGTTTATCTTTCAAATTCATTGCATTAAAAACGGTGTTTTAAAGGCTCCGTACGTGTATTTATGTGCACTGTCAAACACTGTTAGCGCGAACACGACGTCGGCGCTTTTCAGCATGAGGGATATACCTGCCAAACGAACGAAGGACATCTGAAAACCAAGGGAGACGGCAAGAACTACGCAGTAACACTGGATCAGTAACTACCCGTGCATGTACAATCAAATAATTTGAAGGCCACGTAATATATTCCGATTTTAAATAAGTAAGTACCGCTTTGTTCTTTCTGCTCGTGAAGATATGCGAAGATGTTCTTTCAGCGTTGAAAACATCACCCGCACGCTCGAGATCTTTGAGAACAAGTGCCCGATAAAAGCTGCTTCACTGAAAAACCAACACGAAGAGACAACTTTCTTAGCCCACATACTTTATTCTTTATTTGAATGTTTTTATCCGTTCATGCACGACGGGGTCATTTTCATATAGTGACAGTGACTGGCATATTATCAATATACAAGTGTCACCGGAACACTGGCGAGCCTTGAACACACTCTATATTCGTTTCGATTGTAATTTTGCTTTGAATCGTCGCTTGTTTTTACACACCTGCTGCGGAACACACGTTTGGGACTGAAATGTAGCGAAGTTAAACATCGTTCACTGATGAAGAAAAATGCACTAACTAAAGCAATTACACTTTTACAATGTTAATCAAGGTACATACTATTCGATACGACCCCAATAACCAAAGTGTTTTGTGTTACTTTCCGGCGAAGAGACAAAATGCACGCGCGTTTTCCCATAGAAATGCACAGGAGCACCGCAAAAGTAGACTGGTTGCTGTCTGCTTCAATTTGCGTCACGGAAGTCGCAGACACTAGCGGCAGTTGAACCTCTAGCGTACATTATAATAACTCTATGGTGGACTCATATCGCATTGGGACGCCGGACGGCGGTGCCGCCCAGCGGCGCCGACCGGCAGCACCGTTCACGCTAGTGTGGTCAGGCCTTTAGGCGCCCATTTCCGGCTTGAGCGGCGTCGCCGTCGCCGTCGGCGTAACCGTGAGGTCACGTGACACCCCCCCTGAGGTCACGCGACCCCCCTGAGGTCACGCGACCACCCTGAGGTCACTCAACCCCCCTGAGGTCACGTGACCCCCCTGAGGTCACTGAGACCCCTGAGGTGACGTGGCCCCCTGATGTCACGTGACCCCTCTGAGATCACGTGACATCATGGGGCCACGTGACCTTAGGGGGGTCACGTGACCTCTCGGGGGTCAGGCGACACCCCCCCCCCCCCCGAGGTCACGTGGCCCCCGTGGTGGAGAAGGAGGCAGGATGACTAGGTGATGAGGAGGGAGGTGGGGTATACCCTCCCCTAAGTACCCTTCCATCCTCCTCAAGAGCTGCGCTCTAATTCGGCGTTAGAAGGAGTTGTAAATGTCTTTAAATTTTTTTTATATTTTAATTTATTACGCGGTCTGCCTTTTTTTACATGCGCTGGAAAAACAGAGCGATTGATTATTTTACACCGCATCATTCTGATGCAGTCATCGACTGGAGCCTCATAAAGATTATTATAGCTCCACGTTTCCCGCACACGGAGTCACATGTTCTTATACCCTGTCATCGTCAACCCCCGTCAGTTTTTTTTTTTGCTTTCACGGAGTTTTTATCTATATTTACGGAGCTACGGCCTACGTAACCCCAGTTGGCGATTCGAAACTCGGTCGAGGTGTGAATGAAAATTTGCTGCGAAACTGAGATTTCGGATGGATGTCACAGGGTCTGCAGAAGTTCTAAAGTAAGCCTCACTTGTTTTCTCAAACTTGCGAGGTTCTGCTTGCGCTGAAAAAAAAAATACTCAATCTCACCAAAGCCGGCCTGAAGAGAGCGCGATGCCTAAGCTGGAGCGAGCGAACGCCCCAGTCTAGACTTGTGTGGCCTATGCTGTTGTCAATGAGACGCAGGGAACTTTGAGTTGAGCAAGCATGCCCAAAATTAATTAGTAGGGTACGTTGTTAGGCTAGTTGGTTCATCTTAGCAAAACATATAAAATAGCGCAAAAAAGACAAGGACAAGAAGTAGCGCCTGTCCTGTATACTTCTTGTCCTTTTCTTTTTTGCGCTATTTTATGTTTTACCAAAATTATTTTCCCACCTCCTTGGCTCTTCTTAGACCAGAATGTTTTAAATATGCCGAAAAAAGAGTCGTAGACGATGCTGGGATTTATTCAATTTTCAGAGAAGTTTATTGCACCACCATGGGGTAAGACTCTAAAATTGAGTTTACGGACGTAGACGGCTTTCTTTACATCACAAATGGGTGAGATAGAGCGATTTGCAGTTCTAGAACCATACAGCAAGACGGCCTGTATTACGAATGTTCATACAAATGTGAGCAATAAGTAATAAAAAGTCAAAGGAACTGAACTATTAAAACTTTCGTCGGGTAATTTGCCGGCTAAAAGTGTACTGGTATGATCCGCATAATTAATAAAGTTAGCACTAGAAGAAAAAAATACGATATGATTTACATACATATTGAAAAAAAGGGGGCCCAAAATGCTGCCCTGTGGTACGCCAGAACTTAGAAGAAACTTGTGGAGGGTCCGATAAAGTCATCCAAGCTAACAATTTGGCTACGATATTGTAAATAGGATCAAATAAGGGATACTGCTATTCCCCGTATACCATATCGCTATAGTTTTTGAATGATAAGTTCGTGATTAATATGGTCGAAGGCTTTTGTAAAGTCAACAAACAAACATAAGACTAGATTTAATTTTTCTAATTCGGAGAGAATGTGCTCTTTCTGCGCGAGTAGAGCAAGCTCTGTACTGAGGTTTTAACGAAACCCATACTGGGTGTCATTAGCAGGTGATGTTTTGTTCCAAATTTATTAAATTGTTTAAGAATAAATTTTTCGAATGCCTTTGAGAGTACTGGTAGAATAGATATACTGGTCTGTAATTTCCCATGTCATTCCTGTCACCTTTCTTAAAAAGCACTGTGACCCGCGCAACCTGCATTTATATTGGAAAGACCGCCTGACTAAGGCAAAGATTAAAAATATGCACTATGCATGGTGCAAGAGAGAAAACAGCATGTTTAACTGGCTTTACCTGCATACTATCAATATCTTCAGCATTACTATTTTTCAAATTTCCAAATATATCGATTACTTCCTCTTCACTTAAAAGTTCAAGAAAAAAATGAAAGCCGTTTACAACTCCCTGTAACGCCGAATTAGAGCACAGCTCTTGAGGAGGAGGGGAAGGCACGGGGGGGGGGGTCACGTGACCTTGGGGGGGGGGGGTCACGTGGCCTGGGGGTCACGTGACCTCGAGGGGGGGGGGGGGCGCGCAGAAACTTTTCTGCTAAACTTAGCGGGGAAAATTTTCCGCTAGATTGATAGAGGAAAATTTTTCCGCTGCGGGGAAAATTTTCCGCTAAATTTAGCGGGGAAAATTTTCCGCTAGATTTAGCGGGGAAAATTTTCCGCTAGATGGGGAAAATTTTCCGCTAGATTTAGCGAAAAAAGTTTTCCGCTAGATTTAAAGGGAAAAGTTTTCCGCTAGGTTTAGCGGGAAAATTTTTCCGCTAAATTTAGCGGGGAAAATTTTCCGCTAAATTTAGCGGGGAAATTTACCCATCATGCATCGCGCGGTTACGCCGACGGCGACGGCGACGCCGCTCAAGCCGGAAACGGGCGCCTAAGAGCTGCGCTCTGAAATTGAGCCATCATTGTGTGAATCACGTCTAAGGTCGGTTTTTAACGTTAGTTTATCCACAACGTTTACAAAATAATTATTAAAGCCATCTGCACGCAGTTTACCGGTTACTTCAATACCATTTAGTTGTATCTTATCAAGAAAGTCACGGAAAGTCTTATAATTCAAGACAGAATTCACTCTTTTCCACATCTGATCAATACACCCAGAAGCAGAACCAAATAAATTGAAAAAAAAAAATGATCACGCCTCGCTTTTTTTAAGTCTTTATCTAAGCGATTTCGATATGACATGAACTCTTGAAGTGTTTTTGGATCTTGAGTCTTAATATAAACGTTGAATGGAATGTTTTTCTTTCTTATTCTTGCTAAAAGCTCCGCAGTTACCCAGGGCTTCCGTGTTTTTGCATTTTGTTTTATATGTACGAGGGGGAAACTAGATGCGTATATGGGCTTCAAGATATTAAGAAATTCTTTATAAGCGTCGTTTCAATTATTCGATCTGAAAACGGAATCCCACGAAACCTTGGCAATTCGTTCACAAAATGTGCTGAGATATTTTTCCTTAAATTTTATCGGATTAGGCATGTTAAACTCTAATTTTTCCACGAGCATGTAATTTTGTGCACACAAATATAGGTAAGTGGTAACTTAAATTATAAGCAAATACTCCCGATTTAGTTCGGTCTGAGCAGATATTTGTAAAGAAAATATCAATTAAAGATATGCTGACTTTGGTGTTACTTTTGTAAGAAGATTGATCACGTTCAAAAGACCAATGGAATCCAACTAAGAATCTAGCCTCATTTTTGAAGAGTCATTAGCTAGCACATTTATATTCGCATCTCCTCCACAAATCAAATTGAGAATATTTTTATTTACATAACAAAAAAATGTTTCCAAGTAATCTGAGAAGGGCGTCATAGTACCATTTGGGGACGATAACAAACAGCAAGTATCGTATTTTGCACTTCGAGTGCGAGAAACTTGTAATCACTTGTAATGACACAAAAAGTTTGTATTAGTGCACAATTCAAAGCCTTTTTCACTAATTTACATATTCCACCACGCCGACCGCTACTGCAATTTAAATAAAAAGTATTGTATGAAGGAAGGCGAAACATATTTGTGTCATCCGTGGACCATGTTTCAGCTAATATTACCACATCGAATACCTGATGGGGGCCGAGAACACTACTGGGACTCCATACCTGCCTCCAACTTGTTTAAGGTTGCGGGAGACACGGTGGATATAGGGGACCACCAACTTTCGCTTTTTATCTAAGTCGGCCCTCACCCTCTGTCCCTTTTGCTTACTTCAGACAGGCACTTGCCACCTCCGTTAGAAGCGCCGACGGGAACCCCGACGCCCTCAGTGTATTAACCTGGGCCAAAAAACGGTCGTTCATTATGTGAACGCATGACTTCCCGAGAGAAAAGCCGATACCGGAAACTGCTATGACCCTCTTCACCAGCTTGGATTGAGATGATCAGTAGTCCGAAATCGCCTTCCCTGACCGCGTACTGAAGGACCAGCATACCTGTGTGTCCTTGAGACACAGCGCCAGATCCAGAAACTGGATAGCCATATCCTTCGGTGCTTCAAACGTAAACCTAAGTCCCCCACCACTCTCACCGAAAGCACGTAAGACAATAGCCCGAGTCGCTTCTCCATTCACTTTGTCAAACACCACCAGAAATTCGTCCACATACCGAAACACATTTTTTTACATTGAAATCTTTCAGAGCAACATCAATTGCACTCTCCACAACACCGAGGAAAATGTCACTGAAAATTGGTGCCACACACGAGCCGATGCTCACTCCCCTTTTGTGCAGGAAAAACTCATTGCGCCAGCCTACAGCCATCGAGCTCAAATAGAAGCCTTAAAGCTCAAGGAACCCTTCGAGGGTGACACGACTAGTATTTCTGAATGCCACCTTCCGGTTAAATTCAATGCAAGACCTCACCGAGGAGAGCAACTGGTCGCGAGGAAGAGAATAGAACGGGTCCTCGACGTCTACACTAAAAGCCGCCCAGCTCCCGCGTCCTTCACTCTTTAGAAAATTTACAACGGCTTCAGATTTACAACGGATCCCTGATGCCCAAAGGGGACAACTGGTTTTGGAGGTATGTGGCCACCTGGCGCTGCCAGGTACCCTTCTCGGTAACGATAGCCCTAAAGGGGCACGCGTCCTTGTGCGTCTTAGTACTAAAGAACACTTCCAGGTGCATGCCCTCAGATTTTTTTACGCTTTCCCCCAACTTGGTCAAGGCTAGGTTCTGACATAACTCCAATGCCCGATTCTTAGCTTGCTTCATCACAATGTCCACTCGCTTAAAGTTCTTGTCAATGGCAGCCTAGGCCCTTTCACAAAACATGCCTTCTGGCAACACGACAAACGAACCTTCCTTGTTAGACAACAGCACTCGTAACCCGTTTTCCACCAAGTAATTGACCAATGGCCTGAGTTGTCCCACCTGTGGTCTTCGTGGCTTCAGACTGTGGATTGAATCCGCACACTCTGAGATGCATCGTGGCTTGTCAGAGTCCACCACTCTGTATGCCATCTTCCTCGCAAGCGTCAGCAGCTCAGGTGGTTTTAGCCCAGGCTGCAGGCAGAACTTGGGGCCGAGGTCCAAAGGCTTGCCGAGCTACGTTACCCGTTACTCGAAATATGTAACGTCAGTGCGGTACCCGTTCCTGATTTGAAAAAGGTAACGAGTACGTTACTACGTTACAGAAGAAAGTAACGCGTTACCGCAAACGCCGTTACTTGTAACGCATTTCCGCCAGCACGAATATTAAGACGAAGTTCGTCTGTATTTATTCGTCAAAATATGGCTTTCATAGAGGAAACGTCCAAATGCTATCACATTTACACATAGTCCGTAACGAGGCACCACAGGAACGCATTCCCATTGTATTTCTTTCCTTTCCTTCGGGTGTTATGCATTCGTTTTCTGCTCTATCTGTAGCGGGTTAGAGTCATTTCATGTCTTCGTATTTTACGGATGCCAAGGCGTTTATTCAATTCTCATTTTATTTGTTTATTTATTTTGAATACCCTCATTGCCCGGAGGTATACCGAAACACTACAGAGTGAGGTGATTTAGAACCGATTTGGATATAAAGTCAAAGAAAGCTTTATTGGATGTAGTCGCTTTTGATGTAGTCGCTTCAGCAATGGTAGCCATGGAGACGCAACACTTTCGGTGTATCTGGGCTTTACTTTTCGCAGCTAGTTATTAAAGTATACCTAAATTCAAAGCAGCGACCAATAAAACGGAAAATGAGGGTGATGTCAAACACAAGCAATAAAACGTTTCCGTGCTTTTCCGTGGCGAACGTTGTAAAACTTGCAGGTCGTGCAGACGGCATTAAAAACTACAGAGTATACCGCGCATATTTGTTGTACTGCTGGAGTAGACATCCAAGGCAATAATACCAAACTGCTTCGTACTCGTTCGGAAAAATAAACTTGTGTTGCCTCTATTAGAATATCAGTCGTCATGTGTGCCGTGTTGCCATGGAGTGTGAGTTAAAAAAAAAAAAGAACGGTGAAGTCAAAATTGCATAAATTCAAATACTTCGCGATAAAACAAAAATATTTTGTTTTATTAGTTTGGTCACTAGTTCAGCCATATTTATCCATATATTGAACGAAGTTTGTGACATATCCGTGACAAAACTTTGCCGGAGATTTATTTTAACCTTTGGTGCCCAGTATTGCTCGAAAGCAAACACTCGAAAATGATTTAATGTATCCCACGCAATGTCCGCCTCAATAAATGTAACGCCATCTGCCGCAAGGGCGAGGATACCTGCGCTTAGCGTTGAAAAATCGAATTGTATCATCAAAACAGATAATTTTTCCTTTAAAGTCCAGGTTGACAGGGAATGCGTGTTATCATGGCGTGCACGACTGACGTCGAAACTCTGAGAGGAAAAACTTGCGCAAATGTTAAAAATCCAGTTACAAGTGTCTCTACTATCGTAGAGACACCTGTGTCTCTACCAGATCGTAACTGCTTCCAGTCATGGGAAGGGAAATAATGCTGCAAATTCCGAATGTTGCTGACACTCAACATTTCTAAAACATAAATAGAAATTGAGTGATAAGGCGCAGGCGAGCAGGTTTGCGTTCATGATTTAAGACAACCATGAGACAGGGGAAACAAGAAGGGCAAACTCGCTGAAGGTCTCAAAATCCCCTATCTCAGGGTTTTCTTAAATCATACTTAGAAAAAAAGGCAATTTTTTCTCAGACAAGATTTCTCTTAATCTCTGTGTTGTAAAACCACGTCTCGACTTCTAGGTCTCCAGTATTCCAAGTAAAGTTTTGGGCATCAAAGAGTTAAAGATCAGTAAAAAATGCAATTCGTGCTTCAAATACAATTTCACAAGTCATCAAAAGAATTGCCTTTTTTTTCTCTCGCTTTCTGAACAATCAAAACAACAATCCCGACGGGAAACCCCCTTTTTATGCAAATTAAATAAAATATATTATTTTCAGCGGTGAACGCAGCTTCGTCCCGGGTAAAACTCAACAGATGACTTAATAACAAGAATATACGGGGAGTTAACCTAATATTCGAGCAAGTTAAGATTAAAAAAAAAGCCGTGAAAAAAACAGTAATTTGGTATGCAAAGCTAAGCTATAAGGTCAGGGGTACATAATGCAGGTGTTAATCGTCCCGATAAGTCGAATAAGTAACTCAAATTTGTTAATAAGTTTTCTAATTAGTTTAGATAGAGACCTAATCTAAATGTAAAAAAAAAAAACTTAATTGCGCTTTCTAAAACCACTAGAACAGTGAATTTTAGAATGATGTGGATCACCTGGTAAGCGTTTCGTGCCTAATATATTCCAACGTGCAGCCTGCGCAACGTCGCTGGTCCGAAAACGGATGAAAAGATGACCAGGCGCGTTTTCGAACTACCAGCTTTGCGCCTATTGCATGAGAGGAAACTTTATCGCACTCTCCTGCTTCACTTTAAAAATTTAGTTTATTTTTGTTTTTGATGACGCTCAGCGATTTTCTAATTGGAATCATGTTCATTTCCACTAAATAAATATGTAATTATCAAATTGTATTTAACTATTCGATTTGTTTTGGCGAGTGGACCCTTTATTACGCCCCCGTGGTCGCATAACCGTCCTGCGCATACCACATTAGCCTACGTTTCGCTGCTTTCTCCTAAATGAATCTTCTTCGAATTAAAACTCAACAACCTAATAAAGGACAGGTGGTGTCGAAAGCAATGAATTGTTTTCTGCTTCACAACAAGAGCACCCGCAGTAATTAGACCGGTATAATAAAATTTCGCTCGAATGATCCCCGCCAAGAATATGTCCTCCCTAAACTCAGAGAATTATTTTTTTTTTATATTGCCTATTTTTTAAGTCACTGTACACGCTAACCGGCGCGTACACTCAACCTGAGTGCTAAAACACAAAAAAGCTTGCGTTGAAATAAGAAAGGCAAGATGCTCAAATCAACGAAAAAAAAAGCTCCCAGTTTAGCTGCTTTCGCGCGGATTTTCGAACGTCGATACGCAAGCGAGGGTAAAAAGCATACACCGGAAGTTTAATTGACTTTTTTCTCGAGTGCGCCCCGCGGTCGCTTCGCTTGGCTCGAAATTCCACTAATCAGCCACAGGCGACAGTGCTCCCAACCAATCTAATTACGAGCTTTGAGCCCCGGCACACAATAGAAAAAAAGAGGAACAAAACAAATGGAAGAAGAATCCCGAGGCATCCGACTATTCATTGGCCCTGGATGCGTTTCGCTTTGTGTCTTTTTGCCATCCTAGACCGCGTTTCCCCAACTCGTCTCGATGTGTTGCCCATTGTTTTTATATCTTCGAGTTGCCGAAAAACGTCGAGCTAAATTAAAAAAGAAAAAATAGCTGAGCTTTTTAATCTGGGCAATCTTCGAACACTTTTCGCGGTAAATGGGCCGTTTCTACACGTTTAACAAGTTGGGGCGCAATTATATCGACAGATTGTGGAACCAGGAAGAATCGTTAGGAGTTGGTCCCTTCGAAACATAAAACAAAAAAAAACAAAAAAAAAATATTAGGTAGTCGTTTTCTCCGCGCTGGTTTCGTCTGAAAAATGTATTTTTTTTTTGGTTGTTTTCTCTTGTATGCGTATTTGCTGAATTTTCCGAGCGTAGAACGGAACGACCTACTTTATTCTTACTAAACGTGGAGGGATCCGCCAAGTTTCATTAAATTGATTCTCCGGTTGCACGACTGTTGGGCTATTTGATATAGCTTGCAAAACTATGAACTCGCTTTTGAAATCTTCTCTAGGACACACGCTAAATTGGTTCGAAGCATATTGAGCATGCGCCCTTAGAGATAGAAATCTACAAAATTGTACTTTCCGACAACGAATTTGGTGCTCGGCCCTCCAGTTAGCGCGTGAGAAAAAAAAATCTATTATTGTGAATTATCTTTCAGGATACCGATTTGAATTAAATAATGTGTCATTTGCACTGCGTTGTGAGGGCATGAACAAGGTCAAATGAATGAAGCAATCCTTTCTTTATTAATTCTGATGACCAGTTTTAGCTAAAGAAATGTGTCGGTTCACGGGATGGGATTTTTATAATGACGCATAACCCGACGTATTGTTCTTTTCTATCATTGAATGAAGGCCCAGCAAACCTTTGTGAAATTATACGGCGTGAAATTTCGTCTAATTCTTGCGCACATCTTGGGATTGTTTACCCCCGACCTTAACCAATTATGGCGCGATTTTTGCTCTCTCGTCATCGAACGTTGTGTACGCGTTCCCTTTGTTTCCCTTTGATTGGTGAGTCCATCTTTGCGTTTCATTCCGCAAACACAAATATTAGAACACTTGCTCGCCGTAGTGCATTTTTTAGTACATTTAAAGTTAAGTAAAATTGTTCTGCGAGAGAGGAGATTAAGATATGCAGGACATAAGAAAACCCAAAGAAATATTCGGTGAATTTTAGACATGTAAGCTCTCACTGTGAACATATCGCACCCTCTACGCCATCATTATCGCAAAATGCTTCTTTTAGAAATTCAAAAAGAGATTGTTTATGCGCCATATATTTTATAGAAACTACTAATAAACTCAATAAACAATTCACTTTATTTTTATTTTGGCCATTCCTGAACCCTCGTTGTTTTAAGTTTTTTGTTTTTCTTGTAACTTTACATGTACATTCAGTGGACCCGTGGCACTGACGCCCGGCCAAGAGTTGTTTTTTGTAATATATTTTTGTTGTAGAAAAAAAAAACTATACAATTAGAAGATCTCTGGCCACTCCGAAACACAATCGTTAATGCAAAGAACACTCCTTCAGTGTACGCGCATGGATATGCCCTTGGAGCGTAAAACAAATTCCACGTTGCCTGTCATTTGTGCACAGATAAAGAAAGAACAGCACTATTAGCCCAAGTCTCCACGATTAGCCCAGGTGATCATCCTGATAAGCCCAGGAGGGGGGAGGAGCAGAAATTGTGTCGTGCCTGAATTATGCATCCGTTATAACTTGTTATGACCGTGTCCCATTAGAGTGACAACAAAAAAGAACAGATACCCACAACCCTCAAACACGTGCAGAATGTATATGGCGGTACATTTTATAGGCTTACAGACTCTGGGCGCTCGTAGACTAAGCGCGATTAATTTCTAGCCGGCCAATGATATTGCCACGAGCATGACCGAAACGAAACGCTTCTCCGTGCATCTAGAAGTTTCGTGTTTATCCTTAGCCAGAGTGTAAAATATAAGGAGGCCAGAATGACATTGCGTGGTCAGTCTCGCGCCAGCGAACTCCCGAACATTCTAGGAGCACTTTTCGAGATGACGAGTGCAGTAGATAAGTACCCGAGAGCGGTATTGCCGAATCATTTACTGCTTAACTCTCGCGATAGCCAGCTGTCACGTCGACGCAGCGTCACTCGCTGCTGCCGCCGTCGACATTCGCGTCTGCTTTCTCGACGTTTCATCTTTCTTTTGAATGCAAAATCATTAACTGTCCCATGTAGCTAGCCGACGTCATCAGCCGCGCCAAACGGCAGTTAAATTTTCCTGTCCCAAATGAGTGAAATGAAGCCGCAATCTGAAGCATCCCAGCTATGAAGCAGCGCAAAAAGGCACGCAAAACAACAGCTCAATTCACCTCTCCAAATGGAGCCAAGTGAAGCCAGATCCCTGATGAATTATGCTCCCATTGGCTGGCGGGCGTCATCAAGGAACGAGGCTGCCATTGGTTCTCTTCCGGCGTGGTTCCAAAAACCGATACCAGAGAAGCCCTCTCCATGGCGGAGCCGTGCACGCAGCGGCCCGGCGAGGTGCGGCGGTGCGGGCCTGGGCACAGAGCCCGCTCGGGCGAGCTCGGAGGAGGTTGTACAGGCGAGCTCAGCGCGGGTCACGAGAGCGCGCGTTCGAATGTCGGCCGCCTTCTCGGCAGTACTGAAACGTGGCCGCCCACGCCACTACGCCGCAGACGAACTAAGGAAGCGGAAGAACGACATTCTTGCTTTCGCATTGACAACTCATAAGAACTGCTTAGGTGTCCTCGGACGTTTTTGTTTCTGTCACAAGTTCGCCTATTAAACCTTTATTTTCTGTTCATTATTCATCGTCTCGTCGGCTTCATCTGCGATAATATTGTCACAAATTACAAATGATGAGCCGATAATAACTGAAGAAACTAAACGTTTAAAGAGGCGAACTTCCTCTCAAAACAAAAAGGGAAGAGAAGAAAACAGCAGAGCGTGGCGGGCGTCGATGTCGGCGAAACCGGACGATCGAGCGCCGGGGCGAGACTGACTGCGCGTGGCCTTCTGGAATAATCGGTGTAGAAGGTTCGGCGTGTAGAACATTCTGATCTCGAACAACCAACACGGTTCTTGAATTTACCAGAACAGTACGTTAGAGTAAAAAAAAATGCGTCCCCACGGCCTGGAATCGAACCCTGGATTTCCGCGTGGAAGGCACGCGCGATAACCGTTAGGCCACGAGTACACTGCCTGCTTGGTCAGCTGCGCTCGCGGAATTATCCCCCCCCCCCCCACACACTTAAAAAAAGTGCATCGACCTGATGCAGCACAAACTGAAAGCACAGATCCACAGCAAAAGGATAGCAGTGTCGCGAGCCACAGTTCACAGTTCACTCTTTGTCGAGAGTCCAAAGTTCTATCGTTCGTAATACGGCTTGATCCGGACGACGTGCACCACCTCGGGTGGTGGCTGGCGTCTTGCAGATGGGAGCGTTCCGTCGGGTAGAACTTCGTAGTTCAGATCGCCGAGGCGTCCAGTGATTTTGTAGGTTCCGAAATGGCGTTTGAAAAGCTTCTCGCTGAGACCGCGGCGCCGTATCGGTGTCCACACCCATACCCGGTCTCCGGTTTGAAAGTGAACGTCCGGGCGACGAAGGTTATAGCGGCTTGCGTCGACTCGCTGTTGTCATGAATCTTGATTCTTGCCAGTTGGCGATCTTCTTTCGCGCGTTGCGAGATCAGTTGAGTGTCGTCGTTCCCATCGTCGGCCGGCACGTGAGGCAGCATGGCGTCGAGCATTGTGGTTTCCGTCCGGCTGTGTACCAGTTGGAACGGTGTCATTCCCGCGGTATATTGAAACGCTGTGTTGTACGCAAACGTGACGTACGGTAACACCTCGTCCCACGTCTTGTGGTCTACGTCGACGTGCATGGAGATCATGTCGGCGATCGTCTTGTTGAGCCGCTCCGTTAGCCCGTTGGTCTGTGAATGATAAGCGGTGGTTCGTCGATGGCTGGTGTGACTGAGCCGAAGAACTTCTTGAGTCAGATGTGCCATAAAAGGTGACCCGCGATCTGTGATCAGCACTTCAGGTGCGCCGTGTCGAAAGAGAATGGACGCGACGAAAAACCTGGCGACTTCTATCGCAGTTCCCGATGGAAAGGACTTTTGTCTCGGCGTATCATGTAAGATAATCGGTCGCCACAATAATCCACCCGTTTCCTTGCGTCGATGTTGGGAACGGCCCAAGTAAATCCATTCCAACCTGCTGGAAGAGCGTAGTCGTGGCAGATATCGGCTGCAGAAGTCCTGCTGGCTTCGTCGGAGACTTTTTACTTCGTTGGTACTCATGGCAGGACCGTGTGTACAGATGGACGGCTTTCGGGAGTCTCGGCCAGTAGTACTTGTCACGAATCCGGGATAGCGTCCTGCTGTAGACGAGGTGTCCAGCCGTCGGGTCGTCGTGGCATGCTTGAAAGATTTCTTCTCGAAGGCCAGCAGGAACCACCAGCAGCCAGTCAGGGTTACTGGTTCCGAAGTTCTTCTTGAAAAGCACGCCTCGTCGCAGAACGAAGCTTGATATGTCTCGGGCCAAGACTCGTGGAACTGAACTTCCTCGACCCTCGAGGTGGTCGATCACCGCGCGAAGTTCCGGGTCGTCTCGTTGGAGTGCTCCCATGTCGGTATCTGTAACTGCGCCGAGAAAACAGTCGTCATCGTCGTCGTCGGTGCTGTCGGAAGGAGATTCGACTGGGGCCCTAGACAAACAGTCGGCGTCGTTATGCTTGCGGCCAGACTTAAGCACAATGGTTACGTCGAATTCTTGCAATCGGAGACTCCAGCGAGCGAGGCGTCCTGATGGGTCCTTTAGGTTATCCTTTAGGTATCTGAATTAAAAGAAACAGAGAATTATTACCCGTCTAGACATCACCAACCTTGGAAAACTCCGAAATGCAGGACAAATTATGGAAAACAAACAATACGTTATGCTTTATCTTTTTTGTTGAATGAATATTGTGATCGAAATATAGATGTAGTGAAAATGTCAAACAGCAGTATACTCAATTTGCATTTTAATACTTAGAATGTATCCCTTATGTGCGCACTATATTTGCATTGTTTATTTCTGAACGCATTTTATTTCTTTTTGTGCTCCGTCATAGCTGCTGAGTGGGGGGTCCGGAGCTCGTCAAGCAGCATTTCTGCAGCTTTTTCTCCGGCCTCCCATTCACCACATGTATGTGTGGTGAGAATAAAGTTTGTATTGTAAAGTTTGTATTGTATAGGTTGGCGAGCCAATAGAGAGCGTGGTGGTCCGTGACAACGCGGAACGGAATCCCGTACAGGCACGGGCGGAACTTGGTTAACGGCCAGACGACAGCAAGACATTCCTTGTCGGTCGTTGAGTAATTTTGCTCTTCCTTCGACAGCGCCCGGCTTGCGTAAGCGATCAGCCTCTCTACTCCGTCTTGTCTTTGGACGAGTACCGCGCCGAGACCGGCGTTGCTGGCGTCCGTGTGAACTTCCGTTTCCGCCGATGGATCAAAGTGTCCGAGGATAGCGGGTTACTGGAGTCTTTCCCTCAGTTCGTTGAACGCATGTTCTTGCTCCTCGTCCGATTCGTGAGCGGTGCAGAAATCTAGGCGAAATCGCGAACGAAACGTCTGTAGTAAGCGCACCGCCCAAGAAATCTTCGTACGGCTTTTTTGTCTAATGGCGTCGGAAATGCGGCGACAGCGGATGTCTTTGCCGGGTCAGGGCTTACACCCTGAGCACTCACGACATGGCGCAGGAATTTAAGCTCGCCGTAAGCGAACTGACATTTCGACGGCTTGAGTGTCAGTCCAACATTCTGAATAGCCTGTAGCATGGCTCGCAGACGTCTCAGGTGCTCGTCAAAGTGGCTTGCGAATACCACGACGTCGTTGCGGTAGACGAGACAGATTTGCATTTCAAGCGTGAAAGGACGGTGTCCATTACGCGCTGGAAGGCAGCCGGTGCTGTGCACAGTCCAAACGGCATCATTTAAAATTCGTACAGTCCGTCCGGCGTGACGAAGGCAGTCTTCTCACTATCCCGTTCGTCGACCTCGATCTGCCAGTACCCACTCTTCAGGTTCATCGACAAAAAGTATCGGGCGTGGCGCAGCCGGTCCAGAGTGTCGTTGATGCGGGGCAGCGGATAGACGTCCTTTTTTGTTACTGCGTTCAGCCGGCGACAGTCCATGCAGAACCCCGGGGTTCCGTCTTTCTCCTTCACTAGGACTGCTGTGAAGCCCACAGACTGTTTGAGGGCTGGACGATGTCGTCATCAAGCATTTCCTGAACTTGTGTCTGAATGATTTCTCTTTCTTTCACGGAAACTCGGTAGGGTGGCCGATGCACAAGAAATGCGTTGTCATCAGTAACTATTCGATGCTTCGCAACCGTCGTCTGGCGCACCTTTGATGACGTGGAGAAGCACTCCTTGAACTCGGCGAGGAGGTCAGTCAGCTGTCGTCGGTGGGTGAGGGGGAGGGTTGGATGGATGTCGAGCTCTGAGGATGACGCTATCTCGCGTTGCGATGAAGGGGAGTCTTCACAGATTCCGGGGAGTGCGGCAGTGTCCTGGAGCTTCTCGATGTGTCCCACTGTAGTACCTTTTGTAAGGTGCTGAGCCTCTTGTCGGAAGTTCGTTACGAGTGCAACAGTGCGTCCGTCTGGGAGCTCCACGATGCCTATAGCGACGTCGATCCCTCTTCTTAGGAGCAGTTGGTCGCTACCTTCCAGCAAACCTTCTCCGCAGATGCCTTTTTCCGTCGCGACAGGCACAAGTACACTCGAGCGGGGGGGCAAGTTCACGTAGTCGGCGAGTACACGCACTGTAGCTGACGTGGCTTCCGTAGTTTTGTGATCCTCGGGCATTACGACAGGTTTCCGCAGCCTCAAATCTTTGGCTTCCAGGCCGATAACGGCGCTGTATTCGCACAAGAAGTTCATTTCGAGTATAACGTACTCTCGCACAGTCTCGTAGAACGACGAACTTTACCGGACACGTCTCGCCGTGAGCCTCAACGCGAGCAGTGCATCTTTCGACCGGCGTGATGAGATGTCCCCCGGCGGTCCGTATCTGTGGGCCATCCCACGGCGTCGTCACTTTCCGAAGGCGTTGGGAGAGCCTCCCACTCAGGACGGAGTAGTCTGCTCCTGTGTCGACGAGAGCCGACGCGTCGTGACCGTCGATAACGATGTTTAGGTTATTCTACACCGTTGCAGGAGCGTCGTTTCCGTCTCTGGTGACGTTTGAGTGGGGGCCCTCCGACGTTCGTGGAGGATCTTGGCGTCGGTCGTCTTCGGCAACTCCCCCTTCAGGGATTGCCGCGCCTAGTCAACACCACCGAGAGCTAAGGCCGTAGCGCTTCCCTCTCTCCCTTGAAGGAGCGTCTGCATGAGTAGGCTGATCTGGTAGTGCGCCTAATCGCAAGGCTCGTCTTCATAGTTCGCTTCTTTGCAATGCACGTTCTCTTTTACTTTCCCTCTCCCTCTACGTCCGAGGCGAAGCCAACAAAAAGAAAAAAGAAAAAAGGCACGTGGCACCACGGCGTCGCGTTTTTTTCAACTGTCGTCCGTCGCGTTCGTTTCTGCGACGGCTTTGTTGAGCTACTCCAGCGGGTTGGTAACGCGACAATGAAGTGAAAGGAACACAAGAGCAACGCTAGACGCGAGTAGGTTATTGGACGCCGAGGGTCAAAAGTTCAACACCCGAGTGAGATCGAACACATTTTGGAATACAACACACAACCGTCGCCTGGTGCGATTGTCGGTGCTGTCATTCCGTGCAGACGTTGTATATCCGCGCTTTGGCGGAAAACTGGATGTGAAAGTGTCCATATTATAGTTTCGGCAAGGATGACTACGAAAGCGTGGACTATTCGGCGAATCGACGGGAAGATCTCGCTCCTTGACGGCATGGCAGGGTGAGAACTTTTCAATTTTTATGATCGTGGGTTCGTTTCTCGTTTTTACTTTTCGCTGAATCCATACTTAGGAGTGATTTGGTTGTGGCCTGGAAGCAACATATTCAAATGCTGATCTGGTCGCTACTTGTGGGCGCAGAACTAAATACAAATGACTTGATTGATGAGTTCAGGTTGGAATAATTTTCCCAAGGTATGCAAGTGATAGATTATCACGGTTGCAACCAACACATCATGTGAAAAAAAAAAGAGATGCACATTGTTTCGTTCCTGCGTAGCGTCATCGGAGCGCAGAAATTATCCGCTACCACTCCCGAGTAAGACCTGTATTTTAGCGGGTCTTTGAGCTGTAGTTTGGAGGGCACGCAAGCCGGAATATGGTTCATTGAGTTTACTTATCCATACAACAGAGGCATATACTAAACATTTAGCTGGAGCCCCTTCAGGCTCCCCAAGAAATCCCGCGCACACCAGCCAGGTCTATGGGGCATATTGTTATTATTAATATTAATATTGTCTCTACCTGGTTTTATGAGTTCGTTCAATAAGCATTTTATTATTATTATTATTATTATTATTATTATTATTATATTATTATTGTTATTATTATTGTTATTATTATTATACCGCATTCGGCATTCAGCACATCAAATTCAAAAATAATTTTGATTTTCGTGATCCAAATTATCAGATCAAAAGTATGCCAGTATTTTCTCTCAAATACGGAACCACTTCAGCTGCCCTTTAAAGAAGAGCATTTTTTTGTATTTTTATAACCATTTTCGATTACATTACTTTTCTTTGAATTAATACAATTTCCTCCTTCGTTCTATTTCTGCACAAGCAGTTAAATATACATCCCGGAGACTGCTTTGATGAACTCGTGCTGCTGTACGGCCCCCTTGGGACAAGCTGAAAACTGACAGCTTAGAAGATAGCTTCGGAATGCATAGGCAACTGAATTGCTTCTAATATCACGTGTCTACAAGGTGCATTTACGAAGGTGAAATCAAAATACTGCTAAGGGGCACGCTGTCAACGATCACTACAGCTAGCAAGGACGGAAACTGGGAAGATCTTCACAAGCGAGCGGATACTTGATGCCCTACCTGCAACGTAGTATACCTGCAATGTGGCCCTGGGCTGTAAAAAGTGAGATACACCCTCCCGGCCCTGGGCTATGGGGCCAGCCTTGCAGTGTACACCACCTTAAAAAACCTGAGGTGCGAAAAATGCAAGGCCGCATCGACAGCACGAAACAAGTTGGCTGCAGTTTGCTCGCACAGGAAGACTATGCTCTCGCAATAAAACTGGTTATAGAAGGGCTTGTTTTTCCTGGTGTAAATGCTGTAGAACACAACTATGTTGTTCACCAATTGGTGATGCCCAGCCAGTGCCGACTTTTTACATATCTCATAATAGAACTACTCGCCAAAAAGGAGACTTCCGACTTCGACGCCTGTGAAAATTAACATACGAGTGAGCTCATTGTGAAACCCCTGTTGTCACAAGAAAGCGCACAAGCGTTTTCTTGTGAAATGTTTGCATCAAGATTAATGTTCGCATGAACGCCAAGAATGCCAAAAAAAACAAACGAAAAGCTAAAACTCTGCAATCAATGACACTCGCTGTCAACCGTCACTGATGTAAAGAAGCGAACTCAGACCAAGGATGAGTATGTCTGATACCTGTGATGATGAACACATTATGAGTTCGCACTGAAGCACGTGTTGGACTGCAGTGAAAACATTCAAGTGAGAAACTTTTGTTGCAAGGTGACAACAATATTGTGGGTGCCAGTGCAACGCCTAAGCAAAAAAGCTAAGGGGTCAAGGCTAAATAACTTAGTTCCTGTCCGGCCAGCCAGGTGCTTCGTTTCGTCCCCATGCCAAGGCAACTGCTCTATGAAGTCGGTGCATCTGTGTGTGTGTGTGTGTGCAGACAGTCGGTGTCATTGTAGCAATCTCTTGGATATCCTTGTGGTGCTACAGCGTAAATGCCGACATGCATCACAGGAATTGTGTCTCAATGTCACAAAATCTATAGCATCTAAGGTGCATGTGTGTAAATTTTTTTTCAAGACGGATATCTGCAGAATTGATGGATACTGGGAGGCTCGTTTTGCAGTGTTCAAAGGTGACCAATTTCTTATTTAAAGCTCCATTGTTTATTGTAAATGCAAGCAATTTTGAATATGCAGCTAACGTGCCCACTTCCGTTTGCGTACAAAACTTGTTTTAGCCACCCTAACATACCTGTGTCGTTTCGCAGACTCGGTACTGTCGAAGTACATCAGCATATGGGGCAACGCTCGGGTATTACTTTACTTTTGTTGCAAAGATGAAGTTTTCACATTATTACATTGCCAAGAAACAGGTCACAGGTGTTTTTTTTAATGTAGCAACCGCATAGGCTGCTGCAAAATAAGCACTAGATTTGAACAGGCAGAGTGCATTGAATTGCTGAACCAATACAGATATATCACGGTCTAAGAAAAGTTTGTCAAAATATATGCAATCGATTTTCAAACTATGATATCTCAGAAGCCAAGAGACCACCAGTTTTACACTTGTCTGGCAATTCGGGTCCCGTTAGTGTTGCATCAGCTGTTCCCAAGGGTAGTTTTCTCGGGCCATTGTTTCTAATATATATATATATATATATATATATTTATTGTAACGGTAAAGGTAGAAGAGGTGGACTAACGGGAGTAGAAGAAGACGAAAAAACAAGACTGGAACGGCGGTTTTTTGGTTTACCCGTTACCAATGGTGGCAGCGGTTTTCCAAACAGCATGAATACCCGCTCCCACGCAGCAACAGCGGAGACACTGTGGGCCGAGCTTACTGAACAGCTCTACAACCGGTTGGCAGAGAAGAGCGCGGCCGAACTTACTGAACAGCTGTACAACCGGTTGGCAGAGAGTTGCGACGGATGCCGCAACTCTGCTTGAACAGTTCGACAGTCGCCTCGCCACCCGCGTCACTCACGTTGAAGAGAATGTGAACCAACTTCTGAAAAAAGACACTAAGTGGAAATGGGGCGAAGACGAAGCTGCATCTTTTGAGGATTTGAAAAGATCCCTCCTAGAACCGCCCACGCTTGCACATTTTGTGGAGGACGCCCAAACGTTCCTTCACACAGACGCCAGTGGAGAAGGGTTAGGTGCCGTCCTTCTTCAGCGAGATAGGGATGGTCGGGAACGACCCGTCGCCTATGCAAGCAGAAAGCTGAGTGAACAAGAGAGTCGGTGCCACTCTTCCGAACTAGAATGTCTCGCGGTGGTTTGGGCTGTAGAACAATTTCGCCCTTATATCTATGGCAAGCGTTTCACGGTGGTCGCAGATAACGTAGCATTGCGGTGGCTTCAATTCAAGAGTGACCTTACCCCGAAGTTAACAAGATGGGCCATGAAGCTGCAAGAGTACGACTTCACTATTGTTCACCGGAGTGGGAGGGACCATCAAGATGCTGATTTCCTGTCATGTAACCCGATAGAGGAGCAACAAGTTCTTCCGGTGTCTTCAATCTTAGATCTGCAAAACATGCAATCGAAAGACGCCGAAGCATCGGAAATAATTCAGTTGCTTACGGTCGGAAGCAACGATTCATCTTCACCTTCTACACGACGACTGCGTTGCTCGAAAAAACATTACGAGCTCCGAGATGGTCTACTTTGCCATCGTTCACGTGCTTCAGGCCGTGGCTTCCAGTTGTCCCCAAGAAAGCTAGGCAAAATATCTTGAAGATGTGCCATGACGCTCCGACCTCTGGGCATCTCGGACAGCATCGAACGCTCGACAAGATCCTGCGAAGGTTCTGGTGGACGGGTTTGAGGGACGACTTTCGGCGGTACGTCACTTCATGTACCGTTTGTCAAATGCGCAAAACGCCACCGAAACTAGGCAAACCAGACCTTCAACAGATACCATCCCCAAGGAGTCCATTCGAAGTATTAGGAATAGATAACCTTGGTCCCTTCCCGAAATCAGATACTGGCAAGAGGCACATTATTGCGGCGACCGACAACTTAACGAAGTGGGTTGAGGTCAAAGCAGATCCCGATACGTCAGCGGTGCACCTTGTCACCTTCGTAAATAACCATCTAGTGTTGCGGCACGGAGCTCCGCGGATGATAATATCTGACAGACGAACGTCGTTCATGTCGCGTTCTTTCAAGGATACGCTTCGAAATTACGGGATTCAACATGCAGCGGCCTCACCCTACCACCCTCAAACAAATGGTCTTGTCGAGCGCACCAACCGCACATTGGTCGATGTAATGGCAGCATTCGTCAACGCGTCCCACAAGAACTGGGACCAATACGTCTGCACAGCCGCGTTTGCACTAAATACGCCTCAACAAGAAACGGCGAGTCAATCGCCATTTGAGCTAGTCTACGGGAGACTCTCCACGCTTCCAGAGGAGACGGCAATCAAGACGACATGGACCCGCCGGGCAGAAGACTATGATGGTAACTTTTCCGCCCGATTAATCGAAGCAAGGGAAAAAGACCGTCATTCAACCCGGGAGACTTAGTGCTTCTTCGAAGTCATTTCAGACGCCCACAGCGATCAGAGAAATTTATGCCAAGGTACTGCGGACCCTTTAAAATATGCAAACAGCTCGGTCCGGTAACATATCGCCTCGAGAAGCTTCGGACGCTGCCTCAACCAGGTAGACACCGGACTCTCACTGCTCACGTTGGCAAACTGAATCTTTACGTAACGCGCGAAGAACATGCTGCTTCTGTACGAGACGGACAGCCCAGTGCACGGGAGGGGCGAGTGTAACGGTAAAGGTAGAAGAGGTGGACTAACGGGAGTAGAAGACGAAAAAACAAGACTGGAATGGCGTTTTTTGGTTTGCCCGTTACAATATATATATATATATATATATATATATATATATATATATATATATATATATATATATATATATATATATATATATATATATATATATTGTGACGAAGAGAAGATCTACGGTGCGTTTTGGAAAAGCACCGAGGCTGAGGGAAGACGAGGAGGAAGAGGTTCGTTCGGGCAGAGCGCGCGACTAGCTGGATTCCCAACGGCCTTTCTCTCAACCTAGCTATCACACTGTAAATAAAACACCACCATCAGTTTGTAGCATCGTTTCCTTACAATTGGTGGAGGTGCGGGTTTCCCCAACTATCCGGACTTCACTTGCAAGTGTTCCTGCATCCTGGACCACTGAAATCGATGCGACGCCAAGGAATATCACGCCAAGGAGCCTCGGACGATGCAGCGCAGGACACCACTTCTGACCAGGCACCTACTGTTGCAGGTGCGACCACTATCCTATTCACCGGAGCCCTCCGTCAGCGGGACCCGAAGCTCTTCAGCGGGATCGGTGACGATGACATTGAGGACTGGTTGGAGACAGTTGAAAGGGTGAGCCTCCACAACAAATGGGATGACACCGTGAAGCTCAATAACGTAATTTTTTATTTGACCGACGTTGCAAAACTATGGTATACGAACCACGAGTCAGAGCTGGTGACCTGGCCCCAGTTCAAAGCAAAGATCCAGGAAGTTTTTGGGAAGCCTGCCCAGCGGAAGCTCGTCGCGAAGAGGACATTGGCATCACGCTCCCAACTGCCCGATGAAAGCTTCGTTAGCTACATCGAAGATGTCCTGAAGTTGTGCAAGCGTGTTGACACCCACATGACCGAAGATGAAAAGCTGAAGAACATCATGAAAGGCATAGCCGAAGATGCTTTTCAGATCCTTGTCGTCAAAGCGCCAGTGACTGTCTCTGAAGTCATCGACATCTGCCAGAACTTTTCTGAGCTGCGCCTTCAGCGTTTGCCAGCCAAACGCAAACCGGAACCTCCCGCAGAGCTGGCCAGCCTGACAACCGCAATCGAAGGCTCCGTCGACAAATGGGCCGAACTCCGATGCGTCATTCAAGAGATCGTGCGCGACGAAGTGGCTCGCCAATTAGGAAAGCCTTCGACCTGTCCGGAGTCCTTTATCTCGCCTTCGATCAGAGCGCTAATTCAGGATCAAGTCACAGCCGCGATCCCTTGCGCCGTTATGCCGCCCGCCGCGTCACCGCCTCTAGTGCCTCAGGTGCCTACGTATGCTGAGATGGTAACACGTCCGGTACCTGCTCGTGTCTTCCAACCACAGCCGCCATTTTCTCCTCCTCGCTGGCAAGCACGCAGGGCTGACCTATGGAGGACGCCAGAAAATCGTCCCATTTGCTTTTCATGTGGTTATGTTGGACATATCGCCCGTTTTTGTCGACGTGGAAACTCCGAGAGTTAGGCTGCCCCACCGCAAGCACAGTATCGACCAGCTTTTGGTTCTGGTCGCCTCAGTGACCAGTATTCATCCCAAGATTACGCTGGACCACAACCACGGCAAAGGCAAGGCAGATCTCCATCTCCCAGGCGGCGTTCCCTGTCTCCCGAGAGCTGCTAGGAGCAGTTCCAGAGGCGGGAGCTGCAAATCCTTTCACATCTTTAAGTCCTCGTCCAGTTACCCGAAACATGATAGATGTGGTTATTGACGGTTTGCGCACTCAAGCACTAATTGACACCGGCGCCGCAGTGTCAGTTCTTCGGGCTGACCTTTGTCGTAAGTTGAAGAAGGTCACAACCCCGTTTTCTGGTCGCCCCTTTAAAGCTGTTGGTGCACAAAACATTGTTCCGACCGGTGTTTGTACAGCACGTATTGTAATTCAAGAAGTGGGTTACTGTGTCGAATTTCTAGTGTTGTCTTCCTGCTCTCACGACGTCATTCTTGGGTGGGACTTTTTAAAAGCAACAAAGGCTGTTATCGACTGTGGACGTGCAGAAGTAGATTTCGCCGAAATCCACCTTCCCGACGACCCCATTGCTGTGGACACGATCAAATTATCCCTCCTTGATGACGTACGAATTCCTCTATTTTCGTCTGTTCCTTTACCGATTCAATCATCCAGACTCTCGGCGTCTCCTCTAATGGTCTCTCCTTCCGCAGTTTTTTTTCGTAAGACAGGTATCCTTGTTCCTTTCTCTCTGCTTCGCCTTGACAATGGCACCGCATTTCTTATGGCTCTAAATATGTCTTCCCTTCCAATAATGCTTCCTGCAAATGAAGTCGTTGCTTTCGCTGAGCCATACGAAGCCATCGAAGTTTTTGATTTCGATAATTCTCTTTCTGAATATTGTTGTCCATTAGCCCCGCAACGAGAGGACGAAGACCAGTTCTTGTTAGCGACTATAGATAACCACCTAGATTTGTCCCAAAAGACCTCAATCCTTGCCGTTCTACGCAAGTTTAGCTCCATATTTGATCGCCCGCAATCCACCTTGGGACGTTCCACGTCGGTAGTTCACCACATCGATACGGGCAACGAGAATCCCCTGCGTCAACGCCCATACCGAGTTTCAGCATCTGAACGAAGCGTCATCGATAACCAGGTCACCGACATGCTTGACAAAGGTGTCGTCACGCCCTCTACGAGTCCATGGGCGTCACCAGTCGTCCTTGTCAAGAAAAAGGATGGCACCATAAGATTTTGTGTTGACTACCGGAGATTAAACAAGATCACCCGAAAAGATGTATACCCAATGCCAAGGATCGACGATGCCCTCGACTGCTTGCAGGGAGCGGAGTACTTTTCTTCTCTAGACCTCCGTTCAGGCTATTGGCCAATACCTATGGCCTCTAACGACCAAGAAAAAACAGCTTTCATAACACCCGATGGCCTGTATCAGTTCACCGTCATGCCCTTCGGCTTATGCAACGCGCCGGCAACATTCGAACGTATGATGGATGCAGTGTTGCGCGGCCTTAAGTGGAAAATATGCCTATGCTATTTAGACGACGTAGTAATATTTTCAAACACATTTGAGCAGCACCTGTGTCGAATAACCGCCGTATTGTCCTGTCTCAGCAACGCCGGCCTTCAGCTCAACGCAAAAAAATGTCGATTTGCAGCGCGGCAAATTAAAGTGCTTGGCCATCTCGTGTCTAAAGACGGCGTTCAACCCGACCCTAGCAAAATTCAGGCCGTTTCCGACATGCCCAGGCCAACCACTCAAAAAGAAATTCGAAGTTTTCTTGGACTTTGTTCCTATTTTCGACGTTTTGTACGCGGATTCGCATCCATAGCGGCACCCCTGCATGATCTTCTAAAGAAATCCTCACACCCATTTTCTTGGACATCGCAGTGCGAGGCTGCCTTCAACCAGCTTAAAATTATGTTAACATCTGCCCCGATACTTCGGCATTTTGATCCTACTGCCCCAACAGAAGTTCGTACTGATGCTAGTGGCTTTGGAGTTGGGGCTGTGCTCGCACAAACCAAGACAGGATTTGGCGACTACGTTGTTGCCTATGCAAGCAGGGCTCTCACAAAACCAGAAAAAAATTACACCGTAACTGAAAAAGAATGCTTGGCAGTCGTCTGGGCAGTTACCATGTTCCGCCCATATCTTTATGGTCGAAAATTCAACGTTGTGACCGACCATCACGCGATTTGCTGGCTGTCATCTTTGAAAGATCTCACGGGACGCCTTGGTCGATGGATGCTGCGGCTGCAAGAGTACGACTTTGTTGTTCTGTACAAATCCGGCCGCAAACATGGCGACGCCGATGGTCTCTCTAGATGTCTCCTGCACTCTGAACCACCAGACCCACCTGACACTGATGAAGACCCTATCACCTTATCGGCGTTAAACATTGTCGACATGGAGCAAGAACAAGCAAGAGATCCTTGGAGATCTAAAATTTCGGCTGTTGTCAGAGACCCTGCATCTTCCCCAAACCGCTCCCTACGAAGACAGTCCAAGCATTTTCGCATTCGAAATGGCCTTCTCTACCGGCGGAACTATTCGCCCGAAGGCTGCCATTGGCTTCTTACCATTCCCCGTCAATTGCGACGTGAGGTTTTAGAATGCCTTCACAACGACCCAACATGTGGTCACGGAGGTCTACTCAAGACCTACAATCGGGTACGCTCACGGTACTACTGGCCAGGGCTTTATGGAAGCGTCCAAAGGTTTCTGAAATCATGCCTCCAATGCCAACGCCGTAAGCGGCCTTTACATCCATCTCAACGCCTGCTTCAACCCATTCCGTGCCCAGAACAACCATTCGACCGTGTCGGAATAGATCTTTTTGGCCCACTTCCTCACTCCTCCTCTGAAAATCGCTGGATCATCGTCGCCATTGATCACCTAACGCGTTATGTTGAAACCGCTGCTTTGCCTACCGCCACAGCGGAAAATGTGGCCAACTTTTTCTTGAACCAGGTTGTTCTCCGTCATGGTGCCCCGAAAGAACTCCTCAGCGACCGCGGAACTGTGTTTCTTTCTAAAATCATCCAAGAGGTTTTGCGAGCTTGCAGTGTCATTCATCGAACAACATCACCATATCATCCGCAGACCAACGGCATGACCGAACGCTTCAACCGAACACTCGCCGATATGCTCGCCATGTACATTTCCCCCGACCATCGTAATTGGGACAAGGTTCTTCCGTTCGTAACCTTCGCCTACAATACCGCCGTTCAAAGCACCACTCAATTTTCACCATTTTTCCTTCTTTACGGGAGGCAGGTCTCTTCAACATTAGATCGCTTGTTACCCTATTCACCCGATCATTCTGAATGCCTTCCAGTCACCGAAATCAGAGATCATGCTGAACAATGCCGTCAGCTAGCACGAGCACGCACGACACACCTGCAAGGACTACAAAAACGTCGCCACGATGATACATCTCACAAAACTTCTTTCACACCCGGCGATCTAGTCCTTTTGTGGATTCCACAACGCCAACCCGGTCTCTCAGAGAAACTGCTCTCAAACTACACAGGCCCATATCGCGTGCTTCGTCAGACCTCAGCTGTAAACTACGAAATCGAGCCGCTCTCGCCACCTGCCGATCGCCGCCGACGTTCTCGTGAAACGGCCCATGTCAACCGCCTTAAACTTTACTGCCCCCCTACTGACCGCACCTAATACCAACTTCGCCAAGATGGATATCTCTACGAAGGGGGCATTGTGACGAAGAGAAGATCTACGGTGCGTTTTGGAAAAGCACCGAGGCTGAGGGAAGACGAGGAGGAAGAGGTTCGTTCGGGCAGAGCGCGCGACTAGCTGGATTCCCAACGGCCTTTCTCTCAACCTAGCTATCACACTGTAAATAAAACACCACCATCAGTTTGTAGCATCGTTTTCTTACAATATATATATATATATACATATTTATATCAATGGCCTACCATTATCAGTTAACTAGACAGTTAGACTATTCGCTGATGATTGCGTTATTTACCGGAAAATTAATACACCTATCTTGATCACACTATTGTCCAAGACATTTAGATACGATATCATCATGGTGCTCCCTGTGGCAGATGAACGTTAACACTCGTAAATGCAAACAAATGTCCGTAACTAAATCCTTCACTAAAGCACTAACTCAATACTCATTACTTTCACAACCACTAGAACACGCATCATCGTACAAATATTTAAGCGTGTAGTTTAAAGACACATTATCATGGAATGAGCACATCGAGCAAATAACAAATAGCGCAGTAAAAACACTTGGTTTCATTAGACGAACATCATATCGAGCTCCCATTGAAACAAAATTACTCGCGTACAAAACTTTTATCCTCCAGAAATTGGAATATGCAAGCATAATTTGGAATCCACACCTAAATTACCAAATCTCGAGGCTCGAATCTTCAGAACAAAGCAGCCAGATTTATTTGCAGTGATTATTCATCCGAAACTAGTGTCTCCGCTTTAAAAGCTAACATAAATCTTCCCGCTCTGGAAAAAAAATTCGAAAAATTGCCTGATTGTGTTTATTTCAAGATGTATATTACTCAGATTCTGATTTTCAATCTACTTACTGCTGGGCTGCCAATTTTATATAATCCAGATGAGATCATTCCTGCAAGATTGAACCATTTCAGTGCCGCACTAACACTTCCCTATTTTCTCCCTTAGTACTTTGTACCACTGACAGGAACAAACTACCCGACCAAATTGTAACTGAGCGATATCCCTTTCACTTAAAAACAAGTGCTTCAATTTGTGTAACTGTGAACCTTGATTTGTAAAACTGCATCATAACAGTAACATGCTAATAAGCGTTTTTTTCCCTGTGTGTGTGATTTCTACTTGTTGGTGTCTATTTCTTATGTTCGACTTTTTTGCCTTTTATTTTGAATCCCCCCTCATGTAATGAAACTTGGATGCCTTTGAGGTGAATAAAATGAAATAAAATGAAATGAATGCTTCTGCGTCATTTACCCGATTGCTACTGTAGTTCAATTTATAAGGTCCCACCTCTTTGATTATTGCCATTTCATAGGAATTCTTTTTTTACACAACTCCCATGTCGTTCAGAGATCATTCCGCCACCCATTTTATCGCTTAAAAAAAACATATCTTTCTCAAGATATCACTTTATTGTATTTCACTACAATAATTGTAGGTATAATACTTTTGCGTTCTAAAATTTGTTCTTTAGATCACTCGGCGTTCACAGCTCTCATGTTAGCTCATAAAAACTAAATAGTGCGAAAACCCGCGTTTGTACGACGTAAAAACGACGCGCGAAGCCTTCAGCTCAGCTCTATAGCGCGGCGCACGTCAGCCTGCTGCTGTGACGTCAGACGAGGCGTGTTGTGGCCTTCTCCTCTAGGTAGTGTTGGCCTAGTTTCCCCGGCGAGGAGTGAGGGGTGACAGGCTTTCACGTCGGGGTCGGTGCATCGGTGAAGCTGAACGTCGTGGCGACGGCGACCGGGACTCTCGGCGGTACGCAGGCTCTGGGGCCGGAGGTCGTCGCAGGTACTCGTCGATCTCCCGAGGGCATTCACCATAACGGGGGCGCGGGTCGTTCGGGTGGAACCCGTGCAGCCCGAGTCGTCGGTATGCGCATCGGCGGTACACATGGTCCGCTTCCCCGCAGTGGTAACACAGTGGGCGTCGATCGGCCGTCCTCCAGACGTCTGTCTTCCTCGGCGCCGGTTGCTCTGGGCGAACGTGCGCCTGATCTTCCTGTCGTCGGGGGTACTGCGGCGTTGAGGAGTCTCTTCGGGGTGGCGCCGTGGCTTAGCGGGGAGCTTGCGGCGGGCATCGGCCCACGGCGGCGTAGCTCAACGTCGGTTCCTCCGGTGCCACCGTGGTGACGGGAACCTCTGGTTGGAGCGCGCGATTCACTTCTTCTCGGACAGCCTCGGCGATGGAAAGGGTTGGCGGACGACTGGCGGTTGGCAGCAACCTTCGCAGTTCCTCCCGGACGAACTCCCGGATAATTTCCCGGATGTCCGGCGTACCCGGAGTGTTTACGCCGTTAAGCAGCGTGGGTGCAGCTGACGCCTGGATGTCGCTAGTAGTGGGAAGCGCGCGCCTGAAGCGCGCGCTCGATGTTGGTTGCCTCAGTGATGAAACTTTCAATGGTGGTAGGCGGGCTCTGCACAAGGCCACCGAAGATGTTTTCCTTCACGCCGCTAATCAAGACCCACAGATTTTTGTATTCGGGAGCTTTTGGGTCGGCGCGATTCATCAGGTGAAGAACGTCTTCGACGAAGCTTGTAACGCTCTCGGTCGGCCCTTGGTTCTCGCTAGCAGGCGTTTTTCGGCACGCTGTCGTCGGTGCTGGTTGGCAAAGGTGCGTCGTAGCTCCGCCTTGAATTCTTCCCACGACGAAATCGACGCTTCGTGGTTCTCGAACCAGGTGCGTGCCGTGCCTTCCAGAGCGAAGTAGAAGTTCTGAAGGCACTGCTCTGGTGTCCATCTGTTATGGCGGGGCACTCGTTCGTAATGTTGCACCCAATCTTCAACGTCCTCGTTGACCTCCCCGTGGAAAGGCGTCGGAGTCCGGGGTGCGACGGGAAGGTATACGACGGCGGCGGCGTACGGGTTCTGCGACGACCGGTTGCCCATCGTCGGCCTCGTTGGCGGCTTGGTCCTGGGTGGCAGAAGTTCGTATTCCGGGGGTAGACCTTGGGTGCGGCGACTTGATCGGGTCTCGATCTGGTCTTCGTTGGGTCCTTGGGAGGCTGGGTTCGGACTTGTACTGCGGGAACTCGGAGGGCTGCGCCGCACGAACATGCGGTACCCCGCACCTCCACCAAAATGTCACGAATGACAAATGATGAGGCGATGATAACTGAAGAAACTAAGCGTTTAATGGGGCGAACTTGTCCCGAAACAAAAAGGGAAGAGAAGAAAACAGCAGAGCGTCGTGGGCGTCGATGTCGGCGAAACCGCAGGATCAAGCGCTGGGGCGAGACTGACTGCGGCTCGCCACGCGGGGCCCCTTATGTACACGCGTGGCCTTCTAGAATAATCGGCGTAGAAGGTTTGGCGTGTAGAACATTCTGACCTCGAACAAGCAACACGGTTCTTGAATTTACCAGAACATTACGTTAGAGTCAACAAAAATGCGTCCCCGCGGCAAGGAATCGAACCCTGGCTTTCGGCGTGGAAGGCACGCGCGATAACCGTTAGGCCACGACCGCGTTTTTTTTTTTTATTTATTGCCGGTGTTTTTACAGAGACGCGCGACACATACAAATGAAATCCAGCTACTACGCTACAGTACCACAGAGATTGAAGTGCTAATGTGGAGTAGGATCAAAACTCTCTCAAACCTTTCAGTTCTTCAAAATTTGGCAACCACTCTGGGGTGGGGAACACAGTTTTGTACGCTGTAGTCAGTTCACAAATTGTTTCAGTGAAATATTTCCGTACAGGCCATATGTAAACATCAGCATTTCTCACAGCCATTCGACTTTTCCAGATACTATGAAGACCGATGAGCATGATCATATCTAAAGAAATCGTGTCATCGGCATCTGTGTTTAAAAATCTAATGCCATGGGAGGTTACCGGTAAATCTTTTTTCAAGGTTCTTTGCAAGACATCCCAAAAGAACAGAGCATCCCAACACTCTATAAAAACATGTTCAATTGTTTCTGGTATCTTACATAAAAAGCAATGGCCACCCCATGGAACAAAAATGCCTTTTTTTTTAAGCCACTTCTTCACAGGAAGCGTATTTGCATGAAGTTTAAAGAAAAACGTTGTCGAAGAAGGCTGGACGTGCATCCTTTGAACGCGTCTCAGAACATCTTAATTTGGACGCTCGCAGCATCCGATGCGTTACAATGGCATAGGAAAAGACCATCATATAAATCATGCGTCAGGCGTTTTCGCGTTACTCCAGAAATATATTCTAAAGAAAGACGAACAGACAAAATCTGAAAGGCGGTTACGACTTTGCTCAAGAATGCACTGAGTCGACAAAACCCATGATTGTATGACGACACAACAACCAAAGGCACTTGTTCGGACAGTCTTGCTTTGTATCGGAAGAAGAAGACGAGACCTCCGAGATCATCCATTTGTAAGCTGTATCGTTCTGACCAATATTTTCAATATTCTAGACAGTATTTACAGTAGACAACTTAGCGGTTAGATAGATAAAATTGTAGCGATCATTTTCATACCACATTTAAGGCAGTGACTTCCATAATTTTCTCGAAATAGGCCTTTGAAAAAAGGTGCTCACTTCGCGGCCATCTTAGCCGCGGTGGCAGATTTCGAACGCCGATTTCGGAATTAATTTCAGCAATTACGAAAAGAAAAGTATAAAGACCGGATTCGGTACGCTCTAAAGATCACATTGACACCAAGATTACAAATGTAGGTGATCTGATTGCCGAGAAATCGTGATTTTCATTTTGGCTTGGTACAGCACGGGAGCACACCAGTGCATCCGTTCTTCTCGACTCTAACTTGAAATTCGTCTTTGCAATTTTTCTCTCTCTGATCATCTAAATTTTGTCGGAAACACTCGGACGTAATTTTTAAAAGCATGACTAGTCAAACAGATACATCCATTGAACCAATTGAAGGAGAGAGAGAGGGGGATGTCCATCCATCGCTGGAGGACCTCCACCACTGCGTGATTGATCTGGTCACTGATGAAAAATCAAAAATCAACAAGGACACAGGACGACAATTGCTGCAGTACTTTGCCCAGATAATGGCGATGGTGGGACGGCAAACCACCGAGATTGAAGTCCTCAAAGCCAAACTCGAAGAACGCGGCAAGGTGTTCTCCTATGCCGATGCCCTGATGGGTCGCGTGGGAGAGGGGACGAGAACGGCTCCGCTCCCGGCTGCACAGCCCTCGGCACCGCAGCCTGGGGCGATGGGACCGCCGGTCACAGGACGCCCCAAACTCGCCCTGTTGATCTACTTAAGAACACCAGCTGCTAATGCATCAAATGACATCAAAGTGATGCTGAAAAATTACTTTAACCCCCACAGCTTGGGTTTGACTGATGTGTCCCTGCGGGAGATTCGAGACGGTATCGCGGTACAGTCCAACACCGCGAGCGACTTGGAGCTCTTGTGCGCCGCAATCGAGGAGAACCCGAGTACCAAGGACGTGTTCGTGCTGCGCAAGCCCAACAAGCGCAACCCGCAGTTCAGGGTGTCCGGAGTAGATCCGGACATCCTGCCTGCGGAGTTGCTAACGACGGTGAACACGCAGAACGAGGGCTTGGAAATCCTGCCACAGGATTTCCACCACCGTACGATGTTCAAGGAGAAGTCGGGGAACGTTACACATATATTCGAGGTCATGGCAGCGGCCTACTCCAAGATTAAGGAGAAGTCCAGACGTGAACGAGAATTTTTATGTGCCACGTTGCGACAAATGTTGCACGTACGGTCACGTTAGGGCAAAGTGCTCCTCGAAGGTGGTATACTGCACCATCTGTGCAGGGACACACGCGGCGACAGAGTGCCAAGTCGTGAAATATGAAGAGGGCAAATGTAGTGCTTGCATATCCGACGAGTCAACTCAAACCATCCGTTTGGTGCGAGTGAGTGTGGAACTCTCTCGTTCCACATCAACCGCATCCGTGCACAAACGGATTACCCGCAATAAAAAAGTGTATCTGGAATCGGTTTTCAACTAAACTTAAATTATTATGGCTCAAAACTTAAAAATCCTCCAAATTAACTTAGCCCATTCGCGTGCAGCAGCAGATAATTTTTCTCGTGTTGTTTTTGAAGTTCAACCGGATGTAATATTAATTCAAGAGCCTTATTATACCACCAATAACCATATAATAGGATGTGCAATGACCGATATTATATTTTCAGCAGATACTCGCCCACTATGTGCAATAGTAGTTAGAAATAGAAGAATAATGCCCTTTCCAATTAAAATCAATAGCGAACGCATAATTGTAAATTTAGAAGACAAGAATAAAAAAAATAACATTGATTTGTATCTACTGTTCACCCTCGAGTAATTTTACGGAATTTGTATTCGAATTAAACGATGATTTACGTAACTTACAGTACAGTAATTTGGTCATAGGGGGCGATTTTAACGCAAAAAGTAGTGTTTGGGTAAACAAAATACAGATCAACGTGGGGAAGAATTAATAGAGTTCATACTGCATAACAATTTAATAACATTAAATAGATCGGATTCATTACCAACTTTCGAAACAACTAACGGATGAAGTTGGATTGACATAACTTTAACTTCCTCAAATCTATTAACAGAATTAGTCTATTGGAGAGTACTAGAAACAGTATCATTAGGTGACCACAGATACATATTTTTTTCATTATTTTATGAAAAAAAAACACCGTTAAAACAACTAACTAAAAAAGGGGAAACACGAATAATAAATTCCATAAAACAAGAACGTTGGTTTAAACAAATAGGAAACACATCAATAAATTCAATCTTTCAAATGCAAATAATATTAAATATATTTTACCAAAAAATAAGAGAATATAGAAATAAATTCATGCGTAATATAGACAAAAAGCACAAGGCTCATCCATGGTGGAACGAGGACATAAACATAAAATGAAAACAACTACGCGCATTAAGAAGGCGATACCAAAGATCCAAAAATGCAGAATTAAGAAACACATTTAAAAATGCTTATTATGAATTTCTAAAAGAATATAAAACAATAATTTCAGATGCGAAAGGAAAATCGTTTCAAAACTTTTGTACAAATAATACAAAACAAAACACATTCGGACTACCGTATAAATTAGCTTTTGAGAAAATAAAACCACCCGTTATAATTCCACCTATTTTAAGAGAAGACGGATCTTTGACCACAAACTTAGAAGAATCAAGTACAGAAATCATGACATGTTTATTCCAAAAAGATTACGTACAAAAAGACTCACACGAACAAGCAAATATCAGATCCCGTATCATGGAGGAACCGAAAGATTCCGATGTCTTAGAATTCAATAGGAATGAAATAGAGGATATATTACAGAAATTAAAACCTAAAAGTTCACCCGGTCTCGGATAATATAACAACTACTCTAATAAAATCCATCTATGCTTCACACCCAAATTGTGTATTAAACATTTTTAATAGTGCTTTAAAATATGGATATTTTCCTACAGAGTGGAAAAAAGCGAAACTAATTTTACTTAATAAACCCGATAAACCCTCAAATAACCCTCGATCATATAGGCCTATATGTCTTAATTCAATTTTTGGTAATATTTAGAACGGTTAATAAACTCTAGACTATATTATTTTCTTTATAAGAATAAATTATTTCACCCAAAACAATTTGGCTTTACTCGCAATAAATCCGCTACAAATGCATTATGTCAACTGAAAAATATACTTATAGAAAATAAAAATGCAGATAAACATTTTGTTCTAATATCTCTAGATTTTCAAGAAGCCTTTGACTCACTATGGTATCCTTTTGTATTAAATTATCTAAAATAATATAAATAACCATCAAATTTATATAAATTACTAAAATCTTTTTTTCATAACAGATTTTTAACATGTTTCCTCTGCAGTAGAAAGGAGTCAAGCATTAGAAATAGGATGTCCCCAAGGATCACCAATAAGCCCATTACTTTGGAATATATTGATATCAGGCCTACTAAATCTAAAATTACCATATTCAACTCACATACAAGCATATGCAGATGATACGATCTTAGTTATTATTGGAAAAACAAGACGTGAAATTGAAACGATAGCAAACACAACTTTAAAAATGATCTCTCAATGGTCTGCCGAACACCGTTTAAAGTTAAATTATTCAAAATGTTTCTGTATGTTAATTGCTGCAGGAAAAGGACTTTCTCAAAAAAGACCGCCTACAATAGGGATTGACAACCATAGTCTTAAATATGTAACTACACTACGATTATTAGGGGTTATCTTTGATGTTAAATTATCCTTTATACCACATATAAAATATCTTAGAGAAAAAGTATTAAAACATACATTAAAAATGTCTACTTTTGAAAAATTACATTGGGGACTAAATCAAAAACAACAAAAATAATTATATTTGAGTTGCATAAAAAGATATATAGTCTATGGTGCCAGTATTTGGTGGAGAGACACCCATAACTCGCATTTATCAAGAAAAGTAATTTCACTACAACGCATTCCGCTCTTAAACATCGCACGTGCATACAATACCTCCAGTAATCTTAGTCTTCCTATATTATGCAACATCCCACCAATACATATTAAGGTAAAAAAAGAAGTTAAACAATTTTTAATTTTCCAAGAAAATAAAGAAATAGAATGTAATAACCAATTATATAATAAACAAAATACTGAATACATGTATGATCGCTGGATTCTCCATCCGTCAAGCAAATTTAAAATAGAATTTAAAAAAAATACAACTGTCTGTTGCAACCTGCATATATACACAGATGGTTCTCTTTCTCCAAATAAAATTGGTGCAGCATTTGTGGCCTTATTACCAACAGGTGAAATAGAAAAAGTATCACAATTTAAACTACCAAATTATGCAACAATATATGATGCTGAAAAGATAGCATTCGAAGAAGCATTAAAGTATATATTAATCAATAAAACCAATTCGGAAGAAATAGCCATACATACAGATAGTCTATCACTGCTTCAAAATCTCGCAAACATTCAGACAAAAACAGAAACTATACACATATTGAAACAATTAATAGTACAAATACAAAGCAAAAATACCATACATTGTTTTCTACGTGAAGGCCCATACAGGTAATGAAGGGAATGATCTGGCGGACCACTACGCAAAATTGGCACATTTTAATGGAAGAATAGTTTCTTGTTGTTATTCACAAAAAACCGTCAAAAAATAATTAAATAACGAAGTGCGGAGGGAGTGGGATGACGAGTGGAGAAGACTTGGCAGAGAAAAAGAACTATTTACATGGATTCCCACTATATACGACGTACCCGAAACGTTTCCATCTTCACACATTTTAACGCAAATTATCACCGGTCACGGCAGATTTCCTTTCTATCTTTTAGATTTAAAATAACGAATACTAATAATTGCTTCTGTGGACTTCCCACCGTCAGTTGTGACCACTACTTCACCCCCTGCCCTTGGACATTGTCTTTCCGTAACGAATTAAACAAACGTAAATACACGGTATTCGATAGTGCAACAAAACCGGCAATTTTATTAAATGTTAAAGCCATAAAGGTCATGGAGCGGATGATGGCGTTTATTCAGGAAGAAGTTGTAACCCATTAAATTACCAACAAAGGTGAGCAACAGAAAGCAGCAGAAATAGGGATCGATAAGTGATGGCTGATAGGGCGGTGGCTTGGTTGACGGTTCATGGCGTGCCTTCCCTTATGGGTTGGTAGGGGGCTACTTGGTGGGTCATCCAGACCAAGAGTCGCCCGGTTTGGCGGATGTAAATCTTGCGAACTCGCAGAGAAACCTAAAACCAAAAAGGGAAAACCCAATTAGAAGGTTGTGGCGTACCATCCCTAAAAAGGTGGTAGGGGGCTACCTGGTGTGCCATCCAGACCAGGAGCCGCCCGGTCCGGCGGATGAAAATCTTCCGGACTCGCACAAAAAAACCTTAATATAAAAAACAAAACAAAAAAAAACTGCTGCTTTCAATTGAATGGGAACCATCCTTACAACCTACAACCCAAAGTATTCTTCTACCTCTAACATCAACCCGCATAATACATACAACCTTGCTGGCCAAACATAATTGAAAAAAACAATGTAAAAAGACAGATGGTAAACAATTCAATATGAGATATAAAATTGGTAAGTAAGTAATAATAACCTTTAACATTATTTTTGCAAAAATCTAGAAAGAAAAAAAATTATAACTTAAGTTTGTCCATAAGTTTCTAAATAGAAGTAAAAATGTAAATATGTATATAATGTATAATTAAGTGTACTGGGAGATTATGTAAATAGTTTTATATTGACAAACTCTGTAAATAGCTTATATTCACTAAATCGGATCATTCTAAATTCATTGATGCAAGTGCTTTCACAAATGTTACTCCCATATTCTTAAAACAAAACATCACTTAATGTAATTAATTATTTTGCTCTTTAAAACTACCATTTCATTAATAATCCTTTTCCTTACCTTACATGAGTACAATAATGATTCAAATAATAAAAGTAATAATTATTGCTAAACAAAACAAAAAAAAACAATAAAGGATTATTCTTAGCTTATTGTAACAAATGCTCCACCGAAGGTATACCATACATAAACACATGTGTGGTTATGTTCATGCAGATAACATAAAACTGATTTTACTTGGACAGTTAATATTATAATATATGATAAAGAACAATAATTGGAACCTACTAACCCAAATACGCGAAAATATATAAGAGAATTTAAGATTTATGAATAAAATAGTTTTGCGATTGCGCAATACCAAAGACACCAGCTAAAAGGTGCTTCTGGAAAGTTTTCAATCACAAACACCCACATAATTGTATCTATACAATGCTAATTTTCTATTTCTTTATTCTCACCATTAAAATAGCTATTGGCGACGTGCGCGACCGAAAGCGTCGCTGTGGTCGGCCTTCCACGATTGGCCGAACACTGACTATGACGTCAGAAAAGGATTTATCATCGACGGAAATAAGAGGAATGAAATAACTTTAATTTTGACGGTGTTGGCAGTGTTCCTTTGAGAGCGCAATGATTTCAAGCTTCCACCATGCTATTTACAAACACCATCGAACTTGTTGTTTGCAAGGTAATGACGTCACAAGGGGGAATCATAGGAGGGCGCCACCAAAACATCTCGCCGCTAATACATAACCAATCCGGACCTCACACAATAATATCCTTCTTCCTAAAAAAAAGGAACGATTTCAATAATTATTTAAGTGTTTTGTAGAGAAATCTATAGACACCATCTAAACCACAATACTTCAACAACATTCCATCTCATACCATCATAATTGTATATCTGCATCGTCTTTTTTTCTATTTCTCTATACACATATTGTCACGAATGACAATTGATGAGGCGATAATAACTGAAGAAACTAAACGTTTAATGGGGCAAACTTGTGCCCAGAAATAAAAGGAAAAAACGATAACAACCGAAGAGAACAGAGCGGCGCGGGCGTCGAGGTCGGCGTGACAGCAGAGTCGAGCGCTGGGGCGAAACTGACTGCGGCTCGCCACGCGGAGCCTTCTTATGTACACGCGGAGGGTTCTGGAAGAATCGGCGTAGAAGGTTCGGCGTGTAGGACTTTCTAAACTCGAACAAGCAAAACGGTTCTCGAATTTACCAGAACATTACATTAGATGTCAACAAAAAGGCGTCCCCGCGGCCAGGAATCGAACCCTGGCTTTTCGCGTGAGAGGCAGGCGCTATAACCGTTAGGCCATGCGCGCGCTGCCTACTTGGCGAGCTGCGCGCGCGGCATTACTCCCCCATTTTAAAAAGTGCATCGCCCCGATGCAGCACAAAAACAAAACAAAAAAAATAACGGTAAGCTAAAGAGTCACTTGGAACACATAAGATCTACAGTCCTATCGAGCGTAGTACGGCTTCATGCGCACGACGTGGACGACGTCTGGTCGTGGAGGGCGGCGTGATGAAGTTCGTGTTCCGTTGGGCATCACTTCGTAGTTCAGATCCCCGAGTCGACGGAGCACTCTGTAGGGTCCGAAGTAGCGCTTCAAGAGTTTTTCACTGAGACCACGGCGGCGGATCGGTGTCCACACCCACACCCTGTCTCCGGGCTGGAAGTGGACGTCCCGACGACGAAGGTTGTAGCGGCCAGTGTCGACTCGTTGTTGGGCTTGAATACGGTGTCTGTGGAGCTGGCGGACTTCTTCTGCCCGTTGGGCACCCACCTGGGCATCGTCGCTACCGTCGACAACAGCCGGTTCGTGGGGTAACATCGCGTCCAGCATTGTCGTTACCTTGCGACTATGCACCAGTTGAAAGGGTGTTACCCCGCTGGTCTCTTGCACGGCCGTGTTGTAGGCAAATGTGACGTACGGCAACACCTCGTCCCACGTCTTGTGCTCCACGTCGACGTACATAGAGATCATGTCCGCGATGGTCTTGTTGAGTCTCTCCGTCAGCCCGTTGGTCTGCGAGTGGTGCGCAGTGGTGCGACGATGGCTGGTGTGGCTGAGACGAAGGATTTCTTGCGTCAGCTTTGCCATGAATGATGATCCTCGGTCTGAGATCAGAACCTCTGGAGCGCCGTGCCGGAGGACGATCGACTCGATGAAAAACTTGGCGACTTCCACAGCAGTCCCAGAAGGAAGGGCTTTCGTTTCGGCGTACCACGTGAGATAATCTGTGGCGACGATTATCCATCTTTTCCCTTGCGTCGATGGTGGGAAAGGACCAAGTAGATCCACTCCGATCTGCTGGAACGGTGCGGTTGGGGGAGCAATCGGCTGCAGGAGACCTGCCGGCTTCGTGGGCGGTTTCTTGCGTCGCTGGCACTCGTGGCATGATCGTGAGTAGAGGTGTACGGTCTTCGGCAGCTTGGGCCAATAATACCTTTCACGAATCCGGGCCACCGTACGGCTGTAGCCAAGGAGTCTGGATGTCGGGTCGTCGTGGCAGGCTTGAAAGATCTCCGCTCTAAGGTCGGTAGGGATTACCAGCAGCCATGGCGAGCTGTTTTCTCCGACGTTCTCCTTGTAAAGTACACCTTGTCGGAGGACGAAGGTCGGCAGGGCTCTCAAGAAAACACGGGGTATAGTACCCCCCCGTCCTTCGAGGTGCTCGATTAGCACGCGTAACTCAGGGTAGTTTCTTTCACGTCGTGCAATGTCGTCGGTGTTCACCTCGCCTAGGAAGCACTCGTCGTCATTGTCGTCGCTGCTGCCGGAAGGTGTTTCGACGGGGGCTCTGGACAGGCAGTCGGCGTCGCTGTGCTTGCGGCCCGACTTGTAGACCACAGTCATGTCGAACACTTGTAGTCGGAGACTCCACCGAGCGAGGCGTCCTGACGGGTCCTTGAGGTTCGCAAGCCAGCAGAGCGAGTGGTGGTCCGTGACTACACGGAACGGGCTCCCGTACAAGTACGGACGAAACTTCGTGATTGCCCAGACGACCGCAAGGCATTCTTTCTCAGTCGTGGAGTAATTTTTCTCCGCCTTAGACAGTGTCCGACTTGCGTATGCGATAACTCGCTCGGTGCCTTCTTGCACTTGAACCAGTACCGCGCCAAGTCCAGCATTACTTGCGTCCATGTGAATCTCGGTTTCCGCATCCTGATCGAAATGTCCGAGAACAGGAGGAGTCTGGAGACGTCGCTTCAGATCGTCAAATGCCTGCTGCTGCTCCTCAGCCCATTCGAACTTCTCGGCGTCCTTCGTGAGGTTTGTGAGTGGAGCGGAAATTCTTGCGAAATCCCGAACGAGGCGCTGATAGTAGGCACATAGTCCAAGGAACCTTCGCACGGCCTTCTTGTCTCTCGGCGCTGGAAATGCTGCGACGGCGCGAGTTTTCTCTGGGTCTGGGCGAACGCCTTCGTTACAAACCACGTGGCCTAAGAACTTCAGTTCATCATAGGCGAACCGGCACTTTGACGCCTTGAGGGTGAGGCCGGCGGTCTGTATGGCTTGGAGAACAGCTCGGAGTCGTCGCAAGTGCTTGTCGAAGTCAGTTGAAAACACTACGACGTCGTCAAGGTAGACGAGACAGCTCTGCCACTTCAGCCCTGCCAGTACGGTGTCCATGACACGCTGGAATGTTGCTGGCGCCGTGCATAGTCCGAAGGGCATCACTTTGAACTCGTACAGTCCATCCGGCGTGACGAAGGCTGTCTTCTCTCTGTCCCGTTCGTCGACTTCGATCTGCCAGTAGCCGCTCTTCAGATCCATCGCTGATCCATCAGAACCATCCATCAGATCCATCAGATCCATCCATCGATATTGAGAGTGGCGCAGCCGGTCCAGAGTGTCGTCGATGCGGGGGAGCGGGTAGACGTCTTTCTTCGTCACCGCGTTCAGCTGTCGGTAGTCCACACAGAACCTAAGCGTTCCGTCCTTCTTAACCAGCACCGCTGGAGACGCCCACGGACTGCTTGAAGGTTGGATTATGTCGTCTCTCAGCATCTCTTGAACTTGCGCCTGGATGACCTCCCTTTCTTTAACGGAGACTCTGTACCGTGATCGATGCACAGGGCGCGCGTCGTCGGTATGGGCATCGGCGGTATACATGATCAGCTTCCCCGCAGTGGTAAGACAGCGGGCGTCGGTCGGCCGTCCTCCAGACGTCTGTCTTTCTTGGCGCAGGTTGCACTGGGTGAACGTGCGTCTGCTCTAACTGTCGTCGGGGGTACTGCGGTGTTAGGGCGTCTCTTCGGGGTGGCGCCGTGGCTTGGCGGGGAGCTTGCGGCGGTCGTCGGGCTATGGCGGCGTAGCTCAACGTCGGTTCCTCCGGTGCCACCGTGGTGACGGGAGCCTCTGGTTGGAGCGCCCGATGCACTTCTTCTCGGACAGCCTCGGCGATGGAAAGGGTTGGCGGACGACTGTCGGTTGGAAGCAACCTTCGCAGTTCCTCCCGGACGACCTCACGGATAATGTCACGGATGCCGGGAAGGTCGGTACCAAGGTCGGATCCGGATGTCGCCAGAGTGGTTACGCCGGGGTGTCGCTCGTAGTGTCTAGCGCGTGCAAGTAGGGCTCGTTCCATATTCGTCACCTCCGTGACGAACTCGTCCACAGTTGTCGGGGGATTGCGAATGAGAGCGCGAATATCTCGCTTTTCACACCCCTCATGAGGTGTCGCAGCTTCTTCTCGTCTGTAGCCTGAGGATCGGAGCGGGCGCTCAGGCGAACAACATCCTCGACGAAGCTGGTGATGCTTTTATTCGGGCCTTGGGTCCTTGTTCGAAGGATGTCTTCAGCCCTCTCGCGTCGGTGTTGGCTGGTAAACGTCTTCTTTAGTTCTTGCTTGCACACCTCCCACGAAGTTAAAGAAGCCTCGTGGTTCTCCAGCCAGTACCTCGCAGTCCCTTCCAGCGAGAAGTAGATGTTCTGCAAGCACTGATCAGCTGTCCACCCGTTATGACGGGCCACCCGTTCATAGTGTTGCAGCCAGTCCTCGATGTCCTCGTGGGCGTCCCCGTGGAAAGGCGTCGGAGTCCGGGGTGCAACGGGCAAGTAGATGACGGCAGAAGCGGTGGGGGTCTGCGACTGGTTGGCCATCGTCGTCTTCTTCGGCCTGGGCTTGTCCGGCAGCAGACCCAATTCAGGGGACTGACCTCTGGTCCGACGGCTTCTCCGGGCTTCGGCGTCTTCGGCGAAAGGTAGCCTTCCGGGGCTGAGCACCTCGCTTGGCCGGGATGTTTTCGGAGGGGTACGCTCAACGGGCATAGAATGCACTACCCCGCACCTCCACCAAAATGTCACGAATGACAATTGATGAGGCGATAATAACTGAAGAAACTAAACGTTTAATGGGGCGAACAGAGCGGCGCGGGCGTCGAGGTCGGCGTGACAGCAGAGTCGAGCGCTGGGGCGAAACTGACTGCGGCTCGCCACGCGGAGCCTTCTTATGTACACGCGGAGGGTTCTGGAAGAATCGGCGTAGAAGGTTCGGCGTGTACAACACGCCGAACCTTCTACAACAACAACACGGTTCTCGAATTAACCAGAACATTACATTAGATGTCAACAAAAAGGCGTCCCCGCGGCCAGGAATCGAACCCTGGCTTTGCGCGTGGGAGACAGGCGCTATAACCGTTAGGCCACGCTCGCGCTGCCTTCTTGGCAAGCTGCGCGCGCGGCAATATTTAGATCCTTTCTTTACTCACATATTTAGCACCGTCAAAACCGTTTCACTAATTCGTACTATAAGCTCATTTTCTTGTCTTGAAACACTCAATCAAAAATTAGTTCAACGTACAAACAACATAAACACAGGTTAGCGAGGGCTATGTGCCAAGGCCCGGCGGTCCGGATATTCCGATCGCTGGGCCCGAAATATGGCCTTCCAGAAAAATCTTAATATAAACTCTTTCCAAATTTCTATTAATGACACTCTCTATTCGACCAAATTATTTCTTTGATTCGCTTTAAGTGACCACTCCTAATAGCTGTAAGTGAACAATGCAAGTGAACAAATGAACATTGAGGGATTTCCCTTTGGGGATACCACTTAGGAACACAAAGAAGGTTCCTTTGGTCCCGATAAAGACGTGTTTATTGACTGAAATGCCAACACGCTTCGCTCTTAGACAAGAAAAGTCTGGGCGCAGGCTCAATTGCCAGTATCACCCGGTCGGTTTCCCGCGCTGCCGCATTAGACAGATTCACGGGAAGTCGGAGGCCCACAAAGAAAAACCGAGCTCCGTAGAGCCAGGGCCTCCGCCGACGAGAGCCCCTGGCACTCCTTCGGTGCCAGCTTATGTAGCCTCGGAGAATGGACGCGCCCGGGGAGGCCGCTAGCAGTCGCGTCCATTATATCTCTCAAGGGTGTGCCGAAGGCGCATTCACCCAAAATGGGCAAGGGAGAGCCGGCCCCTTCGGGGAATTCGGCCTCGTGGTTCCTTGTATCCGGGAGACCGACGCCATTGGTGACGACGACTCCCACGGCCTGCTTGAAGCTAGGCCTAGATAGGGATAGAGGGAACCCCATGGTTCCCCTTACGAAAATGGTATATCTGGACTTATATAAAAAAATAGATATGGTTATATGAAAAATTGGGCAGATCTGGCCATATTAAGTAAATCAGTCTATATAAGCCTTATCAAGCCAGATCTGCCCAATTTTTTATATATCCATATCAGGGTCTGTTAAATAGGGGTATATCTGCCTCCCGTATCAGGAGGCAGATATACCTGAATACCGGGTGTTTTTTTTTTTGTTTTTTTTTATTCTTGCAGATTTGTTTTGAAAGAAGCTGTGAGAACTACGCTTATGCGGTTTGTGCGAGTGAGTTATACGCCCAGAGGGACTTTTCAATTAGTGAAAATAGACATATGGTTCCAATTAGAAACTTGCTGAACGTCGTCCGAAATCCCTACATCAGTCATTTTCAGAAAGACTTTCAGCGCGTGAGAAAGTTACCACTCGTGGAGCAGGTACAAGGCTAGCGGTTTCGGTCAGGCGCCCGCGCAATTTTTTCGTCTCTTATCTAGCCACAGCTTTGTACCTGGTCCAAGAGTGGTAACTTCAGCGCACTAATGCGCTTCACACGCGCTCAAAGTCTTTCTAAAAATTACTGATTTATGGGTCTTGGACGACGCTCAGCAAGTTTCTAATTGAAACCATATGTCTATTTCCTGTAATTAAAAGTAAATTAGTGAATTTTAATTAATAAGCCGACTTATCGCAAAGATTAGCAACGTATACAATGTCCCCCTGGGCGTATACCTCACTCGCACAAACCGCATAAGTGTAGTTCTCACAGCTTCTTTCAAAACAAATCTGCAAGAATAAAAAAAAAAACAAAAACAAAAAAAAAACACCCGGTATTCAGGCATTGCACGTACGTCACATCATGACGTCGAACCCCGGTAACCACCATGCTGGTGGTTGACTCTTCGACCCTGCACAGCGAGAGCAATAGTAAACTGTGCCGCGCTCGGCTGTAGCAGTGACCCGGTATCCCGACGATCGTCCGATCGTTTCCTTGGCATGAACCGCGAGACAGAGTGTCCGTAAAGTTAGAGAAAGTACGAGCGGAGGGAGAGGGATACGTCCGCGGATTACCGAGGTTGCGGCACGCATCTCATAGCGGCGAGCAACTGCTCTTTTCTACCGTTGTTTACGTTCGCGCACGCCTTTGCATCGGCTTTTGCCCATTCGTGGTGTAGATGCCCTTTGCCTTTCGTTACATAACGCCGTTTCCCCGCTTCGAGCGATTGTCGCGCCGCGAGACTGCGATGGAGCGGCGGCGGCCCCGTGTGCAAGCTAGCCGAGACGCCGCAGTCAGGGGATCGGTTTGTGCCGTCTGCAAGACGGTAACCTTTGCAAGGAGCGAAAGTATGTAGGCAAGCCGGTTAGGAAATATCATATTATAAACCCTGAGTCAATGAGAGTTGTACGTTATTTGATTTATCCTTATCTCAGGGTTTAGAGCATGTCGGTAACCTAGAGTTGTTTACCAGTATTTCGCAAAATCGTAACAATCTACAAGCGACTCGTAAAGCCGCTTGTGAAATTTTAGAACGCGCAATTAAGATTCTTTGTTGTTCTTCTTTTTGGCGACACGTCAAAACTTTGTCGGCGGCATATCGTAATTTTCTGCTTGTAGCGCAATCGCACCAATGCCGAAACATTCTGCACAATTATTCTCCCGGCTGCCAGGAGATAGACACGGCCTAATTCTAGAGGTAATCTGGAAGAGTGCTTTTAGGAAAACGATCTATTGTCGTGAAGTAGGTTGCAGCGCACTTACGTTGACGGGACGGGACTTGAAAGGTAATCCGAGATTGATGTCGACACGGCCACGGCGGAATCACCACTCAAACACAAAAACGAGAAGGAAGGTGTCCGTGAAGATTCAACACGATGTAGCACAAGCTGTCATTTGTAGAAACCGAGCACATTTTTGTGAACGCATCACAAAAAGTTCGTGGGCTTCTTTGAAGAAATCGCTTGTGGCCGACATACGGGTAGGACTTTTCGACCGAGATACCCTTTACTATAGAAGCGAAATTCACCGCAGCCCCGCGGGCCGCACGACACGCGAAACTAGGTCCGCAAGCAGGCATTCCGGGATTGGCAACGGCTAATGCGTCATCCGTCAAACCACATGATCAGGCTCCTTCCGTTACACGCGCACAGAGAGCTGAGTCAAGCGAAGAAAAGTCTATCGTTTATTGGTCCGCCGAGTGCGCACCTTCTAAAATGCTTTGAGCTTAGGGAGAGAGAGAAAGCAGAGGAGTTGAAAAGCAGAGCTCCTTCAAGGCCAGAATGGGGGTGCGACCACAAAGACTAATCTTCAGGGGCATACCAACAATGAACAGAACGAGAGAATGTGTCACTTATATCCTGTTGACAGTTCGACCCAAGGTTGATAGTGCAGTGGATGCTATGTGTGGCTTTGGTCTTAAGGCAGGTGCCGTGTTCAGCGTTATCACCAGCTTCGAGACTGTTGTCACGTGACCCTAACCGGAGACACGATTGGCCTAAAATATGCATAGCGTATACCCTGCTGTCAATACCGAGTGAACATACAGCTCTATGAAGACCAACTTTTGAACTTCCAAAGAGGCTGTCTAGCTCGAAAGTGACCCAAAACGATGCGAGTTTGAAGATACTTTGTTTTACGCCGTATAACCCACATCATCATTTAAAATGAAGAAATAAGCGCGGCTATTTTTTTTGCGCACGATGTCCACAAATAAATAAATAAATAAATATGTATATATATTTTTTTACCAATAAATTTAAAATTATGTGTACACTGTTAGATTCGCGTTCTTAAATTTCAAATTTTTTTATGAAAGAGTTGCACATAAAAGACACCACGGACAGCACATCTTCTAACTTTCAACACACGATGAATCGCAGACGCTTGCAAGCGGATGATTACGTTGCTGCGCGAACGTTTTTTGAAAGATACTGCGTAGGGCGCAACGGCTTCGCAGGCGTTCGAAGGAAAAAGGATTCTGGACGACGAAGTAGCGTCTTGCATCTTCAGTAAGCTAACGGTTCGTGTTTCCCCACTCAATTTAGCGGGGAAACACGAACAAAATTAGTTTCACTGCTAGATTTAGCGGAAAAATTGACGTCAAGTGACATAAGTACCAATTCAATTTCTCGCTAAATTTAGCGGGGCGGTTACTCGATGGCGACGCCGAAACCGCTTAACTTGGATACGGGCGCCTAAGAGCTGCGATCTCAAATCCATTATTTGATTAACTCGCTTTCCGATCTTATGCACTTCGTCATAATGTCACACGTCAGACATACAACCAAATTTCATTCGTCTTTCAATCTTCAAAATGCGCAATTGGTTAATTGGTCCAAATACCTGGAATAACTTCACTTTAACGATGTTAACAATAATTAACACACTATATGAGACTCATGCAATATAGATCAATCAACTTGTCTTGGCGAGTACATGACTTATTGCTTGCACGACCGAAACGGGCCCATATATCATTATCAGGGGCAATATTTGCATGCGTATATGGCGAGATATGGTCGTATTTACGCACTTATACGGCCGCATCTGGCAGTATTTGCCCACTTATATGGCGATATCTGGGCGTATCTGCCCCCACATATAGCGGTATATTTCCCGATCTGACTACTTATATTATCATATATGGCCGTATATAAAATATATCAGGGCCATATCTGCCATTTTCGTAAGGGTTCCACAACATCTATATTAATGTATATATATATATATACTTTGATTTATTAACTTACTTTGCTTATTTCCATTTTTTACAGTTTTGCAATAAACCGCAAGATAAAGAAACTACACCGCAAGAAAGAAGAAAATAAACAAGACGCAAGAAAACGACTGAAACGGGAAATATATACAGGGTGTTTTTTTGAACTGCACCAAATTTTTAAATAAAGGGGGTAAAAGTTTTACGAATGCGGTTTTCACTGCGTATTTATATGGCTTGGCGGACATTAGATGGGAATATAATCATCACTATTATCAAACTAATTAACCAAAATCCGTTAATTAACTTTTTAATTACTGTTATTAGGATATATGTTTAAATTACAAACTTTGGGGCAGTCATATGCCAAGACTGTTCCATTTTGTAGAATTTGCGTAATGTGCCTGTGTTCCAAGATATCTGCCCCCGAATTTTTCACTTAATCAAACTTTTTATTCACTCAATTCGGCAAACACACGAAAGTGGCCACTATAGCCGAATTTTGCTACATTAGCCGGATAAAAGTGCAAAATTCGTGGACGAATATCGCGGTACACAAGCTGGTTACGCGAATTCTACAGGATGGAACAGTCTTGGCATATGACTGCCTCAAAGTTCGTAATATAAACATATATCCTAATTACAGTAATTAAAAAGTTAATTAACGGATTTTAGTTAAATAGTCTGATAATAGTGATGGTTATATTCCCATCTATTGTCCGCCAAGCCATATAAACACGCAGTGAAAACCGCATTCATAAAACGTTTCCCCCTTTATTTAAAAATTTGGTGCAGTTAAAAAAAAACACCCTGTATATCGCAAATAATAGAAAAGGAGAAAATAAGAAATACACTTAAAAAACCATAAAAAACCCCGCGATTTTTACAGGATCGTTCAATTGCGTGATTTCGCTTCTTCCCCTTTTCTCCAATTTGCATTTATATACAAAAAAGAAGAAGCGTTTTACCTATTTAATTTTTTTTCTAATTGGCTTAAAACTGTTATACCTCGAGTGGCACAGGTTGGAGAGAACTTTATTTTTAGTTTTGTTTCTACTCTCCACTTAGAATTCTGTAGTCTTGTTTGTATCACTGTACGTAGAAATGGATCTGCTTGATCTCGAAGGAACATGAATCTTGATACAATCTGTTTGACCCATAGGTGTGACAACGAGAGGCCCCCCTTGGATACGCGACAAAAAAGGTTGTCTCGGCTTAGTCTCTCCCAACTAGACTGCCATATGAATACCGCAAAAACACGATGCAATTTTCGAATATTAAGGCGAGAACAACTGATGACATGTAGAACATACCAGAGTTTGGCAATTAAAAACACATTGCATATTGTGGCGCGAGTGAAGACAGAAAAGGCGCATCCTTCCCACTTCTGCGCCATTCGCCGAGTTTCGTTAATCACTGCCGACCAATGCGTATTACTTCTTTTATAATGTTGAGGAGGCACACCAAGATACGAGGAAGGCGTTAGCATAAAATTTATATCTTCGAACTGCTCTGGCCTCGTAGCCCTGCCAAAAGCCAACACATTTCTCCCAATTTACGAATGCCCCAGTTAACTCACAAAATGTTTTAACAGTGGACACTGTTTCAGAAATACTACTTTTATCCTGGCAAAATACAGCTTCGTCTGCGTACGCCAGCAGCTTGACCTCTTTGGCATGCAGTCGAAAACCATGTATATTTTCGTTATGAATGATGCTCAGACAGAAGGGCTCTAAATAAATATTAAACAATAAAGCTGAAAGCGGGCATTTCTGTCTTACAGGCGACAGTATTGTGATGGGCTCTGTAAGGCGACCGTTAAAATTAACTGTGTAGTACATCCGCTGTACGCCATTTATACTCCATTAAGGATCACTTGCCCCACCCCGATATGTTTCAGTACACTATACAATACGCTATGTTGTACCCGATCGAAGGCTTTTTCGAGGTCGATTTGTATCATGGCTACTTGGTCCAGTTCCATATCACAACATTCAAGAACACTCTGCGCACAATGAACATTCGTAAAAATTGTTCTCCCTTTAATCCCACAAGTTTTGTGTGAGCCAACGTTTCTGTGAATAACGGATTGAAGCCGTCTTGCAAGTACCTTCATAAATATCTTGTAATCTACAATGCTCAAGGCAATAAGGAGTATTCACTGGGCGCCATATTTGTGGGTGCTGTTTAGAGCGCATGCTCAGAACGAGCCCACATTAATAGGCTGCTAAGACCGGCAATCTTGAGGGTGCGGAATGCACGTTACAAAAGAACTGTGGAAGCTCGCCATCAGCACGCGCTCAGCAGCCACGCACACAGCTATGGCCGCCAGTGAATACTTCCTATAGGTCTATAGTTTTTAGCACTCCTCAACTTTTGCACGTCATCAACTTTCGGAATAAGAACTGTATGGCTATTCAAAAACGAAGGCGGCAAAAGTTTTGTTTTGTAGGAATCAGCCAGCACTTTGTGAAGCTGTTGTGCTAAAATATTTTCATATTTTTTGTACAGAGCTGTGCTTAGTCCGTCATGCCCGGGCGTTTTACCTACTTTCAGCTCATCAATTGCGGCGCTGATTTCGCTTATCTCGATCGGTTGTTCAAGCCAAGCAGTCGTTCCGTCGTCTAATCTCGGCATCAGCTCTAGAAGGACGTTCTCGAAATGCATTGTATTACGGGCTTCGTTACGTTGAAAGAGAGTTGTCGCTGAAAGCTTGCGCGATAATTCTTTCGTCAGTACTCATCAAGCCACGTTACTCTATTTCACAAATTTTCTTTCTACTGGCATACTGTTTTTCCCTGCTAAGTGCCCTTTTGGTAGGTTGTTCACCAAGAAGAAAGGTCTCTGCACGCGATCGAATTATAGCGCCTTTATATTTCTCGTTCTCGGTGGCTGCCAAACTGGCTTTTGTTATTTTAATATCATTTATGTATTTACCGGGGAATTCACACTCCAATTTAAAAAGCCTCTTTAAATCTGCTTGAAGCAATTTCTCTTCTGCGTCCCTTAAATATATTAGAGCATTTGATCATTCTAGTGCAGCTAACTTTGTTCCTTGCTTTGTGATTTCCCATGACTCAAACGAATTTACAAAGTAACCACTTGTCATATTTGATAGCACCTTTTCAAGTGTATTATTGAAAGATTCATCGTCGAGAAGCTTCACGTTAAATTTCCACAACTCCCAACTGAATCGGCTCTTCGCCTTTCTGGCTTTTCCCAAGGTGAACGTCAGCAGCGCATGGTCGCTAAAAAAGACCGGTAGAACCTTGTACTCATCTGTTCCAGTCAAAATATCGACAGAAACATAAGCTCGGTCAAGCCGAGCATTGCTAGATGAACAGAAATGTGTATAGCTGAAAGTTTAAATTTTTTTCTGAAAAGTTGCAACGTCACGGAGATAGTATTCGTCAATCATATCTCTCAATACCAATGCACTGCAATCTCTGAAAAAATTCGTGCTCGACCTGTCACCAGCTTCACAGACGCAGTTGAAATCTCCTAGCAGTGCTATTTTCCGTGCACAGTTCAGAACGTGGCGCAACGACTCAAAAAATTCTTTTCTTTCTGTTATCAAGTTAGGACAATAAACACAAATAATCCTCCAACTTATATCATACATGACAAAATCACACACTATGAGCCTACCAACATCATCTACGGTAAGAACATAATCGCTAGGACTTAACGCCCTTCTAATAAAAAATATAAGCATCCCACAGACGAACCTTTGGCGTGACTAACGCAAACATCAAAACTAGCCTGAAAAGGCTGGACTAGCCTCTCGGTTGCTTCCTCACCTTCCACTTTCGTTTCCTGGACCGCGAAGACGTAGGCCACTAGCGCGCTGTCTGCTTGGTCAGCTGCGCTTTCGGCAATATACCTTCGCGTGCACGCATGCTCGTGTTGGAGGCTTCTTGGTGTAATTGGTTTTTGTTTGCCGCTCTAGTGGGACTCGGGAATTGTGCTTAGTTACGGAATGCTTTGCGAGGTTTTAAATGCGCTGCGTGCACAACGTACACTAATGCATTCCCGTGGTTATCAGAGTATTCGATACAAGTCTAAAATTGGTTCATGACATCACGGTGTCATGAGATCAATTAGGGAGCTACGCATTTCCATTCAGAAGTCAGCCGCGTGCGCTGCCAGTCACCTACTGCCACAGGCCACTGATGCATACAGAGTCCAGCTGCTAGTTTTCCCGTACGTCTTCTTCTAGTGGCGCTGAGCGAAAGCGTCGGGTAACAGATCGCATGGTCTGAAGGTCGATTTCCGCACTGCTGCTTAGTAAACTCGACAATTTTGCGTAAGTCATTTTTCTCATCTCGTACATATCACCGCAACAAATTAGATGTCCCTCATTGTTTTACTAACATTGTGTTATGCATTTATACCAAAGACCAGCGATTGAGGTAGGCAAGTGGTTCCCACTTGCCCACCTCAATCACTACAATCACCGAAGCATCTCTTTTCCAACTCGACTTTGAATTATGTTTATTTTTTTTCTGTGGTCTACAATTGTTATTTCTTTGTATGATGCAACGTTGGGTTACGCTACGAGCTACGAGAAACCCTCACTCGGAGCGAGCCGACGTCTTCGTCATAGCGGCTTTGCCGCACAGCACCGAACATTTTGAGAGTGAGTTATGCCAATTTTATGTATTTTTGTCTAATTTTGACTTCCTTCTGTAACGTCATCTGGATCTTAAAGGTAATTAGATAAATAAACAGTAAAACAATATTTCTGGATTTGTCACTCTCTATCACTAACTATGGTTTTAAATGTTTTACTTCCTTTTACATTAGGTTATATGGGCGATGTATGCCTTATATTGTCTGTACCATGTTTTAACGGCTTCTAGGCACTCTAGAACGTAAAAGCGTTTTGCATAAAATCCGGCATATAAGCATATTCTGTTTTAACGAACCTATAACTATGATTACGCACCTTGACGGCGCTGACACGATACCATACATACCAAGGCCGTCTTTATTCCATAAGCACTTGCAAATCTTTATTAATGTATTCATATATTCTCATAAGAACTTCAAAATCTGGAATCACAGATTCTCATAAGCGCTTTAAAATCCACAAACGTGCGTATTAGGGCAATTTCCTTTAAGCACTGTTATCGCCCTCACGTTGACTCGGCCATTATATATCCGTAACGATCTATCCCCAAAAGAGATCTGAGAGGCTGGAATCAATTTACATTTGACTGAATCTTTGCTCGTCGCAAAAAAATCCAGAGATAACCGCGACGAAGAGGAGAAAAAGCTTCCAAGTGCGACAGAAAACACTCCCGCCTCCAGGAAAACCCTCGATTATTCCAAGCGTGTTGACGAAGCCGGTCTACGCAATTGAAATTCACGGTAAGTCGTCTTCAAGATCTCATGAAGGCTCCTTTGTCTTCGAAGCAAATGAACCGGCGGCGATCTATACCACTCGAGGGCTCGAGGGGAGCCGCCTCGGTCGAAAATATATGTGCGGAAACTTAGACCGGCGTTAGAAAGTGAGCGCGTAGAAAGATTCGGGCGTTAAAGATCGCTTCGTCGAAGCTCACGACGAAATTCACTCAGGCAGTCGTTAATCTAATTCAAGCTTGTAAACATTGAATACATTATTCTGGTATGCTGACGAATGCGGGTCTTTTGGGCTCACGAATGGATCTCACTGTGGTACCTACTTGCGACTGGACTTGGAATCCGCGTCTTCCACCAATTAAGGCATGCGGGGCGTGCATGCGTTCACATAGCTGCTCAGTAGTTAATATGATATGTGACTGTTAAGCAATTTGGAATAACATTCTCTAGAGGAACAATTTATCCAGTGTTGTATGGCTGCTAATCTGGGATCTTTAAAGTGCACCACGTAGCACTGATTACGCGACCGCACACTGGTGAAAATACACGAGCCTAAATTCCACGGTGCAATTTTTCATATTTTAGCGGGGAAAGAGTAAACACGAAAATACGGAACAAAAATAACTTCACTATACTTTTAAGTAATTTTGAAGGATTCACAATTGTAAATATATCAGCTTGAACTTTAGAATTAAACTAGAACACGAAGAAAGAAATGACAGGATAGGACACACAGCTGTGTCGTGTTCTAGTTTAATTCTAAAGTTCAAGCTGATATATTTACAAGTATGTTCCAACAAGCTCAACTCATAACCGGATTCACGAATTCGCATACCAACAAATCCGGTATAAATTTTTGCTATCCGAATTATGGGACCGGAAATCTATATGGATTCCATCTAAACTCTATCCGGAATTTAGATTTTCAGAAATTATTCCTTTGTCTGCAATATGGAATTCGGGTTTTCAGAAACAGATGTCCGGTTCCATAATCCGGATAGTAAAAAGTAATACCGAATTTTTCGGTAGGGCGGATTAACTCCGTCCCCCACCTACTTCCAAAAATATTTTTTCGCCATCTCACACACTATTTTAAGCTGCTATTAACCCGCGGATTAAGTATTACACTAAGGTATTTATTCGGAAAGGGGGTTGAGTTGGATGAAAGGACGCAGGCGGAGGTACATAAATTATTTTAAATTTTTTGTTTTTCTATTTGCGACTTTAACGCGAAATGTTCGTCCATAAAAAATTATATTCTTGTGCCACAATTGTTTTTTCGCTATTGTTTTTTAGTGAAAATAACGGGCCGTTTTTCTTTTTGTTTCAGTGCGACATTTGTATTTTTTGCCCTTTTTGGAATCATGCCCTGTAAGATATGCACGGTTTCTTTGCCTCTGTTAAGCTGCTGGTGTAGCGTTTTGTCCTCAACCCCCCCCCCCCCCCCCCGTTTGAAAATACAAAACGAAATAAAGAGCATGCTTACTAAGATTAATACTAAGTTTCGTTTTACCCTATGAGAGCCTCGTAAGATTTAAAGCGCACCTTTACTCCGACGCAGCGCCTCCCTCGCGCCAGCGAGCCCTGGCTGATGACGGCTTCTTCACGCCGGTTACTCCGCGCACGTCAAAAACCTCTTCGACCTAAACATCAATCTGAAGCGAAACAATAGAGAGTATTGTTTATTTAGAATTAAACCAATATAGTCTCATACCCCATCAAGAAATTGGGCCAGAATCCATCGGTCTGACCTTCTCCAGCTCTGTGTATGCCCTGCGTCAGTACTTAAGTTACCACATGTCGATACTTTTTTTAGTGCATGGTATGGTTGTAGAGGAGGAGGATGAATATTTACCGACAATATTTTCTTCTTCACTCCAAGAAATGACTTTTTAATGCATTGTAAAGAATTTTAAACTCTCGCTCATATCCTTAATTTTGTGTTTCATTGGACCTTGAAAATCAACAGCGTTGCAATTTCTGCTTATCAACTCGTCTTAGCGATCTCACCGTAGATATCCTTGCAGTATGCTTCATTCTCGAAATATCAATCCGAAATAAGGCGTTTGAAATAGCCCCTTCACTGTGCCACTTTCGTGGCCGTTTCCGTGAGCTATAGTTTCTGGTTCTGGCCGCTCGTAGAAGTTCATAACTCAATGCGGCTACCTGGTGCTCTCCATGATCGCGTGTATCGTCTTCAGGGCGGCATACTCTGTACCATGATAATGAAGGAACAGTAATGTACAAAACGACGTACCTGAGTGCCTCTAAATAAACTGCGAAAGAGAATGCGCGTCTATGGTTTCAACATGAGCATCGCAACGGGCATTCCGCCCGTTGCGATGCTTATGTTGTTTCTTTATTTTTTTCTTCTTTTGAGTAACATTAAATGGCTTTGATTGATTAGAAGGTCATATTCAACTTCACCCGTTTCTAAGAAAAAAAGAAAACTTAGAGCTTGACTGGTGAAGGCGAGCGGGTAGAACATGAATACATAAAATTGAAAGAATAAAACAGTGAGGACAAGCACAAGACAACCACTTTCTTTCATTTAGCAATGACGTTTATTTTGGGCAGAGACATTGCACCCTGAACGAGACCCCGACTAAGATAGGTTGATAACGGGGAAGGCTAACTGGGAGATGGAAGGGGTGATATGGGGGACGGAAAGGAAAACCGGGAGATGAAAAGGTGATAAAGAGGAAGGAAAGCTGGGAGATGGAAAGGGTGATAGGAGATGGAACGGGAGAACCACGAGGCACGGGCATAACTACCGTGATGGTGTGTATTTACGGGGAGTTGCGATATTTTTCAAGTTCAAGCCTGATGAATTTTAATTCCCGTCTTGATAAGGTTACTGAGGCCGATGAAAGCCTGATGAATTCTAATTCCCGTCTTATCAAGACGGGAATTAGAATTCATCAGGCCTGAACTTGAAAAATATCGCAACTCCCCATAAATACACACCATCACGGTAGTTATGCCCGTGCCTCGTGGTTCTCCCGTTCCATCTCCCAGCTTTCCTTCCTCTTTATCACCTTTCCATCTCCCGGTTTTCCTTTCCGTCCCCCATATCACCCTTTCCATCTCCCAGTTAGCCTTCCCCGTTATCAACCTATCTTAGTCGGGGTCTCGTTCAGGGTGCAATGTCTCTGCCCAAAATAAACGTCGTTAATAAATGAAAGAAAGTGGTTGTCTTGTGCTTGTCCTCCGTGTTTTATTCTTTCAATTTTATGTATTAGAGCTTGATTTTATCAAAAAATAATTCGTGGCATGGACAAAAAGGTGCTGAGGGATGTCTCGAAAAACTAACCGATGAGCCTTCGACGGCAGCGAAATTAAATTTGTGAGTTCCGATCAACGCGCTTCTCACAGCTCTCCCTGAATTTGCGCAAGAGGCATTAAACTTCCGAGTGGACGGCTTCTCAGTCTGCTTTTTTGTGCCGTCAAACTCTTCATGGATCAAACTAGGGTTGCGCAAAAGACTTTGTTCAAGACCTGTCAAAAACAAAAAAAAATAAGGAATGGCGGCGCCGTTGTTATTTTAGTGTATTCCACTTTTGTTTATTACACAAGAGGAAAAGGCAAAAAGCGGGAGATGAAGGGGAGGGGGGAGGGAGGGGGGCTTCGCAAGATATTTATTTTTAATGTCAACTTCGGATTAGCGTTTTCCACGCGCTAGAGAACACATATCCGCAGACCTCTGGAGGTTGTGGTCAACGTCAGTCTCAGCACCTTTTTGATATTTAGTTAATCTTCTTGTGGTCTGATAGAACATCAATTTGAAGCACTGTATCGCGCCTCTTTTTGTAGGGTTTTAAGTTTCAAATCTGAAGTTCTCAACTTTTGGGATGTAGAGTATGCTAGCAAATATTTAAAGTTCGCTTTTTTATTTCTATAAATGCGTGGAGTAAAAAAGTTATCCTGCGTGTATTTTATGTTCTTAATGACTCGTTATGCTTGATTACGAGGAGGTTCGGGTGGTCCGCGGCACACACCCCTTAGCGAAAACTAAGACGTTTGAAATATAACACATTCTAATTTGAGTGTATTTGAAGTACAGTTCATAATTGTAAGTACACAAAAAATAGACAGAAAATATACACTTCTTTCCTTACTTAGTACTAAAATATATTTCTAAAAATCTTTTTAAAATACCTTTATTTAAACTACATGTGAAGTACTTTTCATGCGTTCTGAAATATGTAAATACTATATACTCCAACCCTATGAAAAACGCAGCAATCAAAAATATGTGCAGAATACTTTTAAAATACCTGGAAATCGTAAATACTGTTGTGTTATACTTTAAGTATCTTTTTACTGCAATTACTTTGGTAGTTTGACATAAACTACAGAAGTATTGAAAAGGCTCGCCTATGAGAAGTTCACTTCAAGCAGATGTGGAGTACACTGAAGTGCCTAAATACAACATTTGATTAGTTTGTCAATTGAGTTGAGCAGCATCGCACTGATAAATCAGCCCAGTTTATGTTATTGTTCCCTTTTTTCTACCAAGAACACACCTGATGAGTTTCTTGCACACCAATCACAAACGGAGTTCGGGAACTGCAACCACAAAACTTGCTGACGCTGGAAAGCTTCAGAAAGTGCTGTGAGCAATATGTTTCGCGTGGTTGTGTTAGCAGTAGCACAATGTTAGTTCACTGAATGTGTATACTCACCATTGTATGTGACGTGAGTAGTGACATTAATATAGTGACGTTAATGACCATATTAAATAGTCAACTAGTAAAGAAAAGCAAAATAACTACTTTAAAGTGAAGAAACTGCCTTGACTCGCTTCGTCCTGAGTGATGCTATGCAGAGAAGCAATAACAGTTCTTCTAGGAGCCGTTTTTCTGGATATTGTTTTAGCGAATGCGCCGAATTATTATTAGTTGTACAAATTCGTTTTAGTAAGAGATATCGTCCACGAGCTTCAAAACACTGTTTCCACTTGGACAGACTCCCGAGGAGAAGATCGAATACTTGGAACCTTAATAACTGCAGAGGGGGTCACCGGCCAAATGATTACCTTCAATATGTGGGCTATATAAGGGTCTAGAGCAGTCAACGGGACTTTGATTCAGTTGTTCAGTGCATCAAGGTGTTTGTGTTTGTGTTCGTTTCTAATGTGTAGTTTTGGGGTGTATTTAGTAGTGCCTTCAAATATCACGGGGACACCAATTACTAATAAAATACCAAAAAATAAAAAAAAAAACTGTAGCCGGTTTTAATACAGAAATGGCACCTTGAGGGGAAGGAATTATATTTTTGGTATATATAAAATTTTTTCTCATTAATATTTATGACATATTTTGAGTAGCTTAGCGCGTATTTCGAATGTGGACAAAATAAAACAGATTGAATACAAAACGAATACTCATATTCAATATATTTCAACTTCGTTTTAAGTACTGAATTTTTTTGCTAAGGGACCATTGATGTCATCATCAGGTTTATCAGAATGATTAAGACAAGTTTAAGATCATCAGGAGTGAAGCCAGCTGAGCGCGCCGATGGTCGCTTGCAACAGTAGGCTCTCGGGAGTCATGCACCATCTGCTGGTTCTCTTTTTTGCGTCTTTCTCGTTGCGCCGAGCAATGGGCTTGAACTACGGGTCGCATGGTCTGGAGTTCGATTCCCGCTGCGCCGTTATTTCGAGGGGTTAATATCTCGCATATCTTATTCTTAGTTAGAGATAACTAATTGTTACTGAGTGTCTCAGGTGCTTTGTATTTTTATGCATTGCTGATATATGCTGGGCATGATATATGTTGCCTTTGCCTGCATGTAAAGGTTTTCGTTACACTCAACCCTAACGCATTTTGCATAAAATCCATTTCTTAGACGCATCCTTTCTTCAATAGACCTTTCTACTTGCATTGGCCTTAGTAAAAAAAGAAGGGTGCATACATTGTATAGAACTGCGTGAATTGAATGCGATCGGTCAGCATTGCACAAGTCAAGAAAGCGCCCGCGAACTAAGCAATTCAAATAATATTTTTTTAGAAGTCAGTCTTAAAAAGGAGAGGTAATGGAAAGATTTAAACTAATAATTATGTAAAACGCTCGTCTCAGCTCATTTTTATACTTGAGCAAAAACCTTGAATGATAAAATAAATAAATAAAATGAGAGCTAGAAATCTGGGCTGCTTAAACGCAGAGCACAAGAAAGTGACCCAAAATAGTTTGTCCTGACTTCATAGATAAGTAGAATCGACTCGACACATGCAAACTATAACTAATGCAGTTTTAACTTAGTTTCGAGATACCCGACGATCTCGCGCGCAATAATTCACACTAAATTAACTGATATCGTGACAAGCAATTTTTGTTTTGTATAGAGGACGGTCGGAAAAAGACGGGGGGGGGGGGGGGTGGTCATGGCACAGCGGAAAGTTGGAGGCGGTCTCATTTCTCTGACTGGGGAAACATTGCGTTGCCGTGTGCACTATCCAATGAAGCACTCAGAATGAATAGATCTACTTCTTATCTAATTTTCTAGGACGTAGTATTTTTGTTTGGATATTATATTTTCCTTAGTTATTCCTGAATGCAGCGACCTATAAGAAACGTACTGTAAATAAATCTACATCGTAGGGCTATATTTCGCAAATATGTAAGATACATTAAACTATCTGTCTTGCAGGTCGTAAGAATGCATGTAGGTATGACTCGCGCTGTTATATATGACTTCGCTAAACAGATGAAACATAAACTAAGAGGCTAGATATTTATAGCAATTCAAGTACTTGGAAATTGATCGGTTAGCCTACCGATGAATTGATTAATTCTTTAATCGCGATGAATTCATTGTAACCGTTTAATCCGAAACATTGTGACGAACAAAAAAAAAAGTAATAACGCTTTCACCACGCAGACGTCGAGGGGTACACTAGTGTGAAGGGTAAACTTTAGGTGAAATTTTGACCTAAAGTAAACTTTAGCGGCGGGATTTGTAACTCCAGACGACAAGCTTACAGGTGCCTCGGCGAATTCAACACCGTGCGAGTGTTCGTTTAGCGCCGCAGAGAAAATTGTGAACAATCAAAAATCACTCTTTCCTAAGAATATCAACTACACATCGAGGTTGATTCATAATCGAAATTTTATATGGCGCCATATATCACATACTCATATAATTAAAAAAATTAAAACTTGGCGTTCAAGAAATAGTATGCATAAAATAGAAAGACACCGATAAATCGTTTCTTTAATGTATTAAAGGTGGCGAATAGTTAGGTTAAAATTTTTAATCGACGCCCAGCTAGAGATGGCAGTTATGACATTAATGTAATGAAATTACAGTAATTAAATTACTTTTTGTGGAAATGAGTAATGTAATGAATTACTTCTTTAGGCCGGAAATTTTGTAATATAATGAACTACTTTTGGACAGTAATTTAAAAAAAAGACATTACTTTTGAAATTACTTTTGTCCAAATTAGAAAATTCGTTTGCAAGCTTTAAGAAAAGAAGAGAAACATTATCTTGCATGTTGAAATGTAGTGAAAGAGACATCAACGCAAATAAACGACGGCCAGCTGAACATAAAGCCTTGTACGAAGAACTGGACAGACGCACAAAGGCGGGCTGGAAAGACGAAGAGAAAGGCTTACGTGTAGACATTGCTGGAAGGCCACGACTTACGAACCACGCATGTACAAGTTACTCAAAAAAGTGATTGAGTCAAGTTTCTGAATATTGACCTCAAAAGTAATTTGAATAGAGTAGAAATTACTCAAATGGAAAGTAATTGAGAAAATTACTAATTACCTTAGAAAGTAGTGAATTACTTTTGAAGTTACTCTGAAGTTACTCTTATATGTTTTAATGCGAAAAAGAAAGTACATGGGTGTTGATCCGTCAGCGAAATTGTGCTAGCCAAATGTGGATTGGATTGTTTTTTCAAAGAAATGCTTTAATAGCTGGTTCTGCTTCTGCGTACCTAATTCTTTTGTACTTTCTTGTTTGTTTGGTCAGTGATGTACTGGAAATGTGTCAGTTCTACTTTGAGGTTTATCACTGCCTGAGCTTCATTTTTAGACAGTGTTTGATTGTTCACAGTGTTGCGTGAAGTACATCTAAAAGTAGTTGAAGCAATGTACAAAGTAAATGAGAGGTTATGTACTTCAAGTAAAGTAGTAAGTGCACCGGGTGCAATGTACTTGAAGTAACGTACTATAAATACAATATATTTCAAGTTAAAGTACCAGTACTTTTAACAGAATCTTTCATGATGCCCTTTCATTCCCTATACAGTCTTTTTTTTAACTGGTACGCATTGCTCCAGAGGTAATCGGAGATGCATCAGTTTTTTACGGAAATGGCAGCAAATATTGCATTAAGTCAAGTCGCCACAGAGTAGTTTTACTTTCGCTGACGAGCTATTTGACACAATCAACTAATAAGCCACTTATTTGTGTCGGTCTTATAGCCGCCATTACTTTACTCAGAGAAATGACCAGATGACGTCTTGAAAGAGCGCGTTTTCACACGACGATACGCCATTTTTTGTTTTCAAGTTCGGAGAATGTACACTGAGTCGGGAGTTTTACTTTCCTCGGAAAGTAGAAGTACATGCCCAGAGAATGTACTTCTAGTAAAGTACAAGTTTTTAAACAGTAGTATACTTTAAGCCACCATGTATTTAGAGTACTTCTCAACACTGCTTGTTTATTATTTTTTATATGGAGACGTTGGGGGAATTGCTAAGGTTTCTCGAACGATCTTCAAATCTTTGAATATCCGCATATTTTATGTTTAAGAGGAAAGGCAACGCAAAAAGGTCCCCTTAGCGTTGCCCTTTAGCTCGCGATTCTTTGAGTACAGCACAAACTACGGGAGCACCAGATGAGCTTCAGAGCAGGTGCTGCATTTCGCTGCCTCCTTTGAGTGAGGATGCAGTGTGTGCACCTCCTGTAGTGGCGAGAGTTTCTACGTTGGGGAGAAGCGAGAACCAGCCATTTCTTCGAATGGGTTAAGTCTCCTTGAGCTTCGGGGCTCAATGAAAGGCCTGTCTTCGGCGCTAATTCCGCAGTTTCTCGGCCTCTCTTCCTTCCTGCCTGTTCGCTCCCCGCGCTTCGTAGCCGTGTCGTTGCAGAGGGGGGGGGGGGAGGGGGGGGGGGAAGGAAACTTTTGAGGTGTTTCGGACTTTCCAGTTCATTTTCTCCCCCCCCCCCACCTTTCCTAAGCCACATGCTTCCCCCTCTTTGCAAATATAGGCTGATCTTCCAAGGTCGTATCTCTTTTGTGCAGGAACGTTTGTTGACAAGCAAAACAGCCACTAAAATTCGAAAGTAATTTGTAATTTGAGTAGAAGTTACTCAGAAAAAAGTAATTAAAGTAAACTACTCATTACCGAAACAAGAATGTAATTGAAAGTTACTAAACTACTCAGAAAAGTAGTTAAACTACAGTAACTTGAGTAGAGTAGTTGAACTACGTACAAGTCTGTTACGAACTTGAGGCAGGCTAGATTCATGGCATCACGCCATCACGACGATACTATACTTCGTTCCACCCTAAACTTTCAGTGGGGTGGCAGCTGAAAGCTAACCAAAACTAATCAAACACCTTCGTTTAATCACCTCACTCGTCTCTTTCTCTGCACGTGGGTACGAACCAGAGCGTGGTTACGTGGCAAAATATAGACGTGTGACTGCTCCAACGAACACATATCTTTCTCCGCACTGTCAGCTTAGGGATGAACGGCTTATAGGCTACAAGGCCAACAACACATCACCAGTGAGGTCAACACATTTTAGAACCAAAGAGGAAAGGACAAACAGATCCCCAGCCTTCTTCTTTTGTCAAGCAAGGTCAAACCGTAAGCTTCGACCATTGTGAATAACAAAGGGCAGGGAAAAATATTAAATCCCAAAAGCCTTGTCGAGGCCCCAGAACGTTTCGAGGGTCCTCGAGCAAAGCAGGTGCCACTCGCGGTATACCTGGCTGTCTTCCCTTAGGAGGTTTATTCGCGAATAAAGCCTACGAGCAGATATCGACAACTCGTTTGTTGGTAAAATATACAATTTAGGAAGCTCGCGCAAACTCCTTTCCTCAACTGGCATCGCTTCTGCTTAGCTATTATTCAGCACCTTCGTGTGACAATGCGCAATAACTTGGGCTCTTCGGGTGTTTGGGAGCAATGCTCCTTGAGAGAAATGTCCGGAAATACGTCAACTAGCGCTCTTGGCAGAAGGATTAGATTGTTCCCGAAGCGGAAGGGAAACGTTTCACGTGACGACTCCTTGTAAGAACGAGGTACCATGGCCCGACTTAACAAACTGACGGGGACTATAACGTCTTCTAAATCAAGAAGACGGAAACATATTACCCTTGAAGTAAGGACCTTCACCGATGAATGAACTTTGATAGCCGTGAGTCGACTGTCTTTGAGTGACATCTATATCAGCTATTTATAATGTTTAACACGTATGTCGCTTACGACAGAGAAACGACTTTTCGTATGAACATAGTAAAAACACTCCGAGGCTGGGAAAAACAAAGGACAGACAAACACGGGTCTCAAAAAATTAGACCTGTGTATGTCCATCCTTTTTTTTTTTTCTAGTCTCGAGGTGTTCTTACTGGGTAAAACTACCACCAGCTCGTTTGCGCCCTAATCTTTTGTTTGTTGTTCAGTTTGGTTCACTTTAAGGCGCATAAGGCTGTTGCGGTGTAAAGAGGGAGATCTGAGTTTTGGTACAAATACGGCGAATAAAAGGAGCGCTAATTAAAGCCTCAAGTTATTCAAAAGTAATGTCAAAGTAATTTCGTTCATTGAAAAGTAATTGTAATATAATGTCATTACATTTAGTTCGGTAATTGGTAATGCAATTTAATTACAGTTTTGCAGTTTTTAAAAAGTAATTAGTATTGTATTTATTACTCTTTGAAGCAATTTTGACATCTCTCCGGCCCTGCACTAACAATTAACCGCGTAAAATAATTTGGCTTCGTTTTAAGCATGTTTTATTTAAAGTCAATATTAGTTTGCTCACACACGATATGCATTCTGAAATTTTCTATATAGACCAGTGATTTCTTCAAACCCATGTATATTGCAAGAAAGTTTCCTGCCTTGTAAACGACCAAGCATATGGTAACGAAGCCATGTTCGCACGCGTGTTTATTTTATCCCCACTTGTTTCTACTTTCTCTGCGGATCCACGAGTGTCTTTCAGCCGACGCTGGTCATCCATACAGCACAGTCCATGACTCCTCAAATATCGAATAACAGGGGGGGAGGGGGAGCAGGCGTGAGGGGAAGAGTGCGAACGCGACCGCTGTAACGCTACACCTGTATGTCAAAACCCGCTTGTGAGGCCTTGTCTTCTTCATGCCGGCTTTTAAGATCAGCGCTTCGGATGTGGTTTCCGATCGTGTATACCTGCTCTTGGGCATGATGCTGTTCCTCCGATGTTCATTTTGGCTTGAGACTGCGAGCGTTTCTGCCTGGTGCCAAGAAAGCGTAGCAAAATCGGATGCCTAGATTGCCCAGGATGCTGCTAAACTCCACATAAGTGAGCCCAAAAGACCATAGAGGATAATCATGGCTTTACACCGAAACTCAAACGGCACCCTACATCTGGAGGCTAACTTACACGCCCGACCACCTTGTTCTGTGAGTCTTCCGCCCACTAGCTTCCGTACTTTGCACCCTCGCAGCTGTGGTCGAAGTTTCTCACCCGCCCTTTGAGCGCATCCTCGTTCGCGGAGTTTGGCTGTTGTCGGGGGCACACGCTGATTGTGTCGTCAATGAGGACACTAGGCGAAGTCGTCATGGGCTGCCATAATTTATCCAATATGGTATCTTGTATAGAATCCGGGGGAGTAAAAATATGCGTGGTTATCTGCTTCTGCACAGGTTTCAAACGCTTTTGTGTTTCCTCCTGCTAGAGGGCCATTCCACAAACACTGTTCGCGAACATCACAAGTTCAACGTGCTATCACCTCGTATGCTTAAGTATATTCATTAGGCACCTGCAATAAAATAAAATGACCTTGAATACGTTTGACTGCAGCGGGTGACATGGGACACCAAAGTATATACTATTTTGTTTGTGTCAATGAACTTTATTTGGGTTTTATTTTTTCAGAACGGTTATAATAAAAGAATGCGAGTCTTTCAGTCATTGGTACGGGCGCTCACAACAATTCGCTTCTGGCATTAGCCTACATAAAAAAGAAACCTGAACGTATCAGTATTTCTTAAATTAGATTACTAGGTATCGTTGTGATTATTGAGGATTGCCTTATGTACGTATATCTTTATTCATCAAGACACTCAGCACATTTTGTTAAGTGTTTTCTTTGCTTGATTTTGGAGGTTTACGTAATATTTCTGATTTGTTTGTTCCGTCTCCGTTAGGTAGATTCAATTATCTACAAAATATCTCTTTCTTAGCCCTAATCTAGTAAAAGACAAATCGGGCCGAGATGAACCTTAAAACACGCAAATTCTAGCCCTATTATTTAGCTCCATAAAAATAAATCAAAGGAAAAGTAAAGATAAGGATCAATTGTTTTCTTCTTAAATATAATTGATTAATTATAGATATAATCACTAATGCACACACCACAAATCTTAAGTAGGCCGCTGCAGAACAAGATATTTTTATTGTAAGGTCGGCAGAAAAGACGCAGGCTGGAAATAAGGTTTTTTCGTGTTCAATTATCAAACTTTCTGAGCACAGCTCAACTGTACGTCGCGGGTTAAGTAAGAGAATCTCATGCTGCCGGGTGATTTTATTTTTGTTACTATAGTTGTTTAGGCTACAAGAAAAAAATACATTTGATGATAGATAGCGCATCTCAAATCACTGTAAAAGAAAGTAGAGAAACATCTGCCCATAGCTTTTGCTTTTCGCTGCGTTTTTAGTCTAGAGTCTGAACTTAAGATGTGGATGAGGAAGAGATAACTGAAGTCCTCCTTTCAATAATTATAAGTATTTTTTGCAGCTCGTAACGAAACATTAAATAATTCATTCTGTCGTTGATATTCAAGCAGTGGACATCTTATTAATCTTCATAAAATTACAATAAGTGCCGAGGGTGCAGCAATAACATGAATAAAAAGCAGCAGACGAATTAGTGGGATGATGAAATCGCATAACGCAATTTAGCCCCTAAGGATCCTTTAATTTAGTACTTCTGTTGACGAGAACGGTATTTACCCAGTCTCCTCTTACATTTATTGATTTAATTTTTATTCTTCTAAATAAATGAACAGGCGAGAGTATCCTCCCAAAAGCTTACCATAGTAATAAATAATAATAATGATAATAATGCGCGGTTGTCGTGGGGAACACTAGACTACAATCTGAGTCAGAGAATAATACAACTCTGTTGTTTCAATTCGTCCGCAACGTCCGCGACTCGTGCTACCACAACAATACCATCAGATACAGCATATGTGAGCGAAGTAGCGCTGGTGCGGGTAACTTCATTACTTGTGTCCAGTTTATCGCCGGAGACACACGGAGTGCGAGCCCTCCAAAGATGCCGGTTGTTGATCCCTACGTTTCCTGCGGCAGTTTAAGATTTATGGATGAGACACGACGTAGCAGATTGTATCGGCTTAGGAAGTCCGCCGGCAGCTCCCCGGATAAGTGCGCTCTTCGCTCACTTCACCGGATGTTTCCCGCGGATTCGCTTGGCCTCTCTTTGCCCGCTTAATCTTTTTCCAGTCAACGGAGCAAAGATTTATGCTTCGAGATTCTTTCGGCGGAAACGGTATTTTCACGGTGAAGGCGGATTTCAAGGCAAGGTGCTGGATTCTGAAACGCAACGCGCACTCGGCTCTATAGCACAGTACTTAATCTGAAAAGCGAACCCTGCGCACTTTCGCGTCTGTTCATCTGTTTGCAACTAACGAAAAGAATGCCCAGGCCCAGGAGAGGGACACGCGAATAAATTGAGAAGAAGAAAGTACGGGCGTTTCGCTTTCTCTGTAACGCAAAATTAAAAATTAAAGCGCTGCTCTTGAGAAATTTTGAATTTGCGACCTACCGTGGTAAAAAAATTAAGAACGAAATATGTATATATCGCGATTTTGATGTTTTTGTTTAATGTTAGGCCAGAAAGGACAAGAAGGGTACGATGGGGGCACCATACAGCAACGTCCGCAGTGTTGCATTATGAGATGTCACAGACCTACGCACCAATTTAGTTTCTCCGCTAAATTTTGCGGGGAATTGAATTGGTGTAGACGTCTTTGACGCCCCAGAATGCAACGCCCACAGTGTTGAATTATCGGGTCTTAGGCGCCCGTTCTTATATATAGCGGTTACGGCAATTCTGACGCCGACGCCGATATATGCGGGAATGAACACCTAAGAGCCGAACTCTAATATAAAAATGTCAATCGACCACTGAGGCAAATCAAACCCGTGACCCTAAGATTGTGAGCCCCACGCTGAACCACTGCGCTTTAGGGGAGACTTGTGAAACCGTGGTTATTGATGTGTGGCGTCTTCTGTTTTTGTGTTCCCGCGTTGGTGTGCATGGTTAACGTTCGTGCGCTCGGCTGGACGAGGGTGTGCATGGACGTGGACTGCTGTGAGGATAGCTCTAACTAGCCGGTGACGAGTAGCCCCTCCCCCCGGCTCCGCCGCTCGACGGCGATCGTTCGGCCGGTTGAGTGGCATGGTGTTACGCTTCGAAGCGCTCTGTCGCTAGGTATTCGATGATGACATTGAGGTCAAGACAGAATATCTGCACAACCGACTTGAGTAAAAAATTTATCCGACTTCTCCTACTCTCGCGCTCTCGATACCCCCGTTCCCCTCGTCTTCTTCTCGCTTCAGAATAAATGTATCATGCCAGTGGTGTTCGTTGATAGATTTTCAACATTCCCCCCCCCCCCCCCCCGCTCACAAGTTGAAGAGGTTGATAATAAGATATACAAAGTTTCTAAAGGGTAGGGCAGCTGCACTGTCCGTCGAATTACACAGCAGGACTGCAGCTTAACGACACACGCCCTGACATTTCGCTCTCTTCCTGGAAATACCTCAAAGACAGTTACCAAGGTCCAAATATGTTTTGGAGTGATACGGTCGTACAAGAGCACATCACCAACGTTTTGCGCGCGGCTGCTGAGTGTTGTGCTAGTTGCGCAGAGCGAAGCTCTATAAGGTACTCCTTCTTGCAATGTACACAGAAATTGTTCATAAGCCTCTGTCTATATTTCCGCCGACGTGTTAGTGAACCTCTCGATGACGAGTGTGTTGGCTTCGCCTCTGGAAGAGTTATCAATCGCCTTCTGATGAGCTGGTGAGCGGGAGTTAAAACCCCTGCTTCGCTAATATCCCAGTGAAGGTAAGTAAGGGAACAAGAATTGAGCGCTGCCTCGATGTCAGTTAGCACCGTAGTGATATCTTCGAGGCAACCTCTGCCGTCCAAGTATTTTCCGGAGGCACGTTTTCACTGACCGCACCATTCTTCCCACCAGTCTACCCACCAGGCTGCCGGTTCTACGATGAACTTACAGGTGATTAGGTAAACACTGCAGAAGTCTAAGGATCAGGGGTCCTTCGCTGCTGTCTTGAATCTCCTCGCGTTGTCACTATAAATTGGGCTTGGGAGACCTGCTCATGACACGAAGCGGGGGAAGAGCAGGATAAATGAGGCCGTGGCCCCGGTGGATTCCAGCTCGAGGTGTACTGCCCTAGTGGTCGCGCAAGTGAGCAAGGCACCGTAGGTCTTTACGTACTGCCCGGTTGAGTTGACGAACAGTGACCCCGCGAAGTCGATTACCATGATTTGGAAGGGTTGACCTTTTCCACTCTGTTCTGTGGTAGCGGAGCTACGAGCGCCCTGGCCGGTTTTGCTTGGAACCGCCGACAAATGCGACATTCCACGATGATATTCTTCGCGGCTCGTCGTGAACTTAAGAGCCAAAGTCTTTCACGTATTTCTGCCAGAGTGTACAGCAAGCCTCCATGCAATACTCTGAGGTGAGTACCCGCGACAAGCAACTTGTTAAAGGGGCAATCTCCCAATAGGTGAATAGGAAGTGTTATCTCCTCCGAGGCTGTAGCTTCGTGAAGTCTGCCTTGGATACTCAAGGTTCCTATGTAGTCAAGAAAGGGCTACACGACCGTTATTATTGATCCTTTTGTGGTACTTCCGCTTTGAACCAGCTCCAGGATCTCTCTTCCGAATAATTATCTCTGAGCATTCTTGATCCAAAGAGCTTCTGCATCTTTTTTTTTTTTATTATTCAACAATACTGTCAGCCTTCACTTGAAGGCTATTACAGGAGAGGTAACAACAAGATATATATGCAGTCATATCAAGAATTTGAACTCTATACGTATGTAGATAATGGAAAAAGACTGTTAAACAATTTTTAATTGAAGACAACATGAACATATCGCTACACTTTGTAAAAAGAAGAGAAAAAGAAAAAAGAAAAACGCCCCTTTTCATTTATTGCTGGATAAATGTCTTCTCTAAAAAAAGACTCGAATTGGGACATATTTGCAGATTTAATAACATAATCTGGGATTTTTTTCCCCTCTTCAATTGTTTGCACAAAGAATGAATATTTAAAAACGTCTATCCTTCTATTATACGGTTGGATTGATTTATTGTGATTTAATCTGCGCGATCGTTTATACGTCTCTTTTAAACATAGTTCAGGCTCAATGCTTAAGTGCTTGTAATACAGCGCAAATAAGAATTTTTGGCCGCGCTATTCTCCGTCTAGTTTCTAATGAATGAAGTCCACACTGGCTAAGCATTTCAGTCACAGTGTCTGTTCGTTTGTATTTATTAAGAATGAAACTTGCAGCCTGCATTTGAATATTTTCTAGTTTATTGATGTCTACTTTTTTTTGGACTCCATATAGCGCAGGCGAACTCTAAAATAGGACGGATCATTATCTTATATGCTGTCATTTTGGCATCACTAGTTGCATTTTTTAACTTTCGTTTAAGGAAGCACAAACTTCGATAGGCAGATGAGTAGACATTATCTACTGTCGCCATCGCAAATCGTGTGAGGTAACCACACAAGGGTACTTAAAACTGTTTACAATACTCATATTAACATTGCCTATATTATAACAAAATTTCAAAACACTTTTTTGTTCGTTATATGAATATATGTCGACTTACGAAAATTTATTTGCATTAGCCAGTCCTCACACCATTGCCTTAAATTTTCCAAGTTCCTATTCAGGGCTAATTTATTTATTTATTTATTTATTTCAATACCCTCAGGGCCCATAGGGCATTACAGAGGGGGCGGGGCATATAAGAATTCACTCAAAAAAAAATACAAACGTAAAAGGCAGTGATTAAAACACAATCAATTCGACAAAATATTAACAAAAGTGATTAGTAAGCGCTTCTTTAAATAAATCAAGTGATGGGATGGCTGCTAAAGATGCTTGAAGGTGGTTCCACTCAGAAGACGTTCTTGGTATGAAGGAGTCGTTGTATGCTGATGTCTCACAGTGAGGAATGCCGACCTTGAAACGATGATCAATGCGTGAAGAGATATATGCGGGTTTAAGGAATAACTTATCTTTTAGTGAAGCGTTGAAATGATAAATTTTGTAGAAAAGGCATAGACGAGATATTTTTCGCCGTAAGGAAAGAAGAGGCAGGGACAATGAGGTTTTCATAGATGATACACTAGCGGTGCGATGATAGTTAGAATAGATAAAACGTACTCCACGATTTTGAACAGCTTCAACGTTAGTCACAAGCGTTGTATGCCCGGGGTCCCAGATTGACGAGGCGTACTCTAATTTTGATCGAACCAGAGTTTTGTACAGAAGCAATTTTAATGATATTGGGGCTAAAGAGAAGTTTCTTTTCAGATATCCAAGCATAGAGTTAGCGTTAGCGATAATATGATCAGTATGTAATTTCCATGAAACATTAGAAGTAATGTGAACACCAAGATATTTGTAAGACGTCACAGATTCCAGTAGGTTGTTAGAAATCGAGTATGGTGATGGGGACGTGTTCCGACGGGAAACCCTCATGGATTTGCATTTGTTAGTGTTAAGAGTCATTTTCCATAAGTTACACCATTCGGATACAGCACACAGGTCACATTGAAGTAGTGTTGCGTCAGAATCGTTAGTTATTTCACGATAAATTACACAGTCAATTGATCATTAGTATTGTTTATCACAGAGTAAAGAAGGGCAATTATCTGCAAAAAGTTTATTTTTACTGGTTCTTTAATGTGCGTAGCTATATCATTTATATATATCAAAAACAACAATGGTCCTAAGACTGAGCCCTGCGGGACTCCTGAGGTTACAGATAGAGGTGCAGATATGTTTCCATTTATCTCGACTGTTTAACACCGATTTGACAGGTATGCTTCTATCCAGTTAACGATTTTATCACACAACCCTATCGTTTTTAATTATAATAATAATTTTTGTGAGGTATGCGGTCGAATGCTTTTGAAAAGTCTATACAAATTACATCGATGTGTTTTTCATTAATTACAGGTAAATAAAAATCAAAAAAACATTTCCCCAAGCTGCGTTATGGTTGACAAGCCACTTCGAAAGCCATGCTGATGAGAGTATAACGCCTTCCACTCCTCTATAAAAGTAAAAATATATTTTGAAATGACGTGCTCCATCACTTTACAGCAAACGCGGGTCAATGAAATAGGCCGGTAGTTTTCTATCTTGAAGCGGCTTCCTCCTTTAAACACAGGGACGACACGTGCGGATAACCATTCTTGCGGGAGTGACTCTGTAATAATTTGTCGAAGATAATTATTAAATAAAAAAATAGCCACTCTGGATATCGCTTTAAGAATTTATTCGTATTTTAACCGGGCCTGTTGATTTTGTTTTTGTATCAAGAGAGAATAGCTCAGCAAATATTCCGGATTGGCTTATCTCAATTTCTGGCATACTCGTTTCAATATCAAAATGAAGGACCTCATCGAGATTTTGTAACTCGTGGGCTGAAAAGACTGATTGGAAAAACACGTTAAACCGATCTGCCATTTCTGCGCTGTCAGTAATAACCACATCGTTTTCGACAATCTGCTCCATCATTTCCCTCTTCCCTCTTAAGGAACGCCAAAATTTTTGAGGGGCATTATTTATAAAGTTGTGACGAATCACTGAAAATAATCTTTCTTTGGCTTGTTTGAGTGACGTTTTTATTTTAATTTTTAGAGAATTCATATCTTCTTTAGAGCCTTTTCTATGAACTTTTGATTTCACGTTTTAGGTGGATAACTTTACGCGTTATCCAGTGGATTTGCGCGTAATGTCGTTTTAGTTTTGATGGGAACAAAGGAATTAATGCAAAAGGAAGAAGTAGTTTTAAAAAAATTCCACAGATCATCTGCTGTTCCTGTAATGCTTAGGGGGTCTAATGTTTTTAAGGATGTCTCTAAGTAATCTATAATACTTGTATCGTGTGCGCGAGTAAAGTCTTTTAACAATTATGGGCCTAGAATCTCTGCAATGACCATGTCGTGGTAGTGGAATCGTAAACAAAATCATTTTATGGTCTGAAATCCCTTCTACAATTGAAATCTCGTAATCCGATATATTTTCTCTAATGAAGACAAGGTCTAATGTTGACTGAGACTGGTCGGTGATTCTTGTGTATTCCTTGACTATTTGGGTAAGGTTGTAATTAAACGTTATGTCGATTATTTTTTTCCGTTAAGGATATCAATGCGCCAGCCACCAAAAGAGCCCAATTTACATGAGGCAAGTTAAAATCTCCAGTCATGATTACCTTGGTGGTATTATTTACATATTAGCGCAACAAATCATTCAAGCGCTCCAAACATTCTACTCGTGCGTTTGGCGTCCGAAAAGGATCGTTCGATTGCAATAAGAAATTCGGTACGAAACAGTTTCATCACAGTCCCATTCAAGCACCACACAATCGATGTCATTTCTCAAACAAAATAGCTACTCCCCCGCCTCTTGTAGCTCTATCACACCTAACAATTTTTATTTAATTAGGGGGAACAATGCAATCACTTTCTATATTGGAGTTTTGCCACGTTTCTGTAATATGGGTACTGTGAGCAAGAAACGAAATTTCCAGATTTCAATTTTATCAACCACAATTTGGGCGTTTAGGCTAATGACTCTTAATTCAGGGGGACCGTTTTCAGCCGCCCTTGCATCGCGTCAGTTGTACGCTGCCCCACTGGGTTGAACACGGCGTCGCTGGTTTAGATTAAGATCCCACACAAACGTTTCACCATTAATCTTCAGATTGTCATGCACAAGTCATGCATCTGTAATATTGTATGCCGTTAGGGGCACTTCAGGTTACTTGTTCTGCAGACGACAACCTTGAACAAATCGTTTGATCCATGCTGTGACCCGCAACATCTTGGTATAGCTGCTGAACGTTTACAGTGTCAAGAGTGAAGTTGGTGCACTTACAGTGGTCAGCAGTATTTCGATCTGCTGTAATCTTTCCCCGTCAATGTTGCCGACGTTCTCATTTTCTGAGATTCTGCAAATTGGCCAGTTTTGTTCTGCTCGGAAAAGCCATTCGTGCCCATACCACCATAAGTAATGCGCATTTAGCAGCATTTTATTTAATTTATTTATTCGGTTACCTACAGCGCCCTTGCTAGGGCATTATTGTAGGGGGGAAGACAGTACAAGATATACACAAATACATAGTACATAATAAACAGCAGGCTGTGTGACGCGGGAACATTGACAATGACAGCAATATGTAGATGATAACACTTCAGCAACTTTACCACAGAAACACCAAGAAAAAGATGATAACATATTGACAGCAAAACAGAAATAACTAATTTAACAGAAAATTTTGTAGCGTTGTAAAAAATGAGAAATGTGGAGCAGAGACAATTTCAGCTGGTAAGTTGTTCCAATCATGTACTGGGCGTCTCTGTAGCAACGCCGCACGAGATCCAACATGATCGTTTGTTTGATGAGGAAGCGCGGACCTAGACGTTGTCTTTGCTGACAATCCTTTGTCCCAGGCAACCAGGAGTTTATCCCCTGTGGCGAGGAGCGCCTTAATCCACTGTTTAGCTGTGCCGTCGGATGCTGGCAGGTTTATCCTTCAGCCTCTTGATGCCGCGCAAGGGTTCACTGTGCGTGGATATTCCCGCCCTCTTTGAGGCCTGCAGTGTCGGGTGTTCTGTCGCCCCAACTACGCCTCCGGCCGTCCACGTCCGATGGGTGAGATGTCAGCTCATTTATTGGGCGATGTGACTCGCGCAGCCGCCTTTGTTCGCGTATCGTTGCAGTGTCTTGGATTGACTGCTTTCGATTGCTCGCGTCAGAGATGGTTCGCTGTGCGAGTATGTCAATACAACTTCCATTGCACACAGCGGTTGCACGGACTGCATTGAGAAATTATTCCCGAACTGCATTTTGTCCGTGGGGAGCCTAGCGTTCTAGTTTTACTGCACGCTCGCTCCCAGCTGGCCTTGTTTGAGCTGTCAGCGCGGTTTTGAGTTCCGTGCGTCCACAGCGTTTGGGTACAATATGCGCTCTTGTGGTTCCGACCGCACTGATGAAGTACCTTGCGGCCAGAGGCGACACCTTGGACTAATCCCCCCCCAAGAGTTGCCGGATGCGCGATGCCTGGTGTGAATGCATCGGGATTCCCGATAGCCACCGAGTTTCCGTGCCCACCTTATCAGTGGCTGTGTGTAATGCTCCGTGGGGTCCAGGTTGACGCGATTGTTATCTTTTGTTCGTCCCTGGCTGTAGAGTCGTGAGGTTGATCCCGCTTAATTGCGTGCAGTTTTTGCCGGACCCTCACACCGCCATATCGGAGTTTGCGCTTCGGGCGGAGATTACTCTCGAGTTGTTGTCCCCATGCCCAAGGAAGGGGCGGGGAAGTACGTGCCCTGCGTTGCCGCTGGGCATGGTACCGGTTCTCCGCCGTGTTTGTGCACGCGTTGGGAGCGAGGGCGTGCGGAGGGATAACGGGTTAGAGTTAAGGGGGAAAGACGGTTAGGTGGGGAAGGAGCCGTTCTCGTGTAGCGAAAAGCCTCACGGAGGAGGTGGCGGTCTTGCGATAATGGGACGAGTTGTTAATAGTTTTGTCCTGTACAGCTGCGCGGGAGGCCTGGGAAAACGTACGGTTCACGTCGGCGGATGCCCAGGAAGCCTAGAAATCATGGCAGCGGCATGGCCGTCGGCGGCCTATAACTGTTGTGCGTTAGGTCAGCACGTCGCTGTACAAACTGCAGCTTTTGCATGAATGACCAGCGGGTGTTGGAAGCCAGCGGTAAATGCGGTAAACACTTCGACGCTGCGGAAACAGTTTATGCAGGGCAAATATAGTTTGTCAGCTCGTCCATTTCCAAGATCGGCCGGTTAGATTATATGGCACTTCGGTGTCGCGCTTGTAGCGCGGAAGAGAAGAGGCGCGTGCGGGGTGCTTACATTGTTCGAACCCGGCCAGTCTTTCCAGTCGCAAGAAGACTTTTGGGTTATGCGGTGTTTTGACTTGGTCTGGGGCGGGCTTTGTGCGTACCCCGCTGCGTTCATCCAAGGACTCGTTGCTTGGATTGAGAATAGAAGAGTTGCGATACGCGTAGATGAGGTACCTCCATTGCTCGATCCTGGCCGACCTTGACAGTCGCAAGAAGAATTTTCAGTCATGCGGTGTTGTGGCTTGGCCGGGGGAGAACTTGGATGTGCATCGATGCGTTGATCGTAACTTTCGAGCTTGTGCTGGGCCAGGACTCGCAGTGGTTACTCCACTACACTTCGGTGCGTACCCCCGTTGCACGCTCATCGCTCTTGTTTGGAGATTATCCCCGATCAGTGACGCGGCAACCTCTGGTACACGGCCAGACGTTGCGGACAAAGCCTTGTAAGAAGGACGTCCAATAGACTTGCTGGGCGCACCACCCGGCATATCAAAACGTTGTCCCCTTGTGCTGGCCTCAATGGCCGGTACCGCGGGACACGGGCCTCTCGGGGTGGTGGTTATCCAACCCGATGACGGCATGCTGCGTAGCATAGACGTGGCTTGCTTGTGGCGTAACAGTCGCAAAGGATGTCTGCTTGAATGTGCGTAATGTTAATTGATACTGTTAGCGGCAGGTTTTGTTCGTATGGTTATTGTGTATCGCACCTCACGAACGGTGTAGGATTTGTAGCTGCTTGTGACGTGCAGACGATTATCTTTTGTGTTGATGTTTTGTGTTTTCATCACAAGTGATTTTAGTTGTGTGGAACGTGAATTCTGTCGTCGGAAAAGTGATTCTCTAGCGCTTTCTTAGATTATGTAACATTTTAGTAGAGAGCGATTGGGTCGTCTTGTATAAGAACAATGCTTGTCTAATGACTATATTTCGACAATAGTTTCGTGTAGTTGCATGCTTCCTGAGTTAATCATTAGTTTTAATTTTGGGTACGTCTTTTGAACATGTAGCGTGACGACTTTGTTGAGCGTATGCTTAATAGTTTTAGAACGAAGAGCTTCGTTTGTATCTTGTGACATGCCCACTGAGCTAACGATTTGGTTTCGTCACGCTGTCCGATATTCAGTGCCGCGATTTGTTAGTGTTTGTTTTTCTGTCTGGAACACTGGGGTGGAAGGGACTTTCAATTTTGGTGTATTGAGTGCGACTTAGTTGTGAGCGGTGGTGCTCTGAGCCCCCGTCTGGACTGTGCGCTGCCTGGTCGAGCTTCCCGGCGAATGAACGGTCCCCGTGGGCTTGCCTCGTTTGGCACCCTCGCCGCGATCATCAAGTGTGATCGCCATTATCGGCGACACTCAGCTGAGCTCCCGTGCGGTATTTGGGTCATCTGCGCCACCTCCACTTCTGACCTTCATGACCCCCGGGCCTTGGTTTGAGGGGGGGATGGTGTGGGGTCTTGTCAGCCCCCCTCTCGTCGACAACCGGACGCCGGCGCCTGAGGACTCCTTTTGGGATGCCGCCGTGGCGAAGACGGCGCTTTTGAAGCTTGGTGCCCGGGTACCTCCTCCCCCGGGACCCATCTTGAAGATTGGCGGTGTCGGCGGTGGACATCTTAGGACCCCCCTCCCGGACGGCGTCGGCGCCCAAGGCCCTGCACGTGCTGCGGCATAGAGCCAGATGGGGAGCTCCAGCGAGAGACCGCCCACGATGGGAGACAGAGGCTCCCGCCTGTCTGGTGCGCGGGGGCGGAGGGAAGAACGAGGAAAGCTGGGACGACGAAAGACGGGAGATAGGAGGGGGACTCTTGCGCGGGGAACGGGCCACGACGGACGTGCGCGGTGGTGGCGGCCGCGCCGCCGGCTCGGGCGACGGCCCGGTGACATGGTCCGGACTTAGACCCCGGATACGACCCTCGACGGCGACGTCCCCGGGATGCGGTTCGGACTAGCACCGCCGGGACGATCGGCAGGCAGCAAACAGTGGCGGCGCACCCTTTCCAGGCTTCCTTGATCCCCTCTCCCGATCCCGAAACCCCCCAGCAGAATGTGAGTGGAATAAACCCCTTCTGCCGAGAGCTATGCGTTTGCAGTGTCACGTTCATCCGGAGACAGGGACCCGGGGAATCGGACGATAACCCTACAGGTTGTAATTAAACGTTATGTCGATTATTTTTTTCCGTTAAGGATATCAATGCGCCAGCCACCAAAAGAGCCCAATTTACACGAGGCAAGTTAAAATCTCCAGTCATGATTACCTTGGTGGTATTATTTACATTTAGCACCAAAAATCATTCAAGCGCTCCAAACATTCTACTCGTGCGTTTGGCGTCCGAAAAGGAACGTTCGATTGCAATAAGAAATTCGGTACGAAACAGTTTCATCACAGTCCCATTCAAGCACCACACAATCGATGTCATTTCTCAAACAAATAGCTACTCCCCGGCCTCTTGTAGCTCTATCACACCTAACAATTTTTTTTTAATTAGGGGGAACAATGCAATCACTTTCTATATTGGAGTTTTGCCACGTTTCTGTAATATGGGTACTGTGAGCAAGAAACGAAATTTCCAGATTTCAAGTTTATTAACAACAATTTGGGCGTTTAGGCTAATGACTCTTAATTCAGGGGGACGGTTTTCAGCCGCCCTTGTATCGCGTCAGTTGTACGCTGCCCCACTGGGTTGAACACGGCGTCGCTGGTTTAGATTAAGATCCCACACAAACGTTTCACCATTAATCTTCAGATTGTCATGCACAAGTCATGCAGCTGTAATATTGTATGCCGTTAGGGGCACTTCAGGTTACTTGTTCTGTAGACTACAACCTTGAACAACTCGTTTGATCCATGCTGTGACACGCAACATCTTGGTATAGCTGCTGAACGTTTACAGTGTCAAGAGTGAAGTTGGTGCACTTACAGTGGTCAGCAGTATTTCGATCTGCTGCAATCTTTCCCCGTCAATGTTGCCGACGTTCTCATTTTCTGAGATTCTGCAAATTGGCCAGTTTTGTTCTGCTCGGAAAAGCCATTCGTGCCCATACCACCATAAGTAATGCGCATTTAGCTGCATGACCGTCTTCCCCGTAGTAAGAGCGTCATCTGGATTCTCGCTGCCTGGGCAGACGTGCATATCATAGGGATCGCTTAGTGCATGTATTGCTGCCACTCGGTTGCCGACGAAAGGGTTACACGCAGTTGGTGATCCTTTAATCCAACCAAGCGTTATCGTAGAATCTGTCCAGTGCCATAGTGTGAGTGCGACATCAAACAAAACGGTACACAGATATTTAGCCATGTGTGCTCCCAAAGGGCTCCCATCAGTTCTAGTCGCGGTAGAGTCATGGGGGCGATTCTGGACATGTCAAACACCAGGGAGACGCTGACATTTTATTTTCTGCCCACGGCGCGAAAATAGGCGCAGTCGCAAGAAGCCTGGGCACAGACGTCTGTGAAGACGTGAAGCTCCAGCTTGCTCTCACCATCCATATTCCGTACGTTTCTAGGAGCCATGATGCGTGGCAAGTCCTTTAACTCGGCGCACCACGTTGCCCACTCGTGCCGTAGTACTTCTGTTAGCTCTCCACCCCATCTCAGATGATGTTGCCACATACGTTTGGAAAAAAATCTACACTCGTATGACATACGGTCCCTAGGAGATTGAAGATCCTGGCAGAGGCCTTGAGGGCAGAGCCTTTTGTAGTCATGGGTTTTGAGAGAATCTCCAAGATATTGTCACCAGAGGACTTGAAAGAATCTGCATTTTTATTCCACACCAGTCCCAGTACGGTTGTGACTTCGTGGGACCTGATTCACGTGGTGTCAGGTGAATTGTCGGTTTTTCCCTCCCCTTGTCTGAAGAGGCTCTGCAGTTAGTAGAAGTTGGTATTCCCCTTGCGTAGTTTCATGCCGGCATCCCTGATTAATATATGTGCGCCGTCAGCGAGTTTTCGGGCTTCCCCAATGCTTGCTGCTCCACTCATAGGTCGTCCACGTAAACTGATCTAAGCAAAGTAGCCGCGATGTTTATGTACGAGTCACACACGTTCTCCAGGTCACGTTGAGTTGTCGCCCCAAATAGGAATGGACTGGCAGTTGTTCCAAAGGTAACTCGCATCATTCGCCACTCTTCTACATCTGGCAACGGCTCGTCTAGTCTGGGTGTCTTCTGGAATTTAAGGAACCGGTGACGGTCTTTGTCACACTCTGCGATTGTTATCTGTAAGAAGGTCTTTAGGATGTCCTCTGTGACAGCCACCTTTTGCAAACGGAATCGGAGCAGCACCGACAAGAGTTCTGTGTTTATGGTAGGCGCTTTCTCAAGATGGTCGTTGAGGGAACCGCTGTTTGACGCACGTGATGAGGCGTCGAACACCTCTCAAATTTTTTTCGATTCCAAGTTGGCCAGCATTGCCGCTCAATGAAACATATAATAAACGCGTCCGTCGCATGGCGACCCTTCGCTCACCTCTTCGGCGTGTCGATTCTTAAAGTATCTCCGCATCGCTTTGTCATACGGCGTGATAGAGCCATCGTGGCTGAGATGTCGAATCAGGCTGCAGAGTCTAACGCTGGCACTGATATAAATATTTTAAGTGTGGCTGCTCTCTCCTTCCATGGTAGAGCGACAACGTAAGGGCCATTTTATCAAATTATTTTTTTTTGTGAATTGCTCGAGTACCGTGCTATCTTGCTGTTTCTTACTGGTCAGTTCATCCATGATTGGGATTGCCTCCAGCTCCCAGAATTTCTTAACGCTGCCCCGTCGTCTTGGGTGGTCACTGCCACTCCTAACACCCTTACCATCAAGTTCAGGGTAGCATTCAACACGACTCTCACAGTGCCTGTTGGACCCTGAAAGTTTTATCTTAGGCTAGTTGAAATGGCCACGAGGCCGGAGCTGCATGACGAGCGGTGTGTTTCGGCACTTAACAATCTCACACCTGATCAGCTCCAAAAAGCAGGTTTATGTCCCCTTCTGCTTGGAAGGAGGGAAACATCAACTCGTCAGCGATGGACCCTGGGATTGTTTTTAGGAACGAGTGGTCGATGCGTGTTTAGATGAGATTTTGGCAAATGAATGGGACGACAACCACTTCCAAAACATACTCGATCGTCGTATACTGACCTCGAAGTCCCAGTATGACTAGTGTGAACTTCAGTCTAACCGCGGAAGAGCCGCTGTTGACAAACGTGTTTAACCGTAAGCTTCGTTGGCCTATAACTTTTAAGTTGAGCTTCCTGGCGAAGGCCTGTCTAATTAAGGTATTCAGTCTTCCACCATCGATAATACCGTGGATATATGCGCAGCTCTCATGACTCACGACCCAGCTCCTGAATGTTTGCAGTAGAATGCTCGAAGCTTGGTGAGGCGTCGTGTTAATAGTGGTCAGTATATTGGCGGTCTCTTCCGGAACCGGTATTGCTCTTTGAAATAAAGAATTGCACACTTACGAGACATGTCGACCTCTGCATCCAGATGATCTCGTTCGGCTGAGGCAGTTATTGAACCGATGCCCTCTTTTGGTGCAGCGAAAACATCTCCACACGTATTCACCAGGTGCGAGTAGCGCCTGTTTAACCACTTACTAGCGACGTCATCGACTAAAATCATCTCGTGGCGAGTGATAGTCGCCTCTAAGTGAGCGCTAGGTATTCACCGGTCGAGTTTAGGGCCTAGTTGCCCCGCGCGACTAAGAAGTCAACTAACAAAGCTTAGTCATGTTGAAGGGCTAGTTCAGCTGGTGTTTTGTGGGTGCGGCTCAGCGCCATGGCCGACTCGCATCACCGCTGACCACCAGCGCTAACGAAGGACTTACTGTCTCGGAACGCTCGGGGACACATCTAGAAAGAATTGTAGGAGCAAATATTGTGTAAATAGCCATGTTTAACGGTCAGAAATACCACTAAAGAGATCTCAGCAGGCGCTGGACGACGAGAAGAGCGTATTTACGGCCGCTTCCATATTTGTTTATTGTCGCTGCCATTGCGGCTTTCGTGTCTCTCCCTTGCGTTTTTCTTAAATGTTTCTTTGTAAAACTTTGTCTCGGAAAAGTAGTCAATAATTAAAACAGGTAGTCACAATTAGTCACTAATTGTAACAGCTTTAATGTTACACTAAGTGTAACATTTAAATATGCGTTTTTATAGGATCAAATACCCATTTATGCGGCGGCGTTTAAGTACGTGTATGAGTGACCTATCGTTTTTAAAGGGACACTGACACCCCCCCAATTTTTTTTTTCTTTTTTGTCAGGCGATTCATTATGGTGTCAGAATACTACCCAATTAATATTTTGCTACAGAGTCACGTATTTTTTTTAAATAAAGCCGAAAAACGCAACTGCTCGAAATCGAAACCGAAACTCCCGCACCACACGGGGAAGTGGAGAGGATAGTGAGACTGGCGGAAGTCACATGGCTACACCAAACCGTGCGGTTTTTTTTTGTTTTTTTTTCTCCTCATGTAGCAGACGAAATTCGTTCGTTCGCCGTGGGCTTCCTTAGCAGTTATGTTTGTCCCACTCGCTGTACTGTACTTCAAGATGAGTTGTTTTGTACATTTTAGTTTTGGCAATTAGTAGTGAGTGCCCGAGTGCCGTAGTGTGGTGAATTCCCGTGATCGGCTCCGAAAAGAATACTCCCAAGATGTTGCGTGAAGAGTTGCCTCACATGTCCTGCATCTGAAGGTGGCATTGTGCGGCACAGTGCACAAGTTTCCGAAAGATCAACGGGTCGGGATCAATGGCTGGCTGCAATTCCTTTAGAACAGTTGCGCGAAGCTCGGAAAGCGGACGCTACCCGATTCATATGCTCCTTGCATTTTGTGGAATATGACTACATTGAGTTCGCAGGTGTCAAAAATGAAATCCCATACCATTTAGTTCAGCGACGTATCGCCCACGACAATTGTTTTTTTCAGTGATAATTGTTATAAAAAGAACTGTAAACATCGCAAAATGCTTGACCAAAAATGACCGCATCTCCACGTGGTGAATGACGCTGATTGGGGCGAAGCTCGGGTGGTGCTGATGATACTGATTTTGGTCATAGGTAGTGTTAATGGTGCTGATTTTTTTTTTTTTTGACGCTGTACAGCAGCTTTTCGCGCCCTGGTTTCCGGAACAGCTTGCTGTCTGCGTAGACGCTGAGGCGCTGCATGCCGAGCTTTTCGGTCGTTTTCATTCATGTCAGTAGGAGAATGTGTGCTTCTCTTCTTTTTATTTTTTTAAGAAGACAGATGGGATGGCATCTCAGCACCCCCTACTCTTTTTTTTTCTTCTTTTTCTTTTTTAATATTTTTTTTTTTTCATCTTTGTTTTCCATTTTTTTTTTTGCCCTACACGAGCATGTGAGCTCACGAGCAGGAGCACGAGCACCCGACGCCGGACGGCGGACGGACATACGGACATGGCTAGCCCCTAAGGAGCTTCGCCCCTAAAAACAAAACAAAAAAATTGTACACCCACACCAGGGATCAAACCTGTGCCCGCTGCGTGTGAATCGTATGTCTTTCCACTGAGCTACTGAAGGAACTCTCCCGTGCGTACTAATGAAGCCGGTAGACTCTATGTCGGAAGTTTGCTGCCGATTTCCCTTCATTACATGCGCTCTCAGCTTGAAGCCGGGTAGCACCACGCAGTGACCAAATTCGCACCTCGTAAAGAAACCGTACGCGTTCGTATTCAACTCGAAGTACGCACTTCGTGCTTGACGTTTGAGCGAGCGATGTCTTCAGCAACGAGAAGGGACGTCAGCTCGGCGACGTCTTCGTGCAATCGGCTTGCTGGTCGGGCGTGTCGTACGGGATGAATATTAGTTCTTTTGATCGGTCCAAAATTCCACTTTCGAAGGAAGACAGAATTCGCCGGTACCGTGAACGACAGCTCTGAAGTAGAGGTCCAACTCACGCCGTCCGCTGCCATCCACTAGTCCCACGATACGCAAAACGACGCCATGTTGAGCATTTTCAGTGAACGCACAGAATGCTTCCGGTTGTCTGTGCTACCTTTTTTTTCAATCAACATATTTGCAGCTTTTTGGAAGCCACAAAAAATGGTTTCATATTTTTTTATATTTTTATATTGAGTGTGTGCCTTCAATGACCCACGACTTTGATTAAATTTGGTAGTCGCTTCGAAACCTTAGAAAACGGCCCGTGACCACGAAAAAAACAGTGAGCGATACTCGAGCCGGCCAGCGGAAAGAAACCGAATTTCAAGACGCAAATTCTGTTCTGGGTAGTTGGGCTCTCATATGTCACGTACAACTAAAAACCTCGGCGAGCATAAATACCCTGTCAGTGTCCCTTTAAGTCACTTCCGCTTGTTAGTTCGGAAAATATAGTGACCCACTTGCTTTGCGCTCGTGACTACCGCAGAACTAGTCGATCCTTTTTCGCTGATTTTTTCTCTTAGTTGGCGACTACTTAGACACAATACTAACTTTAAAACAGGTCTAGTCAGTTAAGACTGGTGAATGTGGCTGCTCATGTCCTGCGCTAAACTTTGTTTCTTCTCATCAAGTCCGACCTCAGTAGTACAGGCGCCGGTACTGTGATTTCGCTGGTTGCAGAAAAAGCGGGCCTGTCTGTCCCGCTGGTTTGCAACACGAATGTTGATGGTGGATAAACAGTTTGTTTCACTTGAGGAGGTATCATCGGAACGCACGCTGTTCTTTGCTCGAGCGCTGCTGATCGTTCTTTGCTCTGAATTTCCACGCATCGAAACCTCAAATGATTCGCCAGCTCATCACCTGGATTTGTTGTCGAGGGAGAGACGTTGACTGTTGCATCGCAAGACGTGCTAGCTCCCTCCTTTCTGCGGTCGCAAACTACAACTGGTGGTCCGTAGCTCCTGTGATGGTGGTAATCCACAACGATGTCCATTGAAAGACTGGACAGGAGTATATCCATTATCATTGTGGAGTACGTCGTACTTGAAACGCCCAAGGAGCGCAATTTTGCGAGTGTTTGTCTGCACGTTATCGTACACGTTACGCAGTCCTCGGAAATATCTCACTGACTTTAACGTTGGAAGGTTTCGAAGCCGTTCCATATATTCCCGCTAAATGCTTCGTTTGTCACCAAAGAGTTCAGTAAGTATCTGTTTTAATTCTCTGTAGCACGCTGCCTTAGCCTGCAGCCTTGAGACAGCACTGGCGGCAGGCCCGATCAGAAGTAACCTCTAATACTGGAATTTTTCTCTATCAGACAGCGTGGTGTTCCAATGTATTGAGGCGTCGTATTGCTTTCAGAAGGGTAGTCACTGCGTGAGCTCTCCTTGATAGTGTAGAAGTTGCAGTTTTGGGCACTTCACTCCCGTAGCGTGGGATGGGTGGCCCCTGTCGCCTTCAGATCCCGTAGTGGGTGTGGTTGACGTTGCCTGCAACCGCGCGATCTTGTTGCTGAATTCGGTAGGGAGCAGGTTCTACTGAGGCTTGTAAATCATGAAGTATTTGACGGTATACTGAAAGTGCAAATCGACTCCATCGAACGAATTCGCGGAATCAGAAAACACACACCTGGTAGAGTTCAACGAATTATATTGAAATTTGCTGACTTCCGAGATAAAATGAAAGTTCTTAATAATTGTTCTCAGCTCAAGGGCACCAACATTAGCATTAAGAAGACTACTCAAAAAGAGTTGTGGAGATTCGGAAAAAACGTATGGAACTCTACCGCTGACGAACGAAAGGAGGGAGCAAAAGTAAAGTTAACGTTCGATAAAATCAGGATCAACAATGCCCTCTAGGCTTGGAACGAAGTTGCTAATAAAAGATACAGGTGTTTCACTTCACCGAACACGCAAGATCAATGACACAATAAAAAGAGCTTCAAACTAATTAACATAAATGCCCGGAGCATCTTAAACAAGATTGACCTTATTGAAAGAATTGTTCTGGAACACGAACCAGACATTATGGTAATTACTGAGACGTGGCTTCATAAAGGCATATTAGATAGTGAAGTTACACCAGAAGACTACGGAATAGTTAGAAAAGACAGAGCAGCACGTGGTGGAGGCGTTGCAATTCTAATTAAAAATAATATTACATTTACTGTTTTGGAGGAAGCTGAAGCCATTGAGTCAGTATGGATATGGATAAAACTTAACGACCGTGCCGTTGTCCTAGGTGCACTATACTGGCTACCTAATGCTCCAGTCGACTTCTTATTCCAACTACGCGATTACATGAACTCTTCAATACGGTGTCATAGTATTTTGTTAGTGGGGGACTTCAACTTACCAGGAATAAATTGGAATAAACTTACAGCCGGAACAGCGGCAGTGGCTAGTTATGACACACTACTGGAACTTGCTTTCTGTTATAACTTAACGCAAGTCGTCACTGGGGAGACACGAGTGTCTTCCACGACCTCGTCCCTACTCGACCTAATCTTTGTTTCCGCCAACCTAAACGCTGCTCTCCCAAACTGCGAACTTTAAGAGGGAATATCAGATCACAAAATGATAGTCATGACAATAAACGCAAATCTCGCCACACTCGACAGTCCATCGCGTAAAACGTTCCTTAAATTTGAAGCCGCCGAAGATGTAAGTATTTTTGACTGCCTTGAAAAGTCATAAGACGATTTTCACTGGCTCCAACAGACATCTAGCGGTACAGAAGTTTTGTGGGACTATTTTGTTGAAGTCGTTAAACATTGCATTAATCAGTTAGTATCCCTACTCATACAAAACGACAAGAAAAAAAAAGTCCTTGGATCACTAGAGATATTATTCAAAGCAAGAGAAGGATAAAGCTTTATCGGAAAACCCTTAAATGTAATCCAAATATAGATAAAAGGGCGCAACTTCACACCATGAGTCATAATTTGAAAATGCTTGTGAAACACTCGAAGAGCAAATTTTATAACGTCACACGGAAAAAGTTCCTTACTGATAACCCTGCGAAATTTTGGCGTTATGTTAATCTGCGTGCCAAATCGGGAAGCGACTCCGGCAACAGTCAAGAACGCGTTGAAGATTTTGATTCCTTTTTGTCTTCTGTTTTTACGCGAGATAACAACATTTTACCTGGATTTAAAGATTTTTCTGAGTATCCTTCAATTGGAGATATTGAAATACACGAAGAAGGAGTTTTAAAGTTATTACTTAATATTGCCGCCCGCAGGGCCGAGAAAGCAACGCTCGGTCACCGGCATCTAGAAGATTCGCATTCATTCTCGCACCAGACGTAACTTTCCACCTGCTTTGTTGTTCTCGAAAGTGCCAGTTCATCCACGCTCCAAGCGCGCGACACTCGAGCCTTCTTTGCCGAACTTTCGAGATAGTGACGCACGGTAGATAAGCAGCTACCCGCGACCTTGTCGAGTCAGTCTCGCTCGCGCTCTGTTTCGCCACCGAATCGCCGCCTGCTTTTCTGCTGCCTCGACGCTCTTTCGTTATTTATTTTTGGTTGGCACAAGTTCGCCCATTAAACCTTTATTTTTCAGTTCACTGCTCGTCTTCGTGTCACCTCCGTTCGTGACATTTCTGGTGGAGGTGCGGGGTAATTGCATTTTATGCCCGTTAAGCGTACCCCTCCGAAGACATCCCGGCCAAGCGACGTGCTCAGCCCCGGAAGGCTACCCTTCGACGAAGAAGCCGAATCCAGAAGAAGCCGTCGTAACAGAGATCAGTCTCCCGAATTCGGTCTCTTGCCCGAGAACCGGAAGAAGATCCCGACCATGACCACCCCTCCCGTCGTCGTCCTGCCCGTCGCTCCGAGGACGCCTACTCCCTTCCTCGGCGAGAACTACGAGGACGTCGAAGACTGGATCAACCAGTACGAGCGCGTGGCCCGCCACAACGGATGGAACGCTGAATAACGCCTCCAGAACCTCTACTTCGCGCTGGAAGGCACCGCGAGGCATTGGTTCGAGAACCACGAGGCTTCGCTCACTTCGTGGGACATCTGCACCACCGACCTGAAAAGGACCTTCTCCAGCCAATACCGGCGGCAGAAGGCGGAGGGCCAGCTCCGAACCCGGATTCAGGCCCCCAACGAAAGCGTAACCAGCTTCGTTGAAGATGTACTACGTCTAAGTGCACGCGCCGACCCTCACGCGACGGAGGAGAAGAAGCTGAAGGTTCTCATGCGTGGAGTTAAGGAGAACATATTTGGAGGCCTTGTACGCCACCCACCGTCGACCGTCGAACAATTCGTGACGGAGGCCACGAATATCGAACGTGCTCTCCAGGCACGAGCCTCCCACTACCAGAGACTACCTGGCGTCGTTGCATCAGCGTCGTCAAGCTCCTACTTGGGCTCGACTACATCGGACTTACGCGAGATCATCCGAGACGTCGTCCGAGAAGAGCTCCGAAAGCTGCTCCCCGCTGCTGAGCGCCCGGCATCGCTGTCAGTCGCCGAGATTGTGCGCGACGAGGTACAGCGGGCCCTGCAGCCTGAAACTCCCGTCGACGTGCCAGCCCCCGAGGAACCGAGGCTAACCTACGCCGCCATGGCCAGACGACCGCCGCAAGCTTCCCGCCAAGCTACGGTGCCCCCACGACGTGAACTTCCAGCGCCACCGTACTTCCAACGTCGCGAAGAACGGCAGCACGTGCGCCCGGAAAAACCAGCACCCAGAAAAACCGGTGTGTGGCGAACGGCCGACCGACGCCCGCTTTGTTTCCATTGCGGGGAAGCCGACCATGTCTACCGCCGTTGCCCATACCGACAACTGGGGCTACGCGGCATTCCACCCCGACGACCCGCGACCACGCTACGGCGAGCGACCTCGGGACATCAATGAATACCTCCGCCGTTCGCCATCCCCGGGGCCGTCTCCCCGCCGCGGTTTCCGATCGCCGTCACCACAACGCCCTGCATCGCCTCATCGTAGGTCCCGCCGAGAAAGCCTGTCCCCCCTGCCTCGCCGGGAAAACTGAGTGCGGCAATACCGGGAGGTGGTATTGCCGATGACGAGCGGCGCCAATATCCTCCACAAACGTCGGAGGGCTCTCACACTAGCGACAAGACGGATAGGAACGACGGTTCTGCGACGGTGACGAATAACCTCGACGTTACCATCGACGGCCACGACGCGAAGGCACTCGTCGACACCGGAGCAGACTATTCCGTTTTAAGTGGGAAGCTCTCTCGCCGCCTTCGGAAAGTAATGACGCCGTGGAATGGCCCGAAAATAAGAACCGCCGGCGGACAACTCATCACACCAGTGGGAAGGTGTACTGCGCGCGTGGACATCCACGAAGAGACCTGTCCCGTGAAATTCGTCGTCCTCAAGGACTGTTCGAGAGACATCATCCTTGGCATGGACTTCCTCTGTGAGTACGGTGCCGTGATCAACCTTGGAGAAAACAGGTTGACGCTGCGAAAGCCCGTTCTACCTCCGGAAGGATCCAAAACGTCGCCAGCAGCCGTCCGAGTCATTGCGGACCACGTGAACCTGCCGCCACGGTCGAGTGTTCTTGTCCAAGTCGTGACCGATGCAGTTGCCAGCGGGAACGTCCTTCTGGAAGGCAATGTCCAACTGCTTCTCGGAAGAGGTATAGGCGTCGCAAGGGGCGTAGCGGAGCTGCAGGATGGACGTTCTGTGGTCCTCGTGACAAACTTTCGACCGGAGGCGCAGCACCTCACGAAAGGTGTCGCTGTAGGACACGTTGAGGAACTCCGGGCCGACGCCGAAATCGCCGCGATCTCCGACGAGCCCTCGCCGTGTCAGCCGCACAGTACACCACCGCCGCAGCTCGACATTAATCCCAAGCTCAGTGCCACGGAACGACGACAGATCCAAGACCTCCTCGCCGAGTTCGGCGACTGCTTTGCGATGACGTCGAGGGTGCGCCAGACAACAGTGGCGAAACACCGCATCGTTACGAACGAGGAAGCGCTACCTGTGCATCGGCCGCCGTACCGGGTCTCCCCAAAGGAACGAGAGGCCATCCAGGAACAGGTACAAGAGATGCTCAACGACGACATCATTCAGCCTTCGAGCAGCCCGTGGGCCTCTCCAGTCTTACTGGTGAAGAAAAAGGATGGAACGCTTCGATTCTGCGTTGACTACCGACGACTCAACGCGGTGACGAAGAAAGACGTGTATCCGCTCCCCCGCATCGACGACACGCTGGACCGGCTGCGCCACTCACGGTACTTTTCGTCAATGGACCTTAAGAGTGGCTACTGGCAGATCGAAGTCGACGAACGGGACCGAGAAAAGACTGCCTTCGTCACGCCCGACGGACTGTATGAGTTCAAGGTGATGCCCTTCGGACTCTGCACAGCGCCGGCAACGTTCCAACGTGTCATGGACACCGTCCTGGCAGGCCTCAAGTGGCAGACATGTCTCGTTTACCTCGACGACGTCGTGGTATTCTCGGCCAACTTCGACGAGCATTTGCGACGCCTTCGGGCCGTTTTTGAGGCAATCAGGACCGCAGGACTCACCCTCAAGCCGACGAAGTGCCGGTTTGCCTACGGCGAACTGAAGTTCCTGGGCCACGTTGTGAGCAACGAAGGTGTAAGTCCTGACCCTGAGAAGACTCGCGCCGTAGCGGCCTTTCCACCGCCCACCGACAAAAAGGCCGTCCGAAGATTCCTTGGACTTTGCGCATACTACCGGCGATTCGTTCAGGATTTTGCCAAGCTTTCTGCGCCGCTCACGCGCCTTACGAAAGACGCCGTGAACTTCGAATGGGGTGGAGAACAACAACAGGCATTCGACGAACTGAAGCGACGGCTCCAGTCACCACCGATTCTCGGCCACTTCGACTAATCAGCCGATACGGAAGTTCACACGGACGCAAGTAATACAGGACTCGGAGCGGTACTGGTACCAACGACAAGATGGTGCGGAGCGCGTGATCGCATACGCTTAGCCGGACGCTGTCGAACGCGGAACGCAATTACTCGACGACCGAGAAGGAATGTCTGGCCGTCGTCTGGGCCATCACGAAATTCCGCCCGTACTTGTACGGGATTCCTTTTCGAGTGGTCACCGACCATCACTCGCTGTGTTGGTTAGCGAGCCTGAAGGACCCATCGGGACGCCTCGCTCGGTGGAGCCTACGACTGCAAGAGTACGACGTGACCGTGGTCTACAAGTCAGACCGAAAACACAGCGACGCCGACTGCCTGTCCAGAGCTCCCGTCGAGTCGGCTACCAGCTGTACCAAAGACGACGACGACGACGATCACTTTCTTGGCGCAGTGAGCATTCACGGTATGGCAGCGCTCCAGTGGGACGATCCTGAACTGCGCGCATTGATCGACCATCTAGAGGGACGAGGGGGTACAATTCCCCGAGCCTTCTCTCGTGACCTGCCAAGATTCGCCGTCCGGAGGGGTATCCTTTATAAACAAAACTTCGGGAACAACAACTCGACCTGGCTCCTGGTGATTCCTGCTAGTCTTCGAGAAGAGATCTTCCAAGCCTGCCACGACGACCCAACATCTGGTCACCTTGGCTACAGTAGAACTCTTGCACGGATCCGAGAAACATACTAAAATACCCGAAGATTGTCCACCTCTACGTCCGTTCGTGCCACGAATGTCAACGACGCAAGAAACCACCGACGAAGCCGGCAGGTCTCCTGCAGCCGATCGCGCCCCCGACTGCACCATTCTAGCAGATTGGAATGGATCTTCTCGGACCTTTCCCGCCGTCGACGCAGGGAAACCGTTGGATAATCGTGGCAACTGACTATCTCACCAGGTACGCCGAGACAAAAGCACTCCCCTCGGGGACCGCCGTGGAAGTAGCCAAGTTCTTCGTGGAGTCTATCGTCCTCCGGCACGGCGCTCCCGAAGTCCTGATTACGGACCGAGGCTCCTCGTTCATGGCGCAACTGACACAAGAGATACTCCGCCTGAGCCACACCGACCACCGCCGAACCACGGCACGAGTGGGCAGGTCGGCAGCAGCGCGTCTACAATGCCTTACAAGCTGTGGTACTTCTTTGTACAGGTCCTGCTGCTGCCTCATGGAATGACTACTGACATATCTGGGGATCATCTTCAGTTCGAATGCACCATCAACCGCGCACGGGAACGTGTCACGATAATGGAGTCAGTCACGTCACCTTTCTGCAACATCACGACGACTAGTACCGTGGTTGGCTACCAGATGCCTCCGTACGCCAGTGGACCACGTGGGACATCCACGTCACCATCTGGGGCTATAGAAGCAAGGCGCATCAACAGTTTCTTCAGTGGGCAGGTCGGCAGCAGCGCGTCTACAATGCCTTACAAGCTGTTGTACTTTGTACAGGTATGTCTTGATGTTAGCGAAGGCTATTGTTATCGCTCGGACGATCGTTTCTTACTGCTGCTGCCCTGCCCATACGTTTTGCAGCATTTTGCTGAGTCATGTGTTTTTTCTTTTCGATCGTTGCTTTGTTGAGAGTCAAATCCTGGTCCCATGAGTGCAGAGCAGTTGGCTCAGTTCACACAAATGCTACAACTTCTGCAGGAGGTTAATTCTAGATCACAAACTTTCGAGTCAGGCCAAACAAGTATGCTGAATTCCATTGACGAAATAAAACGAAACCAAAAATCCATCGAGGAAAAAGTAACAAATATTGGGGAACGGCCTACAACTGTTGAAAACAAGGCAGGCACTTTAGAGAATGAAGTGCGAGCACTAAGGCAAGAAAACGGGGACCAGATCAAAACAAATGCCGCACTGCGTTCTCGGCTCGACGAAATAGAATACCAATCAAGGCGAAACAACGTGCTTTTCTACGGGATACCTGACGGTGCAGCTGAAACGTGGTCGCAAGCAGAAGGAAAGATTAGAACGCTCTTATCGGAGTGTTTCGGTGGGGAAAGGGCAAACTCGTCTGCCACGTCTTTTGATATCGAGCGTGCTCATAGGCTGGGGCAGTTTCATGCCAACAAATGCAGACCCATCATCGTAAAGTTTTCATCTTTTAAAACAAAAGACCAAGTGCTGCAACTAAGGGCTAAGCTTAAATTAGGTAACATCGGTGTTGGCGAGGATTTTTCGTTTGCGAAACGGTTGGCGCGTAGGCAATTAATTGAATTCGGAAAATCGCATGGATCAACTTTCAAGCTTAGCTATAACAAACTGTTCCTAAATGACAAATGTTACATCTACGACCATGAACTATGCCGCGTCTCGGAACTTTCTCGCCCTCATGCCCCTCATGTTCCTGTACGTCCCGTTTCGATTCCCGAGAGTACAACTACTCCAGCTTAGCAGTCAGTGAGGGGTAGTGGTCGTCGCGATATCCTATCTAACGCATCCGTGTTGTTTACTAACATACGTAGTCTTATTAAAAAAGCGTGACGAATTATGTTCTCTGATTGATACTTGCGATGCTAACATTGTTGTACTAACCGAGACTTGGCTCTCGGCAAAGATAAGAGATGCAGAATTGTTTCCTTTTCAAAAACGTTTCAATGTATTTCGACATGACAGGGAACTAAGAAATGGCGGCGGCGTATTAATCGGTGTTAGGGATTGTATTTCGTCATTCCTTGTGGATATTCACAGTACCATTGAAATTATTTTCGTTTGTATTACCATTCATCATCAAAGATTCATTCTGGGATGCTGCTATCGTCCACCTTCGTGTGCGGTTGACTTCGTCGATAAACTACATGATGTGCTAAATACTATTGTAACGCGTTTTCCTAATACACCGATTTTGTTAATGGGTGATTTTAACTACCCTAACATTGTTTGGGGCTCAGAATGTCCCTATTCTGACCCTCTGTCACTTGAGTGTACAAACTTTTTGAGTGTAGTTTCCGATTTTCATTTGTCTCAATTAGTTGTCAAACCAACGAGAATAACAGCTTCTACATCAAATATTTTAGATCTCATTCTAACTACTACGCCTAGTCAAATTAATCAAATAACCTATCTTCCCGGACTCAGTGATCACTCGTTATTACACTTTTGTTTGTCTGTTCCCTTGAGCTGTGCTAGAAATCGGAAAAAAAGTGATTCGTGACTACAGTAGAGCGAATTTTGTTGCTATTAATGTGAATTTATGTACGTTTTTGGATCAATATTTTGAAAACTTCTTCGAGCGCCCCGTCGAAGAAAACTGGGCCCTTTTTAAAGAAGAGATAACTTTACTTACTGAAAGATATACCCCTGAAAACTATTATTGTAAATTCCCATTCGCCATGGTTCAATAGAGTACTCATCAGACTTTCTAACAAAAAGAAGCGTTTATTTAAAGCCGCCAAAGGTACTCTTTGTTCATTTCGCTGGCAGAAATATGCTACTGCTGCCGAGTGTTACAAAAAAGAAGTTTGTAACGCTAAGCTCAAGTTCTTTAATCAATCATTGCCATCTATGCTACAGAATAATCCTCGACAATTTTGGAACGTTATGTCAACTCGTGATAGGTCATCTATTATTTCACTTCAAACAGCAGATAACACTCCGATTGACGAATCTCTGTGTGCTACAATTTTTAATGAAGTGTTTATTAAATCCTTTTCTAATCCTTACAATGACACCACTCAGACATATCATGTTAACACTTTTTCATGAATGAACCATGTTGTTGTTGACCCTAACGGTGTTTCAAAAATTATAAATAGCCTTAAACTATCATCAGCCACTGGTATAGACGGAATCAATTCAAAATTCCTTAAAGCGACCATTGAGTACTCTTCCCTCATACTTGCGAGACTGTTCCAACAGTCACTCGACGCCTCTGTTCTACCAAATGACTGGAAAATCGGAAAAATAATTCCTCTTTACAAAGCTGGTGATAAGCACTGCCCTAACAATTACAGGCCCATCTCATTGACTAGCATTCCATGTAAAGTCTTCGAACACATCATCTATACACACCTAGTTGCCTTCCTCGAATCCAACTCATTCTTTTCTCCGTGTCAACATGGATTTAGAAAAACATTTTCTTGTGAAACACAACTACTCAGCATTACTAACGACTTTCATGTTGCTCTTGATCAGGGATCCCAGATGGACTGCATTTTTCTTGACTTTGCGAAGGCTTTTGACAAAGTATCACATAATCTTCTTCTTCAAAAACTAAGTAAACTGAACATTGATCCTGGTGTGTTTAATTGGATTATAGCATTTCTAACAGATCGTTCGCAATTTGTAACTTGTAATGGTACTAACTCTACTCTCACATCTGTTTCTTCTGGCGTACCTCAAGGGTCCGTTTTAGGTCCTTTACTTTTTCTCATTTATATTAACGACCTTCCCAGTGTTGTCTCCTCCTCAATCAAATTATTTGCTGATGACTGTGCAATTTATAAAATAATATCTAATGATTCTAACTCCAAGCAATTACAGCATGATTTGGATTCTATTTTTAAATGGTGTGAGCTATGGTCAATGGAACTAAACATTAACAAATGCAAACTAATGCGCATGGCCCGTAAGGTTACTTTTACTTCTACGTATAACCTTAATAACACAACACTAGAGCTTGTAAAGTCTTATAACTACTTAGGAGTGATCCTGAGCTCCGATCTTTCCTGGAACTTACATATTAATTATGTGACTAATAACGCTAACCGTATGCTTGGTTATCTTAAACGTAACTTTTCTCTGGTCCCTTCATCATTAAAACTATTCCTTTATAAAACATTAGTGAGGTCAAAGCTTGAATATGCAGCCTCCATCTGGGATCCCGGTACCACCTACCTTACTGACTCACTCGAATTAATTCAGAACAGGTCCGCGCGTTTTATTCTGGCCAATTATAATCGTACCGCTAGCGTAACATCCATGAAAAATACTTTATCTCTACCCAGTCTCGCCCATCGCCGAAAAAATTCTAGTATTTCTCTCTTTCACAAAATTTTCCATCACAACACTGTACTCAAAAATCAACTAATAACCCCACCATCGTTTGTTTCAGCACGCCTGGATCACCGCCACAAAGTAGGCGTCCCATTTTGCCATTATAACAAATATTTCGCATCATTTATACCTAGAGTCTCGAATGAATGGAATCATCTACCTGCGTCACTCACATCGATTATTGATAGTGTTCTTTTTTGTTCAAATGTTTCAAACCATGTATTTCCCGTTGTTTAACTATTTTGTATTTTCAACTGTTATTTGTTATTGTTGTCCCCGTTTGTTTAACTATTTTGTATTTTCCACTGTTGTTCTCTTTTTCTCACCACTCCCCTCTGTAATGCCTCTGGCCCTGAGGGTAAAATAAATAAATAAATAAATAAATACCACCCGCAGACCAACGGACTGACGGAGCGACTAAACAAGACCATCGCCGACATGATTTCGATGTACGTGGACGTGGAACACAAGACGTGGGATGAAGTGTTGCCCTACGTCACGTTTGCGTACAACACGGCGATTCAAGAAACTACCGGCATTACACCTTTTCAGCTGGTGCACGGCAGAAAGGTGACGACGATGCTCGACGCCATGCTGCCCCACGACCCGACGGACGACGGCACCGACGACGCTCAGCTGGTCACCCAACGAGCAGAAGAAGTACGCCAGCTAGCCCGTCTTCGAATAAAGGACCAGCAACGTGTGGACGCTGGCCGGTACAACCTTCGTCGCCGCGACGTGGAGTTCCAGCCCGGAGACAGGGTGTGGGTGTGGACGCCCATTCGCCGCCGCGGCCTCAGTGAAAAACTGTTAAAACGCTACTTCGGACCCTACAAGGTCATCCGCCGCCTAGGGGACTTGAACTACGAGGTGCTCCCCGACGGAACCCGACCATCAGAACGCCGCCAGCCACGACCCGAAGTCGTCCACGTAGTTCGACTCAAGCCGTTCTACGCGCGCTAGGATTACGACACTGCATGTTCATTTCGTTACACCGTAATTTGTTTTTAGCCATTTCTGTTTTTGTTCGCGTTGCATCGGGACGATGCACTTTTAAAAGAGGGGGATAATGCCTCCCGCAGGGCCGAGAAAGCAACGCTCGGTCACCGGCATCTAGAAGATTCGCATTCATTCTCGCACCAGACATAACTTTCCACCTGCTTTGTTGTTCTCGAAAGTGCCAGTTCATCCACGCTCCAAGCGCGCGACACTCAAGCCTTCTTTGCCGAACTTTCGAGATAGTGACGCACGGTAGATAAGCAGCTACCCGCGACCTTGTCGAGTCAGTCTCGCTCGCGCTCTGTTTCGCCGCCGAATCGCCGCCTGCTTTTCTGCTGCCTCGACGCTCTTTCGTTATTTATTTTTGGTTGGCACCAGTTCGCCCATTAAACCTTTATTTTTCAGTTCACTGCTCGTCTTCGTGTCACCTCTGTTCGTGACAATATAAACATTAAGAAAAGTTCCGGTCCTGACGGAATTCCAAATGCATTCTTAAAAGGCTAGGGTGAATGGGTTGCTAAGTATCTTACTTTAATTTATCAATCATCCTTAAATGAAGGTCACGTGCCTAAAGCCTGGAAGACTGCCAGAATTATACCTATTCATAAAGGCGGTTCGGAAAGTTGTGTATAAAATTTTCGCCCCATATCTCTTATTAGTACATGCTCCAAACTCCTCGAACACATCGTTTTTAAACATATGTTGAATTTTCTAAGTTACGATAATATACTGTATGAATATCAACACGGTTTCCGCTAAGGTCTGTCAACGACCACACAACTTGTTGAGACCGTGCATGATGTTGCTCAATCTATTAACAACTGAAGTCAAACTGATGTAATATTCCTGAACTTTGCAAAAGCATTCGACAAAGTGTCTCAACCTAAATTGTTGCTTAAAATTGATACCATATTTAAGAACCCCATAATTACAAATTGGTTTTCTTTTTATCTCTCTTCGAGGGTTCAGTTTGTCGACACAATGTGTAGAAAACGCGCGGCCCGTGACGTCGCCGGTAGCCATTTTGTAGTTACAAGTACGTGCATCCAGGTACTTCTAACTACAAAATGGCTACCGGCGACTAAATAACCGGCGAATAAAAAGATTATCACGGCTCTTGCAAGAGAAGTGATAATCTTCTTATTCAGGCTAGAGGACCGGTATCAACCCGTGAACCATCGTTATTTGTTTTCAAAAAATCGTTTCTGTTGAACAAGAAAGATAAAAAATCGAGAAAAATATGTTTCAATTGTGCAGAAACACCAAGGTTCCTAGAAAGGCGGGCTAGTCCCACGTTGGAACGCCTCTCTCTACGCAGCGAGATGGCTGAGCCAGTGGATGAAATCACACGGGGCGCTGCGCGCAATCGGCTTGGCTGTTGTACCTGCTACCTTCCTCACTCACTAGCTTCTTCAGTCTCAACAAGCTGAATGACAAAAGCATCGTTGACTTCTCTGCCTTCTTAGCAAGAACAGAATTACCTTTCTTAGGCTGTGAGGTGCATGCAGCGGCGATAACAACAAGCATACTCAAGCTCTTCATCTTACACCATTTCTGCCTCTACACCAGAGCAATGAACAACAACAAGACAGCAAGGCGAGAACGGTTAAGGCGTCTGAAGGCCAGAAGGTGCAAATAATTTATCTACGAAGTGCTCACTTGCTTGTGTCTGTCGCACTTCTTTTCCAAACTTTCTTTCGTGTCTTGGAAACTGCCAAATTCTGTGATGCGGAATGCTCGCAGCCCCGCCATGCGCTTTCATTCCGCAGCAATTGCCGATGGGAGCAGTGGACGGAAGACTAGCCAGTCTTTCTAGGGACTGCATTAAGATGGCAATTTGGGCCAGCTGGTTCATGATCGAAGATAGGTGCCGAAGAAACAAGGACAAGAAGAGACGTAAATACTGTCGCACTCGCAACTAACATTTATTGAAAAAACGAATCCCTTCGTCACGACTAAGCACGGTGTAGACCCCTTTCCAGAAATTCAAATTCCTTTGTCGATAAGGTAATTGACGTGTCACCTGTGCACATCTTGCCCTTTTCTTTGATTTCAAAGGCCTCGTGGAGCTCTCTGGATGTCTTATCTTGGTATCTGGCGAGACATGTTGCGTCTTTAAATGACGGGGAGCAGCGGCAGCGGTTTCTAGGGATCATAGAAATATGGAAAAAAAAAAAACATGACACACCCGTCTCCCAGCGGCGGTACCAGCCAAACCAGCCGGCGCGCCTGCGTACTATATTTACGCAGCTGCGCTAGCCCTCGCGCGGGAGCGGCGGGCTAGTCGGAACGTGTGCGCGACGTGAGTCAGGATGTCGGGCTAGACGGAGTTTGTGCGCGACGCTTATTCGCGCGACTTGAATTCAGCGTACATCGTATGCTCCACTCGCCGTTCGTTTTTTGCCCCCTGTTTGTGTTCGTGTGAAAGTCCGTGCGCTCGATTGGGCGAATATGTACAGTGCTGAGCAAACGCATCTGAAACTCCTGCTAAGCCAAAACTTGGCTTGTTTTATTTTTTTTTATATGTGTGCGTACGTAGCTGGCGCTAGGCCGAAACTATTGCTTTTTGTGTCCCACTATGTCCGTATAGTAGTAACAAACATGTACCAACTCGGCCAAACTGTCAACAAACGCGCAAGGGGGCGGAGCCTAACTCGATCCGACCAATCACAGCGCAGGAGGGCGGGGCCAAACCCAATCCAACCAATCACAGCGCAGTAGGGCCCTTTCCCTCTTTCCCATCCCAGTGACCAATGCCAGGCAGTGGGCATCGATGGCCCCGCCCACAGGGCATTAGCCAGTGACCAATCGGAGCTCAGCGAGGTCCCGTCACGTGTGAAGTCACGTGTGCGTCGCGTGTCAGGCGCGTGTCACTTACCATGACCTCAAACCTCAAACCGCAGACCTCAAACCACAGCGGCGGTCATCATCTGATAACAACAACGTGATGTCACACAGGGTCCGAGCTTCGTTCGACAGAGGGCGCTATAGGACTTCAATTGCGGCGCTCAGGGAGTCTCACGTGTGATGTCACAGGGTTTGAGCTGCGTTCGACAGAGGGCGCTCACGTGATGTCGCACAGGGTTCGTGCTGCATCCGAAAGAGGGCGCTGCGCTCCGGTCACATGACGGTAACGTGTTTTGAATTTCAATCGCTACGCGGTAAATGCATTTTAGTCGCTAAAAAAGGCTTCGCGGCCGACTCGGAATCGACCTCGCTACCTTCTGCTCAGAAGTCCAACACTCTACCGTCTAAGCTACGAGCACAATACTTCTTGGACGACTTAATTCGTCCTAGTATTTCGTACGTCGAGCGCGCAATTCAGATCACGTGTTAGAGCTGTCGCAACGCTTGGATTTTGTAACGAAATTGCTGAGTCATACACCGGAGGGCGCTACAGAGATGACGGAAGAGTTCAGGATTATTGAGTCATCTGTCAGGCGGGAAAATGCACTCTCACGATGACGACACAGATATGTCATCGTGAGATTAGTGACGAGAAATGCATTTTCACGTGTTTTCCCGGTGGGTCATGTGACCAACGTCACCTGATATTTGAATCGCTGCGCAGTTGACAACTCGGTTCATACATGGTGCGTGTCTTTTTTTGCTAAGCGTCTTTGTTGTTAGGGCATGAGTGACATCTTGCGTCGTGGGTCTAACGTTGCGCCATCTGTTGCTGAAAAGTTTAATTGCGCGTCTTCCTAATGTGTGCCCATCCGTATTTTCGCGTGCGCGCAATGCGTGTGAGTTGCCAAATCTGTTTGTAGATGCGCGCACCTGAATCCTTTTGATGGAGTGAACTTTTATCATTATCACGCGACATCTCCCGCTAATTTTAGCGCCAGCTTGGTAGATGGCGTCAACTCTGTCGCGCTCACGTCATCTCTCGATAATTTTATCGTCATCTGCAGCTGCTGAACGGAGCGTGTGTGGGAAATGGGCCGGAGCGTGGTCGCATCCATTCGCGCTAAAGACGAGAGAGATATGATGCTTCATGTTTTTTATTATCATTCGCTCTTAGAACATGCACACTTATAAATACAGATACGGCTTTTAAAATCACTCTACGCGACAAAGAATCCACTGGAAACACTTTACACAAAAATGTACAACACAAGCAGTATCAAGACACATCCGAGGCAAAAAAAAAAGAAAAAAAAAGTGGAATAACAGAACAACGCGCACGATACAGTAAAAAAAAAATATTTACAAGCTCAGGGCGTGAGATGAGAAGAGAGATAGGATCCGGCTTTCGTACACAAGCGGATTATACAAAAATGTACACAAGAAGTTTCAAGACACACCGGTGGGAAACGCGAGCAATTGCGACACAGTCCAAAATATTTACAAGGCGTGTGATGAGGAGGCAGGTCGCTCGCTTCCTAAAACGCTCTTGTGGCCAAAAGGAAACCTCGTAATCCCGTCGCTGCAAATGTATCGCTTGTTGTTAAACGGATTCAGATCAATCTTTTCGACCGCGATGCTTTTGTTCTCGTTAAGTTTTCGAGCAATCAAGTGCTGCGTCACTCCGTGCAAAGTTTTCGTCTCTAGAGCGTGCTTGTACAGCTCGTAGGTGAACTTGCGAGTAAAAAAAAAAAAAAAAACAAGTTGTGGAATAACATAGCAACGGGCGCGATACAAGCCAAAAAATTTGTTTACAAGGTCAGGGCGTGGGGCGTGAGATGCGAAGAGAAATAGGATCCGGCTTTCGTACACTAGCGGACTATACAAAAATGTACACAAAAACTTGCAAGAAATGATAGGTGTCAGGATCGTCCATTAGCTGCAGTCTTACTTTCGACTGTTTCAGCGCGCACGACAAGCTTAGGGACGGTAACGATACGAAATGTAAAGCCTCAATTTCGTACGTTTCCAGCGTCCAGCGTCTAAAGTTTTGGAAAACATCGGCCAGAAGGAGGCAGTCCGTCTTTAGGTAAAGGTCGCTGTATTCTCCAAGGTTCTTCAAACCAAAGGTTCCGAAAACGACCTGTGCATGTTGGTAGTCCTCTTCACACACACCCCGTTCCCAGTCAACTTGTTAAAAAAGGCCTCTCGTGGCGGGAGGCTTTGACCCTCGTAACTCTCAAAGCATGTAATGAAATTATAACAAAACACTCCTTTGTGGGCAAGGAGGTCGACGTGTTCGGGAAAGGAGTGCCGAAGGCAACACAAATGCTCTGTGCCCTTAGAGTGGAGATTTTGCACGAGCGTCTCCAGGCTTACATTAAGAAATGCGAGGCTGTCAATAAAGCGAAGGTTGCCTATCTCTAACAATTTAAAATTCTGGCACGAGCTTCCGCGAGTACGTTAATATCCTTGGACTCGAACAAATTAAGCTTGCCTAGAAAGAAACTGAGGTCGTAGGAATGATTATGCGCTATGAGTGGAACGGTATGTTTGTTGATTCGATGGTTTAGGTTACACTGGGAGCAAAGCGCCCGCCTATCCTCTCCCGTCATGTGGTCGTGGTCGCGAGTTTTCAATTTCTTGCTAAAGCTTTCGTTGCAAATGACACAGCGGGAAGAGTCTGCGTGGGAAGCCTCGTTCTCTTGAGTCATTTCAAGAGGCACTTCACTCGACCTGATCAATCGGGGTATTTCCTTCGCTAGAAAGTTGAGAATCAAAATGAATCTTTCTACGCAGTCGGGTCCGCGATAGAGGTATTCCCCAACAATGGACGAATCTTTTGAGCGGATGACGAGAAGACAGAAAGAGCTGGGGACGTGATTCTCGTAAACATTGTCCGTCGACTGAGTCGGTTCCAGAAACGCTTCAAAGTCGTAAACACAATAAAAGGGGAACTCTTCCATGACATGCATGCTCCGCGAAAGTACAGTTCGTCACCCTTGTTTGGAATGACGGTTGTGCCCGATTTCTTGTTCCTGCACATTGAGAGATGGTCAGATAGGGTTTCTTGCCTCTGAAACCCGGTTAGAGACCTCTTACAACGAAAGCGTAGGCTTTTGGCATTTGAAAAAAGCCTCGCAAAGTTTGTAATGCCCACAAAATGGTTCTCAACAAGGAGAAGATCGACATGCTGCTCCAACTCGTCATCAACTACCTTCAGGGGTAGATACCTTTTTTCTCGCTGTCATAACCAAACACGTTCACTGAGACACAATTTTTACGCTCAAAGGCCCCACATCTTGTGGAAAGGTTACGGGGAAGGTTTTCGGAAACAGGTAATTGCACATATGTTCACGATACGAGGATGCTCCTCCTCTGTAAGCCCCGTTTGCAGGATGCAAAACGGCGAGCACCGCAAACACAAAGCACATATCCCGTTCAGATTCGTGAAGACACTCACTGACACTGACGAGGCATTGCTTTGAGGCAAGTTGCTTCGGCAGAGAAAAATGTCCGCAACCAACGGTCGGAGGAAGGAATCGTCCCAAACTAAGTGTACAAACTTTGATCCCGACAAGAAGGAATCCCGAGCCTTGTTCCTGATAATGCTCCAACCGAGCATTTTTTTTTTGCCTCGAATGTGTCTTGATACTGCTTGTGTTGTACATTTTTGTGTAAAGTGTTTCCAGTGGTTTCTTTGTCGCGTAGAGTGATTTTAAAAGCCGTATCTGTATTTATAAGTGTGCATGTTCTAAGAGCGAATGATAATAAAAAACATGAAGCATCATATCTGTCTCGTCTTTAGGGCGTATGGATGCGACCACGCTCCGGTCCATTACCCACACACGCTCCGTTCAGCAGCTGCAGATGACGATAAAATTATCGAGAGATGACGTGAGCGCGACAGAGTTGACGCCATCTACCAAGCTGGCGCTAAAAGTAGCGAGAGATGTCGCGTGATAATGGTAAAAGGTTCACGTCAGCAAAAGGATTCAGGTGCGCGCCATCTACAAACAGATTCGGCAACTCACACGCATTGCGCGCACGCGAAAATACGGATGGGCACACCTTAGGAAGACGCGCAATTCAACTTTTCAGCAACAGATGGCGCAAGGTCAGAACCACGACGAAAGATGTCACTCATGCCCTAACAACAAAGACGCTTAGCAACAAAAGACACGCGCCATCTATGAACCGAGGTGTCAACAGCGCAGCGATTCAAATATCAGGTGACGTTGGTCACATGACCCACCGGGAAAACACGTGACAATGCATTTCTCGTCACTAATCTCACGGCGACATATCTGTGTCGTCATCGTGACAGTGCATTTTCCCGCCTGACAGATGACTCAATAATCCTGAACTCTTCCGTCATCCCTGTAGCGCCCTCCGGTGAATGACTCAGCAATTCCGTTACAAAATCCAAGCGTTGCGACAGCTCTAACACGTGATCTGAATTGTGCGCTCGACGTAAGAAATACTAGGGGTAATTAAGTCGTCCAAGAAGCATTGTGCTCGCAGCTCAGACGGTAGAGTGTTGGACTTCTGAGCAGAAGGTAGCGATGTCGATTCCCAGTCGGCCGCGAAGCCTTTTTTAGCGATTAAAATGCATTTACCGCGCAGCGATTCAAATTCAAAACACGTGACCGTCATGTGACCGGAGCGCAGCGCCCTCTTTCGGATGCAGCACGAACCCTGTGCGACATCGCGTGAGCGCCCTCTGTCGGACGCAGCTCGAACCCTGTGACATCACACGTGAGACGCCCTGAGCGCCGCCATTCAAGTCCTATAGCGCCCTCTGTCGAACGAAGCTCGGACCCTGTGTGACATCACGTGGTTGTTATCAGATGATGACCGCAGCTGTCAACACCTGGTCAACCACGCTTGTGGTTTGAGGTCTGAGGTTTGAGGTCTGCGGTTTGAGGTTTGAGGTCATGGTAAGTGACACGCACCTGACACGCGACGCGCACGTGACTTCACACGTGACGGGACCTCGCTGAGCTCCGATTGGTCACTGGCTAATGCACTGTGGATGGGGCCATCGATGCCCACTGCCTGGCATTGGTCACTGGGATGGGAGAGAGGGAAAGGGCCCCGCCCTACTGCGCTGTGATTCGTTGGATTGGGATAGGCCCCGCCCTCCTGCGCTGTGATTGGTCGGATCGGGTCAGGCTCCGCCCCCTTGGGCGTTTGTTGACAGTTTGGCCGAGTTGGTACATGTTTGTTACTACTCCGTAGCATACCTTCAGTTCACATAAATATTCGCAGTTCTCTCATATTTTATCTCTGTTGTGCATTGAATATTCCACAAGTGTTCCATATACGTTTGACGACCACTGTACGTGGGCGACTCTACGCGTTACTCTGGTAGGGCTAACGAGCGGGACGCACTTTCACGGGGGTGCCAGCCGAAGCATGAAGCTCGATACCGAAACAAATAAAGAGTCCATTGGAATTCAGGACGACCTCGTGTATGGATATGTATGATCATGTTCTAGTCCTATCTCGCCAGAAGCCGTTCCCTTTCGAAACAACAAATGTCAAGGGTAGAAACGATGCCCGATGAAATCAAAGTTGAAGCCCCGAATGTTTATTTACAGTGTGCTACGATTTGGAACGCGTAAAAGGCGTAATTTAGTCGACCCTCCGCTCCCTTCCATGTTATACGTAAGTGAGTAAGTGCTGCGACACGCAAGTTCATCATATTCATCGAAGCCGGCCGGCAGATGCTTAGAAAAACCCAACAGTGTAAACTCTTTGGTTTTTTTCCCGGAGGTTTGTTTGACGTTTGTTTGTAAATAAATTCTTATTTGCACTCGCTATCACCAGTATCTTTTTCTTAAACCTAGCGTGGTGGAACTCTCTTTCCCGAAGATCACATCACCACACTCAAATTCATGAGAGGGCATGGCGAAGTGATCGACAAGCATTATTCTACACCGGCGCACGTTGGGTTCGCCGACGACGAAGTATAAACAGCCCGGGTCCGATGGCGTTCAGATCCTGATCCTATGATCATGCAAGTGGTTTTAGCGAGGAGGCGTCGAAGCGTGCACGTCCTGGGCGCGGCAGCCATGAGCCTAACACGCAGTCAATTGGCCAGCCTCTTCGCTCCAACCCTCCAATTATAATTTTTTTATTGTTTAACGAAGCAAAAATGTTTTCTTTCTCTTTGTAACTTAAATTCACTTTTAACTCATAAAATATTATGATTTTCCGTAAAAACCTTTTTTTTTCTCCGCGTTCCTACGTTCGATAAGATCCCTTTAAGCGAAAATTTTAAACGAGCTAAGAAAAATTTAGAGCTGGGTTCTCTAATTTCTTGCGAGCGGTACAATGCCCCTGACGGATTTAAAAAAAAAAAAAAAAACTACTTTATGATCAAGCAATACGAGGCAAAGCAAGCGGATGTATAAGGCAAAAAAACTTCCACTTTCTGGCCTTTCAGCGCCAACGAGAGAAAAGCTTCAAAAATGCGTGATGAATCTGCCGTGTTGCGTCTCGCAGATTGAACACCCCGACGTATTTCTTTCTACCGAAGAAAAGGTTTAATACGCTCCCGCACAAAAAAATAAATGTAAAGGTATACTGCTGATGGGTCAGATGCTGCCAAGTGTATGCAGCTGCAAAGGGGGCCCGCGATCGAAGGCACTTCATCTTGTGCGCCGCCAACTAACATTCACTGTGCTGCCTTTGTACGGTGGCTCTTTCATCCTAGCGGGCCGAACACTCGACGCTCCGAAGCGTCCCCCTGAATCGACTACTTCTCTGGCGAGGGCAAATAGTCCGGTCTGAACGAGGCTTTCATGAAGGGCGCGAAGAGCGCACACACCAGCCGCGAGTCGATAATTGTGTGGCTGAGACGAATGCGAAGCGGACGTTCGTCCCCTTCTTGCCCAGAGGGTTGCGAGGATGTGGGAAGGCCGAGCTCTTATTGGCTGATCAGAAAATATATATATATATATATATATTTATATATATATATATATATATATATATATATATATATATATATATATATATATATATATATAGTGTCATCTAGCATCGAGGTCTACCGACTATCCTTTTATTCGAAGCCATTCAGAGATCGGCGTCGTTTGACGTCACTGCAACTCCTGGGCAAGAAGCAGACGACTTTCTCGCCACATAAAACCACGTAGACGAAGAGGTCCGTGCATGACGCTGAAGCTCAAGATGAGAATACCCTAAAGAGAAGCACGGGTTCGTCTTTCTGTCAGGGTGTGCTAGCGTTAAGCTCGCTTTGAGACGCTGCGAGACACGCTGGCGGTGATACTGTGGAGAAGCTAGGCTGCGCTATGATGCTCAGGGGGGGGGAGGCGTACATATTGTATTTTACGTGGTATTGCTGAGACTAAGGGGAAGCCGAACAGTTTTCTAAACACTTTTCTCGCCGTCACCGACTTCTCGGTGCAATAAGGCGATCCGATGTGCGGTACGTTAAACAGCACCGATGATTGGAAGATGTGGGTTTCACCGACATGCCGCGAGGTCTTTTGGGTGTTCGGAAAAGGCCCATTCCCAATATTTATTTATTTATTTATTTATTTATTTCGATACCCTCGGCGCCCAGGAGCATTGCAGAGGGGGGGGGGGGGGGCATATAATATTGGCTCAGTAAAAAATTCAAACAACCGAGGCAACTTGGCTAGAAGTTAGCAGAAGTTAGTATATTTCGTGCTTTTCTATATAAAACAATTGTTGGAATAGTTACTAATAATGTGTGAAGGTGGTTCTATTCAGATTACGTTCTAGGGATAAAAGCGTTTATGTAAGCTAAAGTTTCTCGATGAGGAATGCCAACTTTAAGTCTCTGATCAGGCACGTAGACAGGATTTTGTTTCGGGGGGGGGGGGAGAGGGGGGGACGCCCATGACAAAATGCTGTATGAGGGGGAGGGGGGAAAGGAGGTCCCAGCAAAATGGACGATTTCGGGGGGGGGGGGGGCGGGCCCCATGGGCCCCCCCCCTCCCCTGGCTACGTGCCTGTTTCTGATCAATGCGGGAAGAAATGAAAGAGAGGCTAATGAATAGTTTGTCTTTCAGAGACGCGTTGAAATGATGAATTTTTTTTGCAGATGCATAAACAATATATCTTAGGGCATGAGGATAGAAGAGGCAGGGACAGCGTGGTTTCCATAGCCGGAACACTTGCGGTGCGATGATAGTTACAGACTATGAAACCTGCGGCGCGATTTTGCAGGGCTTCACTGTTTGTTACAAGCGTTGATTGACTGGAATCCCAGATTGCTGCGGAATATTCGAGCTCTCAACGTATTAAAGTTTTGCACAGGAGTCGTTTTAGTGACATAGTGGTTAAGGAAAATGTTCGTTTTAAACATTCATGCAACAAAGTATCCTTACAGATAAAATAATCACAATGAGTTTTCCATGATAGGTTATAGATACCAAGATAACTCTCATTCAATTACCAAGATAATTGAATGAGGTTACAGATGTGAGCTGAGTTTTGTCAATTGAGTATGGTGACGGTGACGTGATTAGGATATCTTGCGAGTGTGTCAAACTACACTGAGCGTGCCTCTTAAAACCGGCTTGTTTTTTCTTTGTTTTTTTTTCGCGTTATACACACTTACTTTGTCCCAACAAACATATATTGGCACAATAGTTTGAGGAAATTTAATATAATTAGGGTTCGGAATTTTTCGGTTTAAACCAATAAAAACCGATCAAAGTACGCCGAATTCATTTTTGGAAATTCGGTTTTAACCGAAAAAGGTCAGTTTTTAGGTTCAGCATTTTCGATTAAAACCGATAAAAGCACGTTGAATCCATTTTAGTTCTGTTCAAACTTGTGGTCGAACTGTTCAAATTGGTAATTGAACTGTTCAAATTGATAATTGAACTCCTCTAACAAGCAGTTGAACTGTTCCAAATGTTGAATATGCCGAAGAAAGGTTAGGGGTAAATAATCTGCCTAGCAGCTTACTTTGGTCAATTACTTCGTAAATGTAATTTAAATATAGTTACAACGTTTGCCGCCTTTCGCTCCAGCCTCCCAGACTTAAGCGTTCGCCCTTTTGCCCCCACCACCCGGCTCCGGCGCGATCGCAGCGCCGCCGCAGCTCCGTGACGTCAAGCCCGCGTGTCGGTCTATAAGCTTCTGGAACCTATATGTGATAAGCGATTTATTTGCACTTAAATTGGTGCGCACACGGCGGCGTGCCAGGCAAAGCAGATAGGTAAAAACCCTTACCCGCGTGGGCCTGCTAGCCTGCCGCTTTGTGCGTTTTGAGTCATGGCGCAATTCCAGCTTTAGAAGCATTAAAATGATGATGGCTGTGATGATGGCGGTAGTGATTGCGATGATATAGTTGATGACAATGGCAATGGTGATGATTATGATTCGAGGAGAAGAGGGAGTGATGGAGATGGCAGCAGACGCAAAAACATTCATCTCGCAAGTTCACGGTACCCATCGTGTAATGGGGCCAGAGGGCTACGAAAAGCTAATCGGATGGTCAGAAAGCTTCTAATGACGGCAGGCAGCAGGGATTCGCAGTGACGAACTGTACTGCCGCGGAGAAGTTCGGGCTGACCTGTCCTACCGACGTGTGCGGCGACCGATAGGCGGCCGCACACGTCGGTCGCACACGAAGAGATCCGTCGAGCAATGGGCAGAGCACGCCGTTTCGAGAAATCCTTCGTTGACTTTTTATTAAACATAGTTATACATATTAAACATGGAAACTTCATAAGTGCTGAGGTGGTAACCGGCCAGATGATTACCTTTACAATGTAGGCTATAAAAGTCTCTGGATTCAGGTTTTGAATGCTTCGTGGTGTCGGGATGTGCGTAGTGCGTTCAAATACCACAGGGACACCAGTTCCTCACAAATAAAAAAAAAAAAACGACTTCGAGTTTTTTTGTTGTTTTTTTTGCGGCTGCCAATTTGGAGCAGGGTGGAAAGCCGTAGTAAGCCTCCAAAACGTTGTTGAATAGATAGCTAAGCTGTGAAGCATTTTGTTTCGTTCTAGACGGCCTTATTTTTAAATTGAAAAGCTGTAGCATTTTAGTTAAGAAGCTACAAAAATGTATATTGGAGGCGACGAAAAATATGTTGCATTTTTATTGAATGGTGGCCAATATTCAAAAGAAAGTGAACAGAAAAGCTAGAGAAAGTCAGGTGAAAAGCTGTTGACATTTTATATTCTTTGATGACTTTTATCAACAGCATATCAACTTTCTTGAGATGCTTGAGATCGGGTTCCAAATTGCGGCCGCAGGCCGTCTCTGTGTTGAGAGAAGGCAGCATAATAGGGTTCTACCTGTCCAATCAAACTTTATTTTCCGGTTCGTTTAACTCATCAAGGGCACTGCTCACAGGGGCATAGCATGGCTACCTCTTGGGAGAATTGAGTAACTGAGATATTTTCTTATCTTCAATCCGTGGTACTACTTGAAAGGCGACGAAGATGGAGCAAGTGAAAACATGTACATATTTTTATCAAAGAATTCCCTACATTTGCCGCATTAGGCAGAGTCTGGCTTGCGTTAACAATGTTTTTATTTGCTTCTGACTTTTAATCTACATGTCATATGTCAAAGCATTATAAGGACACTACAACATATTTCAAATTCCGCACATACGTGTCTTTTGGACTGCCTTCTTGCGCTCCGACTTGGGGAACAGCTGTTTAGGCAAGCAGCACCCCACTAGAGGCGGTCTAGGTTAAATGAATATATGAGTATGCGTTATAAACGTAACTAACATTCAGCACATATTTTCGGTCTACGTTTAAACTCCCTCACTCATGGTAGGGGGGTTCGGTGCCGGCACGACGCACGCAGCACGCTTACGCCTTCCTCTGCTGAAGATGCCTGCCACCGCATGGGCCGAAGAACCTACGCAGCATCCACGGACATCGAAAACGTGCAGATTGGAAGAGAGCTGTGGGTCTACATCTCCGCATCAATTACCGGTGGTTTTCCTGCCTGATGCCTGGATCGTCTGGCAACAACGGAGCGGCACATCCTACGATCACCGCCTACAAAAGGAAGCATCAGTCACATCTTCGACGGGGTTCGGTGCCGGCATGACGCACGCAGCACGCTTACGCCTTCTTCTGCTATAGGTTAGTCCTGTGTACTTCGAAGTTCGTTAATCGCTGAAACGTTAGCCGGCATCGCTCCCCATTGTCTTTGAAAACCTGTGTTTCTGGTGCCGGAAAGCTCTGTGGAATTCACATGCCGCGTTTGTGGAATTGAGAATCATAATCTATGGAGATGTTGAACTAAAATATGCTGGAACTCTCATGGATAGTTAAATTCAGAAAATGTTAAAAGCCATTGATTTACTACCAAAATTGGACAAGGACCAAGAAACGCTTCTAAATCAAGTGGCCGAGATAAACAAAATTCAGGATTTACTCGACAAGAATATAGAAGCCCTAAACGACAAGTTCAAGATAGGGGAATTAGAAATTGCATTGCTAAACAGCTTTAAAGACGAAATACAAGAAATCGGCGCACACTCGAGTAGAATATCCTCCCAGCTTGTCGCGTTCTGCTCCAAACAAGATGACCTAGAAAATAGGTCAAGGAGAAAACATCTGCTTTCCTATGGTATTCCTAACGAACCTCAAGAAATATTGCCTCAATTAGAATAAAAAAATACTTGATTTCTGCAGAGATACACGCGGGGTGACTGTGACAGATAGTGACATTGAACGTGTGCATAGGCTGGGCTTCCCTAACCCAGAAGGATCAAGACCTATAATCGTAAACTTCCGATATTTTAAGGTCAAACAACATGTTTTGTCCCGAGGCTTCAAACTACAAAATACTGAATTCTCAGTCTGCGAAAATGTTTCAGATAAAGTTAGATATGAACACAAGCAGCTGCTCGATGTTGCTAAATCACAACAAAAGTCATTTAAGTTGCGTTTTGATAAACTTCTCAGCGATAGAGATCATTTCAACTACGATAACCTTGAGGGATGTGTAAAGGAAATAAATGCATAGAAACAACCCCGGAAAGTTGGGCGCAAGCCGAAACCCGTATGTGAGCTCACTGTCATGATTGTTAATTGCCGCAGTGTGAAAAATAAAGTGGAAGATTTAGCTGACGTCATTACTCTGGTACGGAGTCATGACTGGAATATTCCACTAGCGATGCTGAAGTGTTGCCCTCGGACTATGTTGCCTTTTGCCGAGATAGAAACAAATATGGTAGTAGAGTCTTTCTTTTAGTTTATGACAGCCTGAAAAGTTTTGCGATCAATGTTAATGGTCTGAATTGTGAATCGGTATGGTGTCAGATTCTACTGAAAAATGGCGAATGTATTACTGCTGGCTCCTTTTATAGGCCTCTTGGTTCAGATGAAGCTGCAATGTTCCCTCTTTTTGATATATTGTCATCCATCGATTATGGCGACCTTGTGCTCGGTGGTGATTTGAACTTTCTTTATGTGGAGTGGGCAGACGGTCAACCAATGACGCTGAATACTTCTTCCGCGTACAAAAACTTTCTCAATTTTGTTTCGAGTTTTGAGCTCTATCAGAATGTGTCATTCCCGACAAGGCTAGGTAAAACGAGAGGAAGCACGTTGGTCTTGCTTTTTAGTTATAATAAAAGTTTTATATCTTCTTTCTCTAGGATTCCTATGATTATAACCAGCAGGTGCGAAAATAAAGTGTTGAACCCACCCAGAAACGTTTTTATGTGTGACCGCGGTGATTATGAGGGCATCTCAAATCATCTCTAACTATTTGTCCGAGTTTAGAGAGCTCTGTCACCACTTTGATGATGAAACTTTTTGAAATCTTTTTAGAAATAAAGTTAATTATTTAGTTGAAGTATTCGTAAACACCAAGGTGTTAAGTTCCAGTCGACGTAAAGACAAACCGTGGATGAACGCCGAACTACGCTCCTTGACAAAAGGAAAATGTGAGCATATTTTAAATATCGTAAAAAAACGACTCTGTCTCGCCTCCACAACTAACGGTCTTATGTAAAGAACTCGGATTTCAAGAGTATTTAAATGATAAACTGATAAAAAACAAAAGAGCTCTCGAAATATGAAAGGTCAAAAAATAAAGTCTCACTCGGGATTTCCCCAACTGTTAACTGCGGACAACTAGTTGCTGAAGAGGAAGAAAAAGCGAAATAGGTACTTCCAGTCTGTATTTTTGATCGTAGTTCCTAATGAATACCCGCCTTCTCCTGATATGTTGTTAGAAAGTATGGAAGAAATTCATATTTCTTATGACGGAATCTTAAAAATGATTAACGGAATAAAAACCGAGAAAGCAGGGGGTCCCAATCGCATACCCAAGCGTATTCTCACTGAATGTTCCGCGATCATTTCGTCATATTTGGAAGTCTTGTTTAAAAAATCGCTCCCTAGTGGAAGGCTTCCTGGTGAATGGAAAAAAAGCAAATATCGTACCAATACAGAAGGATGGTTCAAAAAATGTTATTCAAAACTATAGACCCCTTTCTCTTTTCTGTACCTGCTCTTAACTTATGGAACATATAATATACAGCAATATCTTCGATCACTTATCCAGAAACAGCTATCTCACTCCGGCGAAACACGGCTTCAGGAAAGGTTATTCATGCGAGACGCAGCTGGTTGAACTTCATCATGACCTGGCATACTCACTGGATAATAGGCTTCAAGTAGATTGCATATTTCTCGATTAAAAAAAAAAAACATTTGGTACAGTATATCATGTGCTTATCATCCATAAACTTTCAAGATTCAATTTACCGAGTAACGTTCTCGCATGGATGACCAATTATGTGCACCAGAGAAAGCAATCCGTTTTAATCAAAGGCAAACAGTCGGCCGATATAACGGTTACTTCCCGAATACCACAAGAGTCTGTGCTGGGTCCACTTTTTTATTTTTATAAACGATATCACCCACTCAATGAATTGAAGAATAAGGCTTTACGCAGATGACTGTGTTTCATACTCCGAAGTCCGTGACATCGCAGATTGCTGTGCATTACAAGATGATATCTCCCGTATCTCTGCATGGTGTGATACATGGGGCATGAAACTAAACACGGCAAAGTTCAATCATGTGCGTTTCACGCGTATACGTAGGCCTGTTCTCTTCACCTAGATCATCAGCGGAAATTCTCTAGCAACCGTATAAAAACGTAAAGTACCTTGGTGTGTACATTTCGGAAAACTCTACCTGGACAAAACAGGTAGACTACATAACTGCAAAATCAACTCGCATGCTTAATATTGTAAGACGCAATTTTAAAGATTGTTTACAAAACACTAAATTGACGTTATATCTAACATACATTAGACTTATCTTAAAGTACGCCAAAGTCTCCTGGGACCCTAGTCAGGCATATCTTGTAAACCAACTAGAAAAAGTTCAAAACAGAGCAGCCAGGTTTATAACAGGAAACTACAATATTAGATCAAGTGTTAGCGATTTCAGAAGAGAATTGGGTTAGATCCCATTGGCCCACAGAAGACGTTCCATGCGATTTAAATTCTATCATAGCATTTTTCGTAACTACCTTGGTGTAAATAAAAACAACTATATGCTGCCTCCCCACTTTACATCAGGAAGGAGAGACCACTCAAAAAAAGTGAGAGAGCACGTGTGCAGAACGGAAGTGTTCAAGAACTCCTTGTTCTTCAATAAAATATTAAATAGTGACCTTTCGGATTGTTTTTGATGTCTTGTTGCTCGTGCCTCTCTTCAAAAAACAAGTAATTATTAATATTTTGTGTTGCGTGTTCATGTTGTGTGCCTTTGTTTTTGAACATTTGCTCATCTGTACTCGCTACCCCCTCCCCTCTCTGTGATGCCTTCATAGACGCAGCGAGATTCCTTGAATAAATAAATAAATAAATAAATAAATAAATACTCCGTAATGCTCTTTAAGGTACCCCGATTTTGTAAGCGGCTGCAAAGAGAGAAAGAACAAGCCTTTTGGAATCCTTTTGCTATTATATATCTATTAGGTAACAATTTTTTGTAGTTGATTGGTGCCTTGAACGGTGCAAACAAATATAGAAAAGAGCCAACCGATCCGCTGAGCTCTGTACTTATTTTTAAATCCTCGACGTTGGAGTAGGCGACCCAATAAGTGACACAATCTCCATTGAAATCGCATCAAGATCTCACATCTTTTACTCGGTGTAGCATACCGACGCGAAAAAAGTCAATTCCGCTTCGACTGGTTAAGCGCCTTACAAAAAATTAAAAAAAACAAAAAAACTTCTGCATTGAATTCAGCAAGCACACCTTGCAACCTGTAGAAGATACGATTGTGCTGCATTATTTCTTGTATACATATATCTTCCTAAAAGTAGACATTGCAACATTCAAAAGAAGTACATAATGAACAACTTGAGTTAGTAGAGGTTCCAGTTTGCGGGACGACTGATTTAAGATGAAGGTCAAATATTATCTGTCACCGTCGAGGTCGGTGCTCGATCTGCTGGTTGTGTCCCAAGTCAACAGCGCATGTTTTGTGGTCGCGCAACCTGCGCATCATATATTCGGTCTTCACCTTTCTATAGGATTCAGCCACTACGAGCATCTCATTTTTGATTCACAAGCCGTCTATTCACAAGGTTAAGTCTACTTGAGTTTCCCCAGCACTCCACATGAATGCCATCAGGACCCTTTTCTATTTTACTTTTGCTCATTCTATTTCGGGGTTCCACTTGTGGAAATTACGTGCATGTAGTTAACCGTCTTCATCTGAAATACTCCTAGACTCTCAATTTCGCAAGCTCAAAAAGTTGCTCTGTTCACCTGACCTTCCTGACCTTACACATATGTGTCCGCCTTGTTACGTACATTAAAGACCATTTCAGTGAATATTCATACCACGCAAACTGTAGACTTCACATGTTGGGGATGATTTTAATAGATTTAGCCTACGGCCCTTTCAGTACTGTTCATGCACATGTCTTTGCACCTCAAATCGTGCGAATGGGCAGGCAAAGAAGTTTCGCGATATTTATAATTTTTGTGAGCTCTTGCTTTATATTTAGATACAAAATCTAAGCGCGGACAACTTTAAGGGCCGGTTACAAGCCTTCTGAAGATTGTACTTACACCAACAAAGTATTTTAATTGGGAGATTAACTTAGCAGGTAGATACTGGGCGCCCTTGGCAACAAAAGCTGCTAAAGGGAAGCTTGACGGGATCCGGAATCGCACCACTGAGGATGCAAGTTTAAAAAGGCAAAATGGTTAAAAGAGAAATGAATCACAAAAATACATTTCGCACGTTAAGCCAAATAAGCACGCAAATACGATTTGACGACTTTTTAAATGTATTTATTTGAAAATACAACCAGCTCAACTCAAAACACTAGCTCTACTGAATGAACTAGTTGTTTTTAAAAAAAAAATACAAGAACAACATGAAGCGGCGGTGCAAAAAGTAAACAACAACTTAACGTGTAGTTTAAGATGCGGTTACAAATTTGAAAAAGATAGTTAGAATCACAATGTCATTGATAAATTATTTCTTTCTTCAATTGTCTGAAGGAAGAAAGAAAATATATATAAGCTGCTTTTAAAGTGGTTTTCTTTCACAAGTCGGAAATAATTTAACCTAGTGGACCCAGATGGCAGCAGTTTTAAATATGTATACCAATATATGGGAATCCATCAGTTCATTATATTATTACTAGTTCTTTAATTTATTAATCATAGCTGTTCTATTATGTCGCAGGTTAAAAATAAACCGAGCAGCCAACTTTTGGTTTCCTTGCACTTTGTAATTCCATCATTGGTGAAAAGGTAGCACACTAAGCTCGAGTAATTTGAAATAGGTCTAGTAAAACTCTCAAAGACAAGACGCTTATAATTCTTTTCATCTAATGCCCGACGAAAAAAAAATAAATTAGTTTTGCGTCTAATCTCCGAGACTCTGGCAGCTTGAACGTTAGAGTTGCAGCCACGTCTGGAAATGCGGGGGATACACCTGTGGAGGCGGGAACGTTACCGGTGAAACGTTCCATGCTTGGAGTGGTTCGCCAAAGTTGAAGTCGAGGCGATGGCGAAAAAGTCAATTGAGGAATGTCCTGGTCCGGATCACCAACTGAAGTGGCTAACCCTCCATAATTTAATTACAATAATGAAACGGCAGTAAGAAAGAAGACGACGGCCAGAAATAAGACAGGAACAAGACAAGAATTGACTGAGGGATGCTTGGAATAGAAGGACTAAAATAGGGCGTCCTATGGTAAACGCAACCTTTGCTGGCAGCGGTGGGATTATCGCCTATGAATGCCCGATCACGAGCGGCTGCCGCAGAGGCAAGTGAAGATTCAACGACTTTTGCATTGACAGAGATCACGGAGGGTTTGTACCGTCGACTAGCTAAAAACCCTGCAGCCGGTTCCGACAACCTGCTGGAAGCCTTCAGTGGTCGACTGGCCAGCCGTCTTGCTCAAGTGGAAACGTCAATGAAGCAGCGAGTCACCACCGTGAGCCAACGAGTGGATAATACTCTTCAATCAGTGGAGTCCAGATTGGGACGCCTGGAGCTGCATGCTTCCCTTGAGGCGTCAAGAGGAGGGTAGAGCAACAACGGAAGTAACGCCCAAGATTCGGTTGGAGACCCGAGGCCGCTGCGTCTCAAATACAGCGGCTTAAGCCACCCACTTTCGATGGACTTAGAGCGTGGGGCGCGTTCCTGGTGCAGTTTGAAACCGTGGCCGCACATAACGACTGGGACTGCACTCCAAAAGCTCGTGCTCTGGTTTCTTGGGGAGTGGCTGCTGAATTTCTTGAAAGCCAATCGAAAACTAGCCGATCATTAAATGAGCTACTGATTTCAGCACTCCAGGCGCGCTTTGGGGACGCGCGTCTCCAAAAATATCATTTGGTTGCACTGAAACATCATCGCCGATGAAAAAGCACGCTCCAGGAGCTATGTGATGCTGTTGAGCGTTTGGCAAGGAAAGCTTTTGTTGTGTGTCCGGAAACAGCACTAAACCAACTGCTAACGTCGGCGTTCATTGATGCGATTAATGTTGTTGAAATCTAGCGTTTTGTAAAACTTACACGTCCATGCAGAATTCGATCCGCGTTGGCTCATGCACTTGAGGTAGACGCCGCCAACCGGGCAATCACGTCTGCACAATATTCCGAAGCTCGAGGCATAGCTCCCAGTGGTCTACAGTGTCCACCTGGCGCAAAAGCGTAAACGTCAGTTGTCAGTCATAACCGTAGCACCACGTCGGTGTGTTATAGAGTCTGTTATGTTCAAGATTAAGGAATTCAACTTTTGTCTTCGTCAGTGAGAGTGATGGAGCAGAAATATTATGGCAGACTGCAGCCATGGCAAATGGCTCAACGAGTTTCCTGCCAAGCCTGGTCTTGTGATTCCCAAGAATTCTGGTGTCGCGAACTGAAGTTGGGGCAATCATTACATGTGCAGTGGACAGGGCAACTTTGCAAGGATCACGTCGGTTTATATGCCACTGTTATTTACCATTCAGGTGCTGCTGTTGTTGGGCCAGTGCTCTTCGTCGGCGACAAAAGCAAACCAAACGTACATAGGATTCAGCGGAGACCCCGTATCAGCACCGGTCATCGTCAGCGGAACATCGACCTGGCATGATGTGGCACCGACGGCATTGTGGTACGACGGCCGTGGTGTTATAAGAATTGGACCAGACGCAAGAAGCGTCAGTGGGCACGGCAACTTTGCAACGATAACGCCGGTTGATATGCCACTGTTATTTACCATTAAGGTTAGTACTGAAATATACTCAACTCGTAGAAGTGATAATCGGTACCTCATTGTCCTGCCGTGCCCCAAGGTGTTTTACGGTTGTGTCTTGCATTGCTGTGAAATGATGATGCTCCTTCTATCGGGTGATGTCGAGCTGAACCCGGGCCCAGAAACAAGGACTGAAAAAATGATGACCGAGATGCTAGAAACCCCAAAAAGAATAAGCGTTGACATTATAGAAATCAAAGGAAACCAAACTAGCTTCCATAAAAAATGGACGAACTCACAAGAAAGATTAAACAACTTCAAACTTCTGTCAAGAACAGTCACGCCAAAGTCAGTGGCCTTGAAGATACCGTCAAAAAGTTGAATGCGTCCATTCAAATCTATCAGGAGCAAATTGTCGACATTGAAGATCGTAGTCGAAGAAGCAACTTGGTAATCTTTGGTATCTCTGAGAACCAAGGCGGAAAAAACGAAGGTTTAAAATCGAACGTAGTCACAGATGTTTTCCGAAACCGCCTTGGAGTTACAGTAATGTCGATCGTACGAATGGGCAGAATTGGACGGAAGCAACCCAACAAAAGTCGGCCAGTAATCATGAACTTTGCAGACTTCAATGAAAAAATAGAAATCTTTGACAACTGCAAAAAAATTGAAGGGCTCCAGAATATCAATTTCAGACGACTTTTCACGGACCACGATAACCAGATGAAAGATGCTCTGGGAAAGTGCGAGAGCAGAGATTGATGATGGCGCGCGGGTAAAAGTCGTTGGAGATGTGAGTAAGATAAACGATGATTTCTAGTCGTGGCATGACGAAGATAACTGCCGCGTCAAAATTAAAATGAATAAATTTGATAATAATGAAGGGTGACTCACGGAAAAAAGAACGCGGAATTACGTGTCATAAACCTAAACTCGCGCAGTTTAGCTAATAAAGTTATTGAACTCGAGCAGGTACGAATGCTTTATAACTTTCATGTTATCGTAGTAACAGAAACATGGTTACACCCAGAAATAGGTGATGAAGGGTTACTGCCACCATAAGATGGTAAGAAAAGATAGGAAAACGAGAGTAGGCGGCGTAGCATTGATTCTTAAGACTAATATATAGTATGTAGTAATAAAAGATATTCAGGAAGTTGAATGTATATGGTGCAAAATGAACTTTTATAATACGCACTACGTCATCTGTGCATTTTATAGGCCCCCAGATGCTCCTAATTTAGTCTTGGAAGCACTGCACGATTACCTTAGTACTAACATTAGGCTCGGAACCAGATTAATTATTGCTGGGGATTTTAACTTGCCTGAAATTAATTGGGGAGAGTTTGATGCAGGACATGTGGATGTAACTAATAGCGAACTTCTAGATATTGCATGTTACAATTGTCTGACGCAGGTCATTACGGGTTTCACTCGTGAAGTGGGAAACAGCTGCTCGTTGTTAGATTTAATATTTGTAAGTAGTCATGTACTCGAGTATGAAGTGTCTGTAACGAGGGTATCTCTGATCATAAATTAGTATTTTCATGTTTAAAAACTGCTAAAATATGCAAACAAACAAAGTATTCTATCCAAGTGTCTATTTTTTCTAAAGCGAACAGCGAAAGTGTGCTAGATTACTTCGATCTGTCATTTTCTTGGTTTTCAACTTTCGATGGTACAAGTGACGTGGATGTTTTATGGGCTCAATTTAAACGCATTGTTACCTATTGCTTGGAACATTTTATACCTAAACGGAAGAAATCAATAAAAAAATCTAATCCATGGGTAACCCGAGAGATCGTACAACTCAAGCGTAAAATAAAACGCAAACGTCGTAAAAGAAAGGAAAACGAGAACGAGTTCCTAGAGCTTTCATGTCTTTTAAAGCAAAATCTGAGTTGAGCGAAGGGACGTTATTTTTTGAAACCCTACCGAATTTTATGAGAAATTCACCGGACAAATTTTGGCGTCACTTAAAACCTCGGAAAGAACAATTATAATGTATCATTGAAAACAATGAAATTGTGACCGATTCAAAAGATATCGCCGATAAGTTTAATAACTTTTTCCATAGTGTGTTTGTTAATACGGACGGTGCCATAGAGGACTTGAGCTTCAGTGCGACAAGTAGTACTATGGGGGATATAATAATCACTGAAGAGAGAGTCTTTTCATTACTATTAAACTTAGACGTAAAGAAGTCAACCGGGCCAGACAAGATACCAAACGAGTTTTTAAAAAGATATGCATAATGGGTTTCAAAATATCTTACCATTATTTCTTAAACATCACTAAAACAACATCATGTAGCCCCGATTGGCGCAGTGCGAGGGTCGTACCAATTCTTAAAAAAGGAAGTAAGCATAATATTGAAAACTACCGCCCCGTATCCTTAACGTGCATAGTATGCAAAATATTTCAGCATAATATTCTAAAGCATTATACAATTATTTTGAATACTCTGACATTTTTAATTCTAACCAACATGGGTTTCGCCAGAAACTATCGACGGTCACGCAACTCAGAAACATTTGACGATTTTGCCGCTTCTTCTAATGAGAAAAGACAGGTTGGCGCGACATGCCTTGACATTTCTAAGGCGCTTGATAGAGTACCACACACTGAACTACTTGATAAACGTTGTTTGCATGGGGTGAATCATAGCGTGATATTGTGGATCAGGGCGTGTTTATCTAATCGGGTGCAGTATGTAGAAGTTTACTGTGACTTTTCAATTGTATCTGAAGTGCCCTCAGGCGTCCCCTAGGGGTCAGTGCTCGGGACAGTATTATTTTTAATTTACATTAATGATATTGAGGCGGAAATAAACCAAGGGGTTACTGTGCGGTTATTTGCGGATTATTGTCTCGTATATTTCAAAAATAAGGGAGGAAGGCGACCAGCGCAGACTAAGTGCATCGGTTGGGTCTATTCAAGATTGGTGCTCAAAAGGGAAGATGAAAATTAATACACAAAAACAGTGTTTGCACGAATAACTAACAAAACTAAGAATGTTCTTTCTTTTACTTACGAGCTCGATGGGAGTCCCATGGTTGAAGTTGATAGTTTTAAAAACTTGGGTGCGACACTTTCTAAAGACTTAAGTTGCAGTAAGCACATAAACGAAATATGTCACAAAGCATTGAAAACGCTTTGGTTTTTAAGACGGAATCGGAACAGTGCTCCGCCTAAAGTGAAGTTAATGGCCTACACAACGTATATTAGGCCTACCTTGGAGTACGCTGCATCGGTATGGGACCCGAATAAAAAAAAAATCAAATTGGTAAACTCGAAAAAGTTCAGAGGAAGGCGGTGCGATTTATTCTATCCAAATACAAGCCACTTGATTCTGTCACAGATTTGCTGAACAGCCTCGATCTCCCCTTACTTTCCGTCCGTCGAAAAATTGCTAGACTGAAGTTTTTCTTTATGTTTTTTCATCACCTTTATAACATTAACCCGGATTCTAGATTAACTCATCGCGCATCGAGAAAACTCGGATACGTTAGCACTAATCAGATTGCAGTGCCCAAATGTAATATCGACGCTTGTAAGTTTTCCTTTTTTCCCTAGAACTGTACAAGACTGGAATAATCTCCCACAGAATATTTTGTCATTGGACTATTTAGATGAGTTTGAAAGCGCACTTCTGAATATGTGTGATTTGGACTGAAAAATAGTAGTTATAATATTTTTGCTAAGTAGTAGATTTCGAGTCCAGAGAATTTATTTTGTTCAGTGCTAGATAATATATTGAATGTTCGTGATATTTCAGCCCCTTTATTTTAAGTAGATGTCGCTGAATGTGTACAGTATTGTAGTCCTGGTGTATGTTTCTGTGTTCTTCTATACCCCACACCTACTAAAGCCCCGTACTTGAGGTGAACAGTATTCACAAAAAAATAAATAAAAAAAATTATGAATAACGATGGGAGATAACACTTGTCGGACGCCGTTGAATCATCGATGTTATTTTCTCTGAGTCCGTGGTTGACACATCAGCCGGTCCCCTTCAGCTCAGGAGGATCGAGTAAACCTCTTCTTCACACTTAACAAGCTTGCTGGCGTGTGTGAAGATTGAAGATTGAAGCTGCATATTCAAGTTTAGTTCTAAATAATGTTTTATAAATTAGAAGTTTTAATAAATCGGGGGCAAGGGAAAATCCAATTTATGTAACCCAATTTTTAATTATCGTTGATAGTGACGTAGTCGACTTGAGTTTTCCAGGACATATCAATAATTATCTGAGCACCGAGATGTTTATAGGTCAACTAAGGAGGATCAAATTATTGAGCAAGTAGGAAGGGAAAGCGTTATATTGACGAGATAATCTTATGAATTTATTTTTAGAGATGCTAAGTTCCATATACCAGCCATAACATCATTTTTAACGTTGTATGTCCGAATTGTTAATCATTAGTTTTACATATAAATACAGTCGTCACCCAAAAGGCTCATAAAATAGAAGACACGGATAGGAAGAATCAATATAAATTAGAAAGAAAAGTGGACATAGCACTGAAACTTGTGGGATTCCGGAGTTATAAACGTGAAGATGAATAATTGGTTCCGCTGGCGTGAACAAATCAAATACGGTTAGTTAGAAAGAATTATATTAACGCGAGAACGTACGGGCGTACGTTAAGGCTTTGAAAGTTATAAAGAAGCACGCGAGGAACCATAAATCTTTTGAAAAATCTACAACGTTAGATTCTGAACCCCAGTCAAAAGGGGCGTGAAGATTGTGGTTAAAGATGTTAAGCTGGGTTTTACATGAATATTATATTCAAAGAACGCGTTGCTAAGTGTTAAAAAACGAATTCGAATCCACACAAATAATCAGGTGAGAATAAATTATATTCTCAAGGATTTTGCATGGAAGGCACGTTAAAGAGATGACACGAAATTTAAGAAGACTATGATTATCTTGACCTTTATGAACGGGAATCACCTTCCCAAAGGTCTAATCTACTGGTAGCACAACCTGTTTACGTGAATGAAAGTTTTTTTTTCGGGGTAAGATGATACTAGGGTTCAATTTAGTATTCTTCAACACTTTTTATATTATAAATTTCTGCTGTAGAATAAACTTTAAGGTTTTCAATATTGCTAGCAATTCATTTGCTATCGATAATAGTGGGAGATATTGCCATGAAGTCGTCGGCTGGGAATTCGGCTCTACGAGAGGTGACCGGCACCGTAAATTATTTGTAATACCCGTGACTCAAAACAAAAGACACATCGCTGGTCATTTGATCTCGCCAGTGTCCGCAATCTTCAAGGAAAAGATGGAAGTGCGAATAATAACTTTTTTAAAGATTGACATGTATCATTTAACAACATGCATGATAACGTAATTATAAAAAATAGGGCTTTGCTTCTTCAACCACTTTTTGAAATACTTGGACTGCAAGATGTTACGCTCTCTAGCGTTGTTCGTCGACCGAGGGCTTAGCGGAACAAAATATGCGTGTGCTTTTTTTTGTTAAAAAGCCTTTTCAAGGTAACTATGGCGATTCAAGAAATGGTGATACCGATGTTTAAATGTGTTTTCCTTTCTCAAACTATGCCGTAGTAGTCTTTCAAATGCAAACCACTAAATTTCCCCCTGCGCTCTTCTTACCAAATTTAAGCCGCGAGCAGAAGCGGGTACTGGAACTAGGTGCAAGAACGGTGATGGTCCCACACGGCATAGACATCAGCCTCCCCAGCGGGAGCGGTTACCGAGTCACCGGGAGCCGATAGGTTTCACATAGACTTAAAAAATGCTCGCCACACATTCCTGGGTCATCGGGGCGCAACTTCGAGCGCTCTTTTTACAGCGAAGCTGTTATGCGCTAGGATCTGAAGAAAAAAAAAGCGTCTATGGGTGTTAACAAAAAAACTCGCGTTTAAACGACGCTCCTTCGTTTTCATTAATCGTGGCAAGTCTATAAAAAGAGGGGGCGACCCGTCTGAATCAGCCTTCCTTCGCATTATTAGATAGTAAGGTACTGATCCCTTGTTATCATCTACCATCACCGACTTAACTCAGCTAACAGTGCGGTGTGATGAGGCTGAGGGCAGAACGCGCCGATCTAACCTTTTTTTTTTATTTCTGTGGTGCTGATAAAGAGACTTGGGCTCCATCGAAAAAAAAAAAAAAAACTGTCCTCGAGGTCCTGACTCAAAAAATTTGGTTTAGAACTTGCCTATAAGTGACCATAAGGCAATTACCACTTTAGTCACTAAGAAATAAATGAAGACAATTCAACAACGAAGTCGTGTACGTGTCTTCATTGCAATCATATGTACATCGTATAGATGTCGTATAGTTGTAAATCGTATAGATATCGTAAATTTGTCGCAAAGATAACAGCTTCGCTGGTCCTCCATCTTCACGTTAAGTGGATGGGCTCTACAATTTTTTGGTTAGTTTTGGTATGGCGTAAACAAGACAGATCAACTACACCAAAGATTAGCGCAGAGAAGAATCAATATATATAAATTCTAACAAAATATTTCATTATGTGTTATATTTTGATGACGGGCAGCCCATCTCTGATAAAAATGGGACAGCTGATGCGAATATTTCCAAAGTTAATTGAAGGTAATTATCTTGAAAGTATCACATTAAATTCTAGCTAACGTGCGCCACGGTGAATAAGGTTATTCTCAAGGAATCATTTCTATTTTCAGTGCATCTTCTTTGATAACTCTCTTTTGCAAAATCAACAGTATATATACCTATACTGTAATACCGCGCGAATAGCCCACTTAAAATCGATAGAAAATCGGATGATAGTTAGGGGGCAAATTAACATTTGGTGTGCCATAAAGTATGTTAAAAAATGTTTTCTTTTTAAGATTTTGTGACACTGGAAACTTCTGGTCGCAAGAGGTTGTGGAGCAAAAATGACTGTCCTTTACAGGCATCAATGTTCGCTTATCTCCCACCGTGGTTAAGTAACACTGTTTTGGCCGAGGTCACCATTGGCCAGAGTCCTGCTGGAAAGGGGTTATATTTCGGTGTTTTTGAAAAGGTAGAAAATCATGCTGAAAATGGGGGTGGGCTATCTTTGAATAAAGCGTCTCTCGGGGTATTACGGTATATGTTTCTGGTTCTAAAAATGTTGCTTCTGGTTTTACATTTGTGTATCTCCGTTCTTGATGTTAAATTTCAAAGCTTCAAAGTTCTTGATGTTAAATTTCAAATTACACTTTTACAAATAATACTTAAATGAATATTACAGTCATTCCACTAAATTATTTTCATTGACAGTATTAATAATTTCTTTCCTGCAACACATGTCCTTCATTTGAATATAATTAGTTTAGTCTTCATCGCATTTATTGAATTTGGTGCATTTAAATACGACATCAACATAAGCAACAAGCCGCAAAAGAGTAAAAAATTCATTTAGCTTTGCCACATAAATATGGCGCACCCGTAAGCCCCCGCTCTTGTTTTCTTGATGGAGCGGCAAGCATAATGAGAAATGTCAGCAGCGACCTTTACAATTTTGTTCTTACATCTGATGAAAGACGTTATTAATATACTTACTATTTCTCTGCTCCCCTCCCTCCAACTTCCGTTCAATAATAAAAAGATATCTTGTTTGGCATAATTTCCCCAGGGCCGAGAGAACGTCATCTCACATCAAAGTGCCCCCGAGCAGCACTCACCCCTGGATACATACCCAGTTCGTAACGATAAACCGTTGGAAAACGCATTTCAACGTCAGAGCGCCGTAGATTCTCCTAGCATAAGTCATGATGGCACAAAGGCAATCTCTTCGATGCATCGAGGCCATCAAGTCACGAACGACGCCCGTGTACGTTCGCAGAGCCGGATTGGCTCGTTGCGTGGCCTACGATCCATCGTAAGGAGAAACAAAGTGTAGTCCCCGAGGTTGTAAACCGACAGTCTTCAGCCAAGTGACGAGACTCGATGAACGATCACCGCACTTCTGCCCGGATGCTTGTTCGAGATTGCCGAGGCTATCCGCTCAAAGGGTGTGATGAAACATTAATAAGGAGTATCAGTAGATCGTCCTCGTGTTCCGATGACAATCCCCGATGAAGATACAGCAGGCATAAATGTTCTGGCCGCGTATCGTGTAACCTTATCGGAATGCAAAAAAAACACAAAAACGGTCTACTAAAGCAGGCTATTGGGTTCAAAAATGTGGGTCTTGTCGTATCGCAGAATGTTCCACAAGGAGTCTGGCATTTGGGAGTTATTAAACATGCTCATAGCTTGTGTAAGATTCGAAACGATAGTTGTAAAATATATTTTCACGAGCCCCCGCGAATGAGACGCAAAACGAAGCCACGTGCTTGCGTAGCAGCGCGGGCCTGAAGCGCTGTGGAAACTAAGCTAAAAGTGCAGACGAACTTTTGACAACGGATATAGTGCTACCCAGAAAAAAGAGAGGTTCTGACAAAGGCTTGGTTGCAGTTTCTGAGTACATCTGACGGTGACGCTTTTGGAATCATCATAAGTGTTTCTGAGAGCTGAAACCAAAAGCAATCCACTTTGTAACAGTAATGTGAAAGAAATGTTAGCACTATTGGATTCGTGTACTTTCATATCTCAGCTATTTGGGGGCCATAAGGACTGTGCTGTTGGTAAACTTACGTTACGATAACAGAATAATAAATATATCCGTAAAGGTTTGTATGGAGTGCCCACTTTACATTTTCATTCGTTACCATTTTGTATTGAATCGCTAGTCGGATCCATTCACATATAATGATATAAAATTACGCAAGAATTTTAGTATGGCTGCTTTTTCAGACCTTTGCTTTTCAACTGTCCAAGGAATTCTTTCCTCCCAGTGATGGAGCTAATATGATATCGGGTTTCTACGAAAAGATGTATCGAGAATAATGTCGTCTTAATAAAGACCAACTGTCAGGTGAGAATAATGGAGACAGGTACAAAAACTACAACTGTTTCTTCCCCGAACTGCTGCGAAAATGTACACACAAGATTCCAGCTCTACGTCTTCAAGCGCTCTTCTCAAGGAAAATTTATGTAGGTGAGACACCTGCACAATTATGCTGAACAATATTTAATCTACAAGTTACAAAGACCTCTGCTCACATTGACAATCGCCTTAGATCTATCGATACCGGCAATAGAGTACAGCGTGTAAATAAAAAAACTAAATTGGGTATTTTTTACCGCAAACTAAACTGAACCTCCCCGAACGCTCGTTCTCCTTTTAAATGCCGCCCGGTACGAGCAAGATGCCAAAACTAACCTTTATCTTATTCAGAAGTTAGAGTCAAATTTCTGACAATTTAATGGTAAAATTTCGGCCGATGGAGCTTTCGAATGCATGAAGCTGAATGGCGTTAGTTAGTGAAAACCGGCGAAAACAGTTATAACGGTTCGTTCTGAAACTTCGGAATCTAGTTTGAACCGCTAGCGCTACCTTTTAGCGGTGAATGAGCGTTCATCAATGCGTAGTTCGTTTTTCCGGTAAATGAAGGAAGCCTATAATTCGTTTTCTGCGGGGGCGAAGGAGGGGAGGGGGTGGGGAAGGGCGTCGTCACACTGTGCATTTTGACTGCAATCTGTGCAGTTTGACTGCACTTCACGGATTCCTCCTTCGTTCAGAGCTGCTTTACACCCTTCCGTTGCTCTGCATCCAAAGGTCACAGCGATCTAACCTTAAATAGATCTAAGGCGGCGCTAATAAATTTGCGCTCAGCAATATGCAAACGTATTGATAATTTGACGGAGCCTCCGTCACAACTATACTGTCTTCGGCAACGAGTATAGACATCTGTACGAGCCTTAACTCTACACCAGAAGTTGACAGTTTTGTATATTTCTGAATCGACAGATTGGCCCTTCAAATTTGTGACTTTGTGATATTTTTCTCCGTCGAGCATATTATTTGTACTGCCCATCGTACACTGTGCGACAAAGTTAGCTCGAACAGGTCATCGCCAGCTTTCCCTGTATGTTTTTCAGTATTGAAGGACTGTCATCAAAGCTACTATATTGGTGAAATGTGCTCAGTTGGGGTCAATGTTGGCGGTAACGCGTTACGTGTAACGGGGTTACAAATAACGGCGTTACCGAGAACACGTTTAATGTTTTCGGTAACGTAGTAAAGTACTCATTACTTTTTCCCAACTGTAATGATAACGCACTTACACTACTTATTACGAGTGTCGTGTTTACGTTATGCGTTACTTTTTCTTACCAATTAAAAAAGATTACACTTCATTTCTACCTGTTTCTAGACGCCAAGCCAAGTGAATTTTTTTTTTATATTTTGCATTTTTCTATGTTTTTTTGGGGAGTATTTATGTGAAACCGTAAAACGGATAACAGATTATGTTCACTTTCTGCATGGAAATATTGTTTCTTGAAATATGGCCAATGCATGCTTGTAAGCTCAAAACAGTAAAACGTGTTAATTCATAAGTAAACAAGTAACGCAAATGTAACGTTCGTTACATTTTATCGGTAACGGTAACGGCGACGCACTCCTTTTATTTTCATGTAACGTAGGACGGTAATCCATTATTTCTATGTGTAAGTAACAGGCAACGCATTTCATTACTTTTTTTCGGTAACGCCTACAACACAGGTTGGGGTACAAACAGAGTAGTAAATTTCGATACCCGCTAGAACATTTTGATGCCGCCCCTGATGCCTTGTGCCCAAAGTTTGTTGTCCTTGTAATCTCCTCGTGAACGCGGCGTTGTAGTTGCAACCTTATGTTGCGCAGCACCTGTAATTGATGATTGGTATTTCAAACATTATTTCGCGTTTTCCGCGTTTGTAATTGTCCCACTCAGAAGCTTCATATTATGGTGTTCATCATTCCACCATGGCCGATATGTTTACACCTTGCCATTACCAAACTCGCACAAGTGTTCACTTTGACCACTTTCATCTCATTTTTTTTATGCTCGTCCTTAGAGTGCTAGTACAAAAAGGAATTAAACATCTATCAATTATTCATATTTTTTGTTAAATTGGGCGTCCGGCAGTGCTACGTAAAGGGTTCCTTGGCAGTATGATCGAAATCCCAGATTAATTTATATTACTGGTTAGATAAACTAAATATCCGGATACAGCAGAAGTCCAGATAGTGGTAAAGGCGCCCACGACCACGTCCTCCAGAGTGTTACATCTGATGGTTTCTTTCATCCAAGCATTTTCGAGCGCATTTTTGTTGGCTATAAAAAATAAAAGACGTCTACAAATCTCCGGAATGATAAATTTGAGCTCAGGAGTGAGTTATAGGAGTGAGTTATTTTGATTTTGCGATATAGAGTGCTTAGAATTTGAGAAAGAAATATATATATATATATATATATATATATATATATATATATATATACACTTTTCGTGATTACACAAGGTCACGTGATCACGGAACCTTCTTTCTACACTTAAACATTTTCTGCACGTAACCTTTTTTGGTTACGATCACGCAACCTTACGTGGTTATCTGATCACGTAACTTAACGTGACCTCGTAACAATCTTTCTGCACCCTTCTGCTCTTCCGGGTCCACCTCCTGCCTCATACCTTCCTCCTCCGTATCCTCACCTCCATTTCTACCGTACCCTCCCCTCCTCCTTCTCTCTACCCTTACCTCCTCCCCCTCCACATCCTCCCCTCCTCCTCCTCCTCTGTACTATCCCCTCCTCTTTCCTCATACCCTCCCCAGCTATTTTGTACCCTCCCCTCTTCCTCCGGTTACATCGACGGCGACGGCGACGGCGACGCCGCAAAACGCGGAACGAGCGCCTAAGAGCTGCGCTCTAAAAAAAGCTTCCGAGATTGTAAAACACAAGAACCGAAATATGCCGAAAATATAAGAGGTCGACGAGTCGCTCCAACGTTACGGTCGTCGTATTATGTTTACAGGCGGCAGCACCGACTTTGCGCGAAATCGTTCAGCTCACGCCTGTAAACAAGAAGCTCGGGAGCAGAGTGATTCAGAAGCGCCTAACGGCAAGGCACACTCACTGCGCATTGAAGCCTTATTGCAAAATAGGAAGCGTCTGGAAGACGAGACGACGCCTCGAATTTTTACTGCGAAAAAAGTGTCGAAAGAGCGCTGGGCTGCATGTCTTTCGTACACAAAGCGTTGTGATTTCAACATTGTCGCGTGTTTCCTTCTAGACTTCACTCTGCGCGCCCGTTGATGGCCCCCATTATAACCTAGAAAATAACCGAAGCGGAAGCGAAGAAGCGAGGAGTTCCCTCCAACTCTTGAGAATACAAAAACGGAATTCACTGGAGACCGCTTAGACGTTGACACGAGGGCGATGGCAAATGGCCTTGAGTTTGGGGAACCATGCAAGCACGAGATTGGGATCGCGACTCTAAAGGCCCGAGGCACGGGCTGGAGCCGGAACGACGACGGGCACGACCCGTGATGGATGACACTTCTTTTCTGATGTTGGGTTCTTCCACCGCCGCTGCTGCTGGCGGCGGCTCGACAATCGCCAGCGGTTCCCCAAAGTTTTCAGACGGTAATGGGCGTGCCGCGAGCTACGTGCGAGAATTCTGGAAAAAGTGGAGCGTCAAAAATATTTTTCCTTGAATGTTTAGCGTAAAAGTTTGCGGTTCTAACTGGTTTCCGCCTCTCTGCAGGCCTGCTTAGTCCCATTCTCTTCATTTTAACAAAAACACTGTTTTGTGCGCATTTTTGGTTAGTTGAAACATTTTTACATGGCGATCAAAACAAAAGATTCTTATGTTTTAGTTTTAATGTTATAAAAATGTTTTGCTGAATAGATTACATTGAATACCTTATTCACTGCACACGCCAAGTATCTTATCAAAACTGCAACTGCCGTTGTGAGGCTCGCCATGAGGTTCTATTCGGAATTAATAACGCTTAGACTGCTTCTTTTTGTCTCTCAATAAATTTGACGCCCGTTTATTGAACGACATGGCTTACACTATGCATCTAAACTTCCTTTTGTTGTTTTGATTCGATAGATACAACAAGACTCAATGTCAGTTCATATAAGCGTTTTACGGTATTTACCGTTTTGTTCTCACAAGTAAAAATAGCATCACAGACTCAAATATAGGTGGCGAAACATGCGAAGACCCACCGATGTCGTCTTTGCGCTATCGAGACTTGGGTCCAAGCAATGCTCCTTTATGTCACGAAAATAGAAAGCACGTGTCCTGAGTAGTCTTCAACTTCTCCTTGTCTTTCGCGCTTACAATTTTCGTGATGTTTAACCAACTAGGTCAACACATTATTTTGCTACAGCTCCTTTATGTCGCCTGCTACTCCGGCAGGTTCAAGTAACCACAGAGCAAGAGAACTCAAGTGAACTGTAATATATTTTCTACGAACATAAAACAAGCTGACGCGCAGGTTTCCAGCACCCTATGAAAATAAAATTTCAGCCCTAATGTGTTACGGGACCCTCTCAGTGCTTCAAACCCCTTCAGCCCGTCAGACCCATCAGCCCAACCCCCTCAGCCTATCAGCCCTTTAGATGACCAAATGACTGTGAACCACAAACAAAAATGCAGTGTAAAACGGTATTGTAAATGCAATTCAGACGTTGAGTTTTACATGCATGTCGCAACTCAAAAAGACGATAAGAACCAATGTTTACTTGAACCCGAGCGCAAGCAGCTGTAAACGAAAGCGATCAAACCAAATAGGGACAACCGACTTCTTCGTCATAAATAATATCTTTCAAAACGCTCAAAAAGTCGCTGGTTAAATTCCTGAGACCTTCAATAGTCCAACTAATAAAACCAAGCAGGTGCACCACACGGACACATACACACTGTCAGTTGCACGTTTAGCGAAAACCACAAATGCGCAACCAACATCCGCCACCATTAAGAAATTCTGAGCACAGTCACATTGTCCTCCCTGACGCCGTCACGGCGGCGTCTCCGGCGTCTTTTTCGCTCGCTGGATGCTTCTGAAGCAGGACGGACGAAAGGCGCAAGAGACAGGGCACTAAAAGTCCTTTTTCTTGATCCGCTAACCGAACTGCTCTAGGAGATAGGTCGCAGGGATGGAACAGGAAGCTGACACTGAGCGTCCCTTCGTTGTTGTGAATTTAGTTTGCGCTCGATGACGGAGAAAAAACAGGGCGACCAGCTTCTTACAAGGGCTGCATATCGACTGACTAAAAACTGATTTTCTTCAAAGAAACGGCAGAAAGTTCCTCTCTGATTTTCCTCACGCATTCACTCTCCCTAGTGAGCGAGAGAGAGAGAGGGTGCGCGGGGACGCGTCCTTGTCAAGGCTAGCCCAGCATCCGCAGTGCTCCAACTTTGTCAAAGCACATAAAGTCGAAAGGCGCTCATCAAAAGCTGCTTATTTGTCTTGACAGAGTTCGAGCACTGCCGATGCTATACTAGCCTTGGCAATGTAGCACTGAATAGTTGACGCCGAGTATAGCACAGCTCGTGAAAAAGATGCACGAAACACGTAGACTCAGCAATGGGGCCCACGAAGGACACAACACGATAGAGACAGAGAAACGTCTTCTCAATTTCCAAAACTCGTGGCCGCCCGATTCAAGAATAGTTTAGCAGCTTCCCCAACGCATGTATTCTTAAGGGTCGCGTGATCCACAGACCCGTTAAAACGATTTTGATGGGTGGTGTGGCTTCAAGGAAAAATTGGGACTGACCCCGCAGGCCTCTCAAAATGCTACGACGGGCCTTCTAAACGCCTTTAGGAATTTCGAAAGGGTGCGCAGGCGCCTTTGAAAATATTGACGGACATCTCAAAAACATCAAACTTTTTTACAGCGCAGCTCTTAGGAGCCCGTTTCCGGCTTGAGCGGCGTCGGCGTCGCCGTCGGCGTCGGTGTAACCGGAAGTTCACGTGACCCCTAGGTCACGTGACCCCCCTCGCCCTCCCCCCCCCCCCCCCCCGAGGTCACGTGACCCCCCGGTTACGTGACCTCCCTCCGAGGTCACGTGACCCCCCAGTTCACGTGATCCCCAGGTCACGTGACCCCCCCCCCCGCGCCTTCCCCCCCTCCTCAAGGGCTGCGTTCTAATTCGGTGTTACAGGGAGTTGTAAACGGCTTTCATTCTTTTACGGGTACGTCAAAACATTTAATGAATCCTGGTGGTCCCCTAGAGGGACTTTCAATAGGGCAGGAATTCCAGTAAGATTTCGAAACGGAAGTACGTTATTGAAAACCGCCCTCAGAGGTTTCTTGTGGCCAACTTCTGTATCGCATGGCACTTTATTCTGAGCACACTATAATCACAGTGTAGGCCGAGGTGAGTCTCGGGCATCTTTATATTGCTCAGCAATTGATGACATTTTGGTCATCGCGGATAAGGTCACCGAAACACTAGATACGAAGCATGAACATATTAGGCCCCGCCCAACATTTTTTAAGCTATCACTGTACAAGAGAGTGCCGGGCTAACACAAAAGACAAATAAGGAACCGATGTTAAACGGTAATCCTTGCGTAGATCCACGTGACACGGGCACTGTGATATATTTCGCTATCGCGAATCGTATTTTAAGAACAACAAGTAGTTCAGAGGGTGACCGCTGAAGTGGAATAACGCTAAGCTCTGAGATGTTTCGGATCTCTCTGCCTTTGACATCTTTGATGAGCGCAGGGACCATTCTGCCAGACTTACCCAATGTAGATTTTGCTATACTTTTCAGCTCATGAAATCGACCTCTTCCTTGTTCAAAACGAGACACGGTGCAAAAACATGTTCAGTTATCTCCTCAAGCACGGTTCACTATATAACTCTTTCACAGGCCACTAATGGTGTTGTGCTGACCCAAATATCTAGACTGCTGGCATCGAGTAGAACAATCAATACAAATGTGGGTATATACAACAGTAATGCGATAAGTTCCATAAGAAACCTGTAAAACCTGCAGCTGATGTTCCTGAAGCCTTTAGTCGACGCATCTTAGAGCGTAAAAATCGACAAACGTTCGTCTGGGTGGGCTAAACTTACAGCTTCTTTGATGTACTTATCTATGCAGCTCAAGGTTTTAGTTGCGTCATATGTACACATGAAATAATCCTCGTATTTAAAAGAGCATGCATGTGTGACATTTCCCTTGTTAACTCGCTAGCGCAGTTGCTTCAAACGCATTTAAAACGACAGCTACCACGTTTAATACACTGATGTACTAACATTTTTACCGACCTTTGGTGTAGTCTCTGCGTCTGTCTAGTTTCCAGATATTTGTTTATGTTTTTTTCACTTTTAGTTTCTCAGAAAATTAACGTTACGTATTTTATTTTCATCCACAAACGCATCTGAGGCCTTACTCCCAGTGTACGAAAGAAAATGCACCCTATAATGACTTAAAAGTGGGTCCGGATGTAGGTGGTATACGTTTTTATCCAAAGTTGTGCAGCTTTGACGTTTTTATATATATTATCAAAGCCACATTACATTACATTTCTTACACCTACATCACACAGAGTATGAAACTTTTTCTACAAACTATTTATAAACCACATTCAGTACCAACACTAAAACGAAATAAGAAATCTGTAAGGAGGCGGCTGAATATACAAATACATACACACGTATCTACATTCATTTGCATGGCATCCCACACAGAAACTAGATGAATTGTTACTATACTACCTCAATAATATATTCAATGTTATCTTTCACTAAAAGACATATGTCGATGGAAGTGTCACCCTAAGTGAAAGATATTGTATATTTAAGAGGGGTTTCAGTTCAATAAACACATACTGTATGATGACATAATATTATATACTCGTAAGTGAAAATAAGAACCTTGTAAGAACATATAAGTACCATATAAGATTATGTAAGAAGGTGAAGAAACTTCTTACTAGTTTCTTATAACTTCTTATATGCTCTTGTATGGTTCATGTATGTTCATAAACAATCTTATTTCGTCATATGCGTTGATAGGACGAAGGAATTTGTCATGCATATAACATCTTTTACTAGGGCAGTAAAAACTAAAAATCGTAATTATGTCAAAAAACACTAAGTTTTTTTATATCAAGAGAAATAAAATATATGTACTGGTTAAAAACTCATACTGGTTATACAGCATACGCGGGATTTTGCAAATCAGAATATATTGAAGAAGCCAAACTACTTTTACACATTCCTCAATCTGTCTCAAAAAAATCAAATATATATTCGACATCTATTTCTGTCTTTTTCAATGTACCGCTGATACTACATTTTTTCATCGCAGATTGATGTAACCATGTCATATAAGATATATTTGCTGAAGTAAATTGTCATCTTGCAGGATCCGAAAACCTTGATTGCGAAAAACATCGTGGGGGAGTGTTGTCAGCTTATGCTCAAGAGAAACACATATAAAAATAACATTAAAATGGCTTAACAATACTTGATGGGCGCCTCTGTGTTACTGCTATATTTTGTTTTTATTGGAATACAAACAAACGTGCCGATGTTTGTTTTTCATGCCAGCGTGTACTATGCCCCAATTCGAAGATTGCGCGATGAACAGTAAATATTTGAATGTTGAAATAATATAAACAAAATATTTTGTGCTTACTGCCACGCGAATGTATCTTTAAAAGCTTAGAAACAAGTTGATAGTGAAAAGACTAAAAATACCGCGTTCTCCCGTTGGCACACAACAGTATACATAACAATAAAAAAACAAGAGTATATGAAGGACCTTTCCGCGAAAAATCCTGGCTATTTCTGTTTCCTTGTTTGCCTTCCAACCACTCTTCCAAACGAAAAACTCATGCGCTCTTATTTTTTTATTCTATTTAAAAATTTAAGAACTATGACAACACATGTTTTACGACATATAAAGCAAGAAAACATCAGTCAGAAAAACCAAAATTCTTGTTATTGGAGTGCCCAACCGGCTTCAAATTTCTTTAATGCTTCAGAATTTAAAAAAAAAAACGCCAGGTGTTTGGAGCCACAATGGGCCATCTAGAAGTTCCAGATCTCACGGACGCTTGTTTCAAAATGTCAGAAGGGACTCTAGAGGGCATTTTTGTTTGTATTGTCATTCTCGAAAAGACAGCGAAAGACGAAAAACATGTTGGCCAGCCCAACGACGCATCAAGTTCGAAAACTGACGTTGGATCGTGTAGTTGTTGACCGACAGAGCTCGATGGACATTCTTGAAAGTGGGAGTAATATTATTGGCTTCGTTAGAAGCAACTCGGAAACGGAGAAGCTATTGAAATAGAACTATTTAGGTATCTCTTCTCTTAAAAAATACCATCACGCTATGAGTGAGTTCTTGTCGTAAGAGCAATTGAAGCACCAGATGAGAGCTCTTAGAGCTCGGTCGAACCTATCGAATCGGCCGAAGCTTACTATACTCAGACACAAATCGAAGCAGCCAAAAAGTGGGATTTGAAGCTTGTTAAAACAGAAGATTGGGTGTATTATGATTCATACTAGCAGTAACAGCGCAAAAGGACAGGGACAAAGAAATAGGAGGCCCACAGAAGTACAAACAAGGGAGCTTATAACTCGTCTGCTTCTCCTTATATATATATATATATATATATATATATATATATATATATATATATATATATATATACTTTTGTTTTGCGAGAACCAGTACCATAAAACAAAGCAAAACACAAAGGGAAAAAACCCTTGAAATCTACGCTCTTCTCATTGTCCTGGACTTCTCGCGCTTTTGCTGCAAATGCGGATTTTGAAATCTTCGTTTCATAGCGAAGCCTCAACCTGCGCGCTCTAAGCGACCAAGAAAAAAAAAACTTAAAATAATTCATAATTGTAGTTTTATTAAAACTCCAGGCAAGCGTTGCGAAACGCCTTTATGTACAGGGTGTCTGATAATAATACGAAGAGATTAAACAAAATGGTGAGAGTCAGACGAGTGCCGTCTTCACGATGTATTTATCAGGCTGGACACGCATTAGATGAGGCGATCATCGTAACGGTAAGTTGAATATTTACATAAAATCCAATTAATTAACTTTCTAATGATTGGTGCTAGGGGTAAACTATGAATGGCAGTATTTTCGGTAATTACATTTAGAGGTCAGACCAATTGAAAGCATTTGCGAAAATGTTATGGTTTTTTAGATATGAATCGAGAAATGGTTCCGTTTTTTCGCCCGATTTAAGTATTGGGAGCAAAAAGTGCACCCCAAAAGGTGCACCCCAAAATGACGCTTAAAACCGTGACACCGTCGTGTCAATCATGTTGTCACTGTCTCGGCAGGGTGTCTGTCCTGTTGGTACACCAACGACATTCTGACGACGTGACTCAAATGACTACGTCACTCTGCCAAGTCCGTTGGGTACATGGCTTGCGGCGCGCATTTTGCGCAGCTTATTAAACATGCGAAAAAAACATCTGGACATTTAACAAAAAATATCTAGAAAAAAATTACATTTTTGCACACTATTTTAATTGGTCTGGCTTCTAATTGTAGTTTTTTTTTAATACTGCGATTGGAACATGATCTGTAGAACCAATAATTAAAAGATTCCTAAAAGTATTTTAGTTCATTGCTTTCCAGGTCATGTTGAAATTGCAGAATTGACGGCCATTGATGTTCGCGGCCAGCACAAATAAAAGTATTTGCAAATGCATTTTTTTGTTTTTTAGATATTTAATTTTAATTAATTTTTCGACTTACAAGGACGATTATTTCATCACCTAATGTCCGCCAAACTCGGGAAACACATAGTGAAGACGGCAGTCAGCTAGAAGTTTGCTCTCTTTTCTTAATTATGTTTTAATTAAAAATATCACCCTGCATACATATACAGTGGCGAAAAATGTGGAGCTTGGCCACTGATGATGGTATGCAAAAAAGGGGTACAACAGTGAAAAAGAAGTTTCGACCCAAGACCGGTCTTCTTCAAGTCTGACCCATTTTCCCAAAAAATGGAAATAAAAAAATAAAATAAAATGACCACCAACAGCCATGTACAGAAACCACACAAACAGGAGAACACCAAAAAAGTGTAGTGAATATACGAGGCAACAGCCTAAGCGGAAGCATCTCATCCAAACGTTTAAACCACACACACGCACACAATCACACACACACACACACACAAGACATATTCGAAAGGGACATACGTGCAGCCTCCGACAAGCAAATTGCTGTACTCGTGTGCCACCCGAGTGGTCCTCGGAGACCCCGGTTTCCGACACACGGAGCCGTCTGATTGACAAAGTCGTTCGAACGAGACTCACAAAAGGCGACATGGGGATCTTCAAAAACGGGGGAGGTTGAAAGCCGAAAAGCAGTTTCCGTGCATAGCTCGAGTTAGACGACAGCAAGTACACCGAGCCTGCCCCGGCATCATTAATCACATTTATACGCGTAACAAATTTGTAGATGAAATATGACTTTATTTTTTATACGATATATATATATATATATATATTAAAGATGTTTACAATTTTCTGTAACGCCGAAGTAGAGCGCAGCTCTTGAGGAGGAGGAGGGGAGGTATGGAGGGGAGGGAATGCGCCCTCTTCCTTCCCCGCAAAAGTTAGCGGGGAAAAGTTTCCGGTAAATTTAGCGGGAAACTTTTTACACTCGTGACGTCACACGTGACGTCACCCGCGACGTCACACGGGTCGTCACACGTGACGTCATCAGGATAAATTTAGCGGAAATATTCTCGTCAAATTTAGCGGAAACGATTTCCCCGCTAAATTTAGCGGGAATATGGGCAATGTTAGATGCCTGCAACATCACGTGACGTCACACGTGACGTAATACGTCACGTGGTTTCTATAATGACGTCACACGTGGCGATACGTGTGATGTCATAAGAGTAACACTCGTGAGAGTAACCCTCGTGACCCTCTTGAGGGTAATTCTCGTGACCCTTTTGAGGGTAACCATTGTGAGGGTAACTCTCGTGACTGTCGTGGTCGAGATAAGGTTGATTGAACTGCGTTGGTTTATTCTAGCGTAGCAATGCTGGTGTCAGTCATGCTGTGTCCTGTCTGATCGCGAACTGGTGGAGAGAGGGCCAGCGCGACGGAAGCGGCGGGCAGAGTCCAGAGTCACACGGTGGCGGTGGCGATGATGATGATCTCCCGACACCTCCCTCACTCTGAAAGAACAACACTCGCACTTCTCCGAGCGGTCAGTCAGGTGGACGACTCACACGTCCACTCCTTGTGAATGTAGGTGCCTTCACAGGGGCCGGTTGCAGGTGTTTTCTTGTTAGCCGCGAAGTGCCGGTCGTCGTATGCACCACGTAGGAACGGGGTTGAAGCGCTGGCCCAAGAATGCGACCGTAACACGCTGCTCCGTTCAGAATTCTGACCGCAGTTCCAGGTGGAAAGGTGTCGAGCTCACGTGCTCTGCGGCGCTTGTCATAGTGTTGGCGCATCTTCTCCTTGTATAAGGCATTTCTGGAGCGAAAGTCTGCGGTGTCCCAGAGAGGTTGGAGAGATACGGGTTTCTCTGTGCGCAACCTTCGTCCCATGAATAGCTCCGCTGGCGCGTAACCTTCGATTCCCGGGGTCACACGCTGGGCCATGACTCTCGTGAGGGTAACCCTTGTAAAGCTCGTAACCCTCCCGAGGATAGCAATAGATGGTTCTTTGTTCTTCTCGATGCGCAACGGACTCCCGACAGTAGATGGTTCTTTGTTCTTCTCGATGCGCCACGGACTCCCGATGTCATCAGCGAGAAGGCTCCGGTGAGGTTTGATATGGGGTAGGTATGCTATATATGCAGGGAATCACGATACAGCAACTTTTACGAAGCAGGAAGGTAACTTTCTGGCCGCCCCGCGGACTCTCTCCGCGGCTACTCGAGGTGAGGCCCGCCCACCTAGCTCCAGACAAGAACCCCATTTTCCAGCCAAGACCACGCTTAAATACCAGCACATACGCGCTGCTTACAATCCCCCCAAATGAAAGAACATAGAAAGAAGCTCCGAACACTGACATCACGTTTCTCCAGGACGATTCGTCAATACTGACACCATTTCTTCAGAGGCTTTGCTATTCGCCAAAAATGACATCACTCCTTCAGAGGCCTTGACATTCGTCGGTTCTGAAGTCAGCTCTTGCGCAACTCTCATACAACCTTGGCACTCCGGTATGCAATGATGCTCGCCCATCCATCGGGGCAGGGAGAGGCAACACGACATCCCAGCCAGCTTCCCGCAAAGGGGTATCTTTATGGGGAACCATATGTCACGAATGCGAAGGCGGCGGCGCCCGGCAACCCATATCACCAAGAGCACGTTAAGAAAGCTATAAACAATGGCGCCAGACCATACAGTAGCCCTCTGACGTCACATGCGACGTCACGTGGGACGTCAATATGGGAAACGTCCCATAATGCAACGCTCAAATTCGATGACGGCAACTGCGACGCCGACGCCGACGGCGTCGCCGCTCATGCCGGAAACGGGCGCTTAAGTGCTGCGCTCTAAAAAGCGTACGAGGATGTTTGGTCGCGCTTTTATTATATAACAAAGGCCACGAAATATAGTACTTTTTTATTTCCTAGACTGTTAGAGCGCGTAAATTGAATTTGCATCACAGAAATATGGCATAAAAAATTGATTTAACGCCTCACAAAGCGTGAGCCAGAAGCTCCTAGCTTATCTTCATTACCTTCAACCAGTGTTCCTCAGCGAGGTGCAAATAGTGTGCTACCAAAGCACGCGTCGCACTGACCTCACAAAACTTGCCATGGCTCCTGCCTTTTCTGCTTTGTTCGCTGAACAATTCGATACCAAGGCTGGCTCGGGGGGACATTGATTGCCGTATTTCAGGGCTGGGCGGAGATACCCCAAAAAGTATTCGGGAATACAAATACTGAGATACATGTGTTTAAAGACCAAAATACAGATACTGAGATACATTTGCCTTTTATGCAACGGGATATCCCTGAGATTCTTCCGCAATAACGGCGAAAACGTATTCCAGGATACATATACAGATACTCATTGAAATGCATTTGTTTCCGAATGGTGCTACGTGGAGAGGTTGCAGTTCGTGGCGAATGTGAAAGGTAATTTATGCTTGTGCTCCTCTTTTTTGTGCCATTTTCGGCACTACCAATTACCTCGTACTCTTTATCTTTCATTATTTCCGCTAAGAAACATGTCACCCCCGTTGAACCACATAGTTACAGAACCGTAAAGACCGCGTACCATGCTTGACAAAAGGCGTCTGCCCGAAATCAACCCTGTTTTGCCGTGATGGCGCATCTCAAACTGTCATATTATAAGCTTCTGAGTCACCCATAGTTTAGGGAGATTGGACAACAGGGCCGTACTTTTTCTACACTCAACTCCTTTACAGCGTTCGCTCCGCTAAATTGGAAAGACTGGAGGGCTTTGTGAGAGGAGCCGATTTTGTTATTCTTGTAGGTAACCTTCTTTAAACCACAATTTTTTTTTATTGTTGGTGACTGAGATGGATCATGTTATAGGGCAGGTTCATACTATAAATTCCGAAGACAGTTGCACCAAACAGACGTTTTTATCCTACAAATTTATCTTATAAAGGGCAACAAATGTGACGACATACCTAAGTCGGGCAAAGTATCGCGATACAAGCGATACATTGTAAATGTGTTTCACTACTGAGATACAAATACATTTTACAAATGCACCTCGATACAGAGATACAGATACTCGAAAGTATTTCTAAAATACTATCGCAACACATTTGTATCGCGATACTGCCCAGCCCTGCCGCATTTTAACTTGCCCATATTCTATTAAAAGGAACAACAGGCACGTTTATAATCACCTGAGGTTCTCGCTTAGATTCAAGAAGGCTTTGCAGCTTTTACAGCATTTCAAGAGGCGCTGCCAGCACTCCATTCTAAGAAGTGTTTGAGGGGCGCTACCTCCTTCTTGCTTGCTACGTGTGATTTGCTCACCTTCAGAACAGCCGTGCCTTCAAATCCGTGTTGTAAACAACATGTGTCCTTCATGACGCTGATGCCCAACAGTCACTGAAAAGTTATGTCCTTCTCTTTTTTATGTATGTGTCCGAACATCTATTTATTGCTGTTAAAAGACTAAAATGCTGAGCTTCGTTTGACACTGTTTTTGTTTTCCTTTTTTTTTATTCGATCCGTCTTGTAAATTAGGTTTCGGAATACTCAAGATGTCTCAAAATCACTTTACGCCCGTTAAAATGTTTAGGTCAAACCACACGAAGGAGAGACCTTGTCTCCAAGATCGAGAACCCTGATACCGAAGGCTACTTGCAATAGGCAAATATTAATATTATTCATACTCGTTCTCCTTTTAACAAGAAGGCGCCTTACATATATACCCTTAATCATAAATAAATGGCATGTTGCATATCTGCGCCGATGCATCATAACGACGTTCATCGCGAGTACAGAATATTACAAAAATGAAACACCGAGAACACCGGTATCTTTTTTTTTTTCGAATTTAGCTGTGTTTGATACAAAATATACCCCGGTGATTTTTCAGCTCATTGAACGGAAGCTAGAAAACCTTGCAGCTAGACAACAAATGCAATTAGTTGCGCATTAAGAAATTTCGTTTCACTTTAGAAGGGCCAGTAAATACTTCCTTTAATTACGCAAGCCATTTAAATAGAAATATTTCTTTAGTGCATTGGCTACCATTCTAAGTGGTGTTTCAGCAGTGCACTCAAAAAGTAGAGAATGTAGCCTTATCGAAATATACTATACATATCGTAAAGATGTAGCATGTGGCTTCGGAAAGAAACTGCCTCAAAATTTCCGCATGGGATGAGATTTCGAAGGATTTCGTGGGGCAACGTTTTTTCGTGCGTCCTTTTTATAGAAAAACAGAGAGATAGTATAAAATACACAAAAAACTTTCAAGAATAAACGGATCCAAGCACACTGTATATCTACACTAATATATTCTATTCCTAAAACGCAATATTTAAAAGCACACGTTCTCCATCTTTACATTGTACATTAGGCATAAAAATGTTTATCCTAAAGAGTTCCAACATGACATGGGGCGTGTGAGACCAATGCGGCAATAAACACCGCTTACGCCCTACAATGCAAGATAATATACTATGTAACTAGAAAGAGTTATCAACGTGTCTAAAGTTTCAGAGGAGAAGCGCTTTAACATTTACCAGTGACTTTTCTGTTGTTTTACACGCATATTTGTTCATAACATCGTGATCTACATCTAGCTTCCACAGTCTGAATGTGCTATTCTATGGCTCAAAACATGGACTCAAATTTGGTGCATGTCGGAATGCGACTCCCAATTGGCGGCTTTGTAAAAGCGCCACTTGAATCGGTAGATCTATAAGTGCAAAGAATTGTACCCCCATAACGCATTTTCCATGATTGAACGATGCGTGTGGTGTTATACGGCAATATTCGTAATCATATTATTAAGCACTGGGAAAGCACAATGGGTGGTTACCGATGTGTTGCAGGCACGGCTCACTCATGTGCTCCCGAGTTTATCAGACAGGTCAATACAATTTTGAAATTTTTTCTCGCCGACGGTCACCTCCTCGCGCTGGCTCCGAGTCATCGCTGGCCACAAGAAGGAAGCGTCTCCGTTTGCCCCCTTAGCCTGATGCCGAGCAAAGGCGCCGCTGCGGATCTCACCGTCCGGGGTTCGATTTGTTTTGTGCCCATTGCTAAAACTCGCTAATTATAAATAATTGCGCTTAAATATGACTAAGCAAAATTAATTATGGCGAAGTATGTCCTTCAGGAGTTTGCGTGATTATGCTTTGCATGATGCGTGCTAGCCGGTTCGGTGGCTGCGAGGCAAAGCGAACGTCTACGCATCCCGAGATGGTCGGATCGACCTCGGGCCGAGGTGCCTGCTATCTGACAAGGGCTTATTGCGTAGAAGGCTTCCTAAACCAAGATTTTGGTTGAGCGTCAAAAATTCCCAGGTATCTGAAACAATCTATCAGTCATTTACTGAGTTGTGCCAGATAGCCTTTGTTGACAAGGCACTTAAAGGGATACTGAACCAAAGAATTTAGTGTCCATAATAAGTGGCGCACGTTCTTTCCACGAGCCGGCAGCCGCCGGTGTGCGCGAGCACACGCAACGAAAATGACATCAAAGGCCTCCATTCCCGCTTAAGGCAGAGTGAAATGCATGGGCTTCGGGCCAAAGGAGAATAAACACAGGCTTTTCATCTCTGCAAGTCAAAGCTACGTGCTTGTTAGACCAATTAATCGCTTACCTTTTACACCAGACACCACTGTGTAGGTGAAAAACTTGTCTTTATTCTCCTTTGACCCGAAGCCTATACATTTCACTGTCATCTTAACCGCAAATGGAGGTCTTTGACGTCATTTTTGTTGCGTGTGCTCGCGCACACCGGCGGCTGCTGGCTCGTGGAAAGAACGTGCGCCACTTATTATGGACACTAAATTCTTTGGTTCAGTATCCCTTTAAAACATCTCAATTTGATTGTAATGCATGTTCTGGTTTCTTGTCGCTCGAGTGTAACGCTCTTCGCGTAAAACTTTTTCTTTTAAGCGATTAGTCAAAGTAGCCTTACTCCCTCACCAAGAAAGTCTATATATAGGTACTATAAAGTTTTGTCCCGCGCCCGAATACCCACGCTCATGAAGCCGATTGCACTTCGTCGTAATTTATGGTATCTTATAACAAATATACCCCTTAAACAAATTATTTGTTAAAATTGTTCTTTCGAAAGAAATGGAAATGACCCCTGATTTTTCTAAGCTGACGGCGCATTTGATTCTTAAAAATGAATCTTTTTGATGTGGGTGTAATACTTGGAACAGTTCATTTAGATATAAATACGCACTAAACGCAGAGCGGAAAGAAACAAAAAACAAGTATCATTGTATTTTTTTTTTAAACTTAATCTAGCATAATACTGTAAAATAAACTCACAGATACCCATGCCACTTTGTATTTACATCATGTTACTTCAAGCCCTTCCCGTTTATTTTTTGTGTGAAGCTTTCATTTTGAACAGCATACAAGAAAAGTCACAAACAATGCTACGCGGACCTTTTTTTAAAATTCTGTCAAACCAACGATAGGCAAAAAGATAGCCCAGCTTCAAAATGACTTTCTCATCGCTCATTGTTTCAACGATTGATTATCCGGTTGGTGAACCATACTCAAATCAACTATATTCCACAAACCGCCAGCGATTGTGTAAAGATTGCCAACAGGAAAACACATTGCTGGACGCTAGTCGCAACCCCGGCTCACAACTATGCCAAATTTATTATCCGCCAAACACAAAGATCTTGGTTTGGAGAAATGCGCGAGTAGGCACGTTCAGCTTGCATTCCACCCAGTCAAGACACTAGTTCTTTACAGACAACAAATAGAATAAGGAACAAGAATGTGCACGGTTCTTTATCTTATGCTTATACTTATACGAATAAGATCCAACAACTTGGCGTGCCGTGAATAGCCCAAAGATATATAGTGTGGTTTCAATCCCGTTATCTTCATAGTGGGGATAAATATCACACGGTGGATATCTAGACAAGTCGATGAACGATTCCAGCTGACACGTCGCGCCATGAAAGGCAAAAGCGGAGTCCACATGAGCGCATGGAGGCAGTCAGCGGACTGTCTGTCCCCCGATCGTGGAAACGCCCTTTGCGCACCTTCTTAGTCGGCTAGAAAATTCTATTAACGGAGTGGTGCACGATGTTCGTAGCAAACACGTGGACTTTCTAGTTGCGTCACCAGTTCGCCCGAATCGTCGAACTCACAAAAGAAAATCTGTTCACGTCGAGCTCTTTATTGAGGCGTCGACTGTAGGCGTGTCAGAAAATATTCGCAGGAGCTTTAGAAAACAAGCCAGAATTCGAGCACATCGAACTCAAAACAGCTGCAGATGAAGGGTGACTCAAACGCGAGACGAGTCCGAAAGGATCCAAACTCCTTTCACTAACAATGCATTGTTGTGTCATTTTTAGAGCACAGCTCTTAGGCGCCCGTTTCCGGCTTGAGCGGCGTCGGCGTCGGCGTCGGCGTCGGCGTCGGCGTCGGCGTCGGCGTCGCCGTCGCCGTCGGCGTCGCTGTCAGCGTTGGCGTAACCGCGCGGTGCATGATGGGTAAATTTCCCCGCTAGACTTAGCGGAAAAAATTTTCCGCTAAATCTAGCGGAACATTTTTATATTTTTGGTCAATTTTCAATTGTATTTAAGGCGCAGGAAGCTGAACTTCTCAGAGCACTCACGCAGCGGATGAGTGGTTGAGATAAAGATGAGAAAATTGTACGTGAGGTGCATTAGCTTTATCCTTATTATCTCCGTATTCATGTAATAGGTTTGGGCTAAAGAGTCTACACCGTCCAGCTCATCGATCTTAGCAAACATTCCTGAGATTCATCTTCGGACTTTAATTTTGCATAACGAACACAGTTTTGAACTGGAAAATAGTGTATGTATTTGCAGTACTACATTTTGTCCTCTCTAACACATTACTGAGGGCCTGGATATAATCAAGTCAGGATCAGGACAAAACCAAAACCGCTGTTAGCTTGTTCTAGATAACTTAAAGCTGACGTTGGCGACATTTTATAGCGTCGAATGTTTGAGTAGATTGCCGAAAGACTTTGCGTTTGGAAGTTTTGAAAATCGCGGGAGGTGAAGCAAGCAAAAATAAAATGAAGGTAAGTCCACAACACTCGATCAGTACTGAATTTACACGCAGTAAAGTTGAGAAAGCAGCTGCCGACTGGGCCTAATTTAATTGCAATAAAGCTACTTAGAAAAGTCTCAATTGTTCCTGACCCGGGAAAACACTTCTTTTCACTAAATCTTATCACCACGAATAAATGAACAACGTTAAGTGGAAACCTTTACGTTGAGTATTGTCAAATGCTGATAACACATTCAACACTATTCTCGTATATTCTAATACCGTTCTCTTGATCCTCAGCAGTACATGAAGCTTCGACTGAAGAAAATCGTAACCACTAAGAACAGCGGGGTCGATTAAGGGTGTTGCGGTCCTCGCTGATCAATATAGTTTAAGAACTAACTAGACGTCATGTTTTGTTTCTTTTTTTCAATTGTTCTGAAAAGGACACCTGCACTCAGAAACGGTTTCTTTTACTCTCTTGGCTCGAAGGCGACGGTAAAATATACGGAAATATATTAACCAGTATTACGAATAAATATTTAATATTATTGAAGATTTTGAGTTACTCAATTGTTATGCTGCTACGGAGGACTCTGTTTTTTAATGCGTTAGCAATATTGCCCTGGTACATGCACTGACCTTGGACTGGCTTGGACTGACGGACTAACTGAAGTTCGCAAAGTCGCCACGGGATGACGCCCCAACCCCACTCGCTCTGGAAACTGGCTAGGAAACAATTTCTGCAAGCGCCGACAGATGGCGGTGGGGGTACATATCACGAGAGGCAAGGCGATATGCCCCATAGCAACGGAGAACCTAGCAACCGAAGTTCGGCGGCGATGTTCGATGTTCGACCCCGCGCAGTTTGGGACTGCAGGGAGTATGCACTGGTGCGCGGTTTTACCCATTCCGGTCACCCTCCGTTCATCCTGCTTCTCGGCGGCTGTCTGCGGAAGGGTCATTACAAAATACTAGCCCACCTTGGCCCATTCGTACACGCCGCTTCACAACGCCCCGCCGGCGGTCCAGATAGGCCCTAGCCCCGCCATACCCCACTGCACCTCGCTTGTTGGGTGTTACCTCAAGCCGTCGCTCTCTATCGCAGGACGGACTGACGCTGTGCACGGGCACCGACGAAGCCACGTTGCGCAACGGCACCTCCATAGAGATTTGAGTTTCAGTGGCCATGTGCAGACCATTCGAATGGCGGCGTATACAGCGTATGTTACTTCGCAGTGTCCGCTCACGTGCATGTTCTATCCGTCACAGGTTTGAACGCACGTTTAAGGGAAATAAATACGCGCAACAAACTGTCTTTGTAGTTTTCCGCTGATCGCGCACACGTCCTTCATGCACACGCTAAGTAACATGACCTGCTTGCACCAGGGAGAAGAAGGGTTTCGGGAAACTTTCACCCCACGGAAAAGTGCTGAGAGGCTGTATTCACTTAGCTTTGTTGCATAACTGCTGCGCGATTTGCTAACGTATTTCTTTAAAAATAGGCGCGGCGGCGGAAGCAGTTTTTTTTTCTGCCGTGGTTTAAAAAGTGGCATACTTATGATATGCAATTTGTAAATTCTTAAAATGCTGTTTTTTATAACTTTTTTAGAAACAGGTATGACTTTTAAAAATATAATCTGTCCATATACTACGCATAACTATAAACGAAAATATAGGAACAACTATTTTTTGTTTCTTTTTTCGTGAAGGCACCAGTATTTGGTTTTTGTTTTGTTTTTAAAAGAAACAATGGTCCAAGTAAATTTCATCGAACGCTTGGCTTTCTTTCAATACCCACTTTTTCTCTACGTCTACATATAGATATAATAGGATGGGTTCGTTCGAACAGACCGAGGCTTTTATGGAATTTACTGCTACGGCAAAGGAACCTATCACTGCAATTTCAAAGCATATACTTTGAAACTCAGATCCTGAGTTGTATCTGGATCGCACGAGCAATTGGCTAAAACTCATCATTTTACGACAATAAAAACAAGCACGACGGAGCGGTTGGCAACAAGTAAACATCGATACGCAGAACTGTTCCACTTGAGGTTGCACGTGCGGTCACGACCGTTACTATATTTATTCATTATCTTACTATCTCCACGCGCCATTCACTTTTCTGCCGAAACATAAATCAGACTGAAGTTTACTAGAAATGTATGGCACAGTTACTTACCTCAAATATCTTTAGGGCAGAGCTTGCTCGCTGGAAAAAAAGGAAAAAGATAACAGCTCAGTTTCTCTAATCAATCACTTCTAAAAATATTTGGGGCACAAAACGACATGATATTTTTAATTAGTCATCAGTACAGTGCGATCACATTCACTTCATTTTTACTAGAAGTGCGATGAAATAGGACGCAACAAACACAAATATTTTCACGACGGATGGATGGATGGACGGACATAAATGAACCATTTTAAAAGGCGGCAGCTTGCGCTACCTAGACAAAGCGGAACAGATGTGAAACAGAGTAGGGGCAATAATCTGGGTACTAGGGTAAAAAATTGGCGTGTAATTCGGAATACATGCGCCGGGGAAGCCGCTTGGACATTTTGTATCTGGCGGCTTCGACGTACGGTCGCTCTGTGTCGGCTTCCCGTCTCACGCGTGGGATCTATGTCCTAAAGCACCCCAGTGTTCGGATAACGGATAAGGTCCCTCAATGCCGTGCTTCCTACGTACGGCTTTAGACGATTGTCCAGCGATCAAAAACGACGCCGGAGACGCCAACGCGATAGCACCAGGGATGACACTATGACCCTGCTTGTGATTTCGTCAACGGCGGCCGATGTTGGCTTCGCGTTCGTGTTTTGTGCTTAACATAATGCTGACAGTTTGCGTGTGCATGCAAGCACTTGATCGGTTTTAGCCGTTGAACTACCGTTCATCTTAGGAATTTACCCAGCGATATTGTGAGTACCTCGAAATTTATTTTGCCGACGAGGAACTCGGTTTCCACTTTTTTGTCTGATGACTTCTGTTTACAGCTGCTTGTACTAGGGATTCAGTACACGATGGTTCTTTTGTATTTCGGCGTTTCAATATCCATGTAAAGATAAGTTAAAAAAGGACTCCGATTTACGTTCTAAACAGATTATTTTTTCGTCTTTGGTTCACCGTCGTTTGGGTGTAACATAAAACCGCCCCAAATAATTTTCTTTTGCATTATGATGCAACATGTTCTTGTGGATCTTGAAGTACCGGTTTTGAAAAGTTAAGGGTTTGAAGGATTAAGGCTGAAAAAAAAACCCCGAGGATTATCATTTTCTTTAATGCCTCAAAAATATTGCATAATTTTGACTTCTTATATAATTAGAAAACATCGGGCGCATATTAAAAAAAAAATGAAATAGTTGAGTGCTAAACATTTTTGGTGAAAACTGAACAGAGCAGTAAATACGGTGCACAAAGAAAGTGAACCTAATACCTTAATTCTAAGGTTTGTTAAAATATCGCAAAAAAAATGCAAAATGTGAGAGTTGCACAAAAGGCCAAGATTGTCATTTTATTTCTTTGAAATGTAAACCTAAATATTATAGTTCCAACTAATCCAACTATAGCAGTTAATCTGCTTTATACCTAAAAATTGTATACGTTACAAAAATGCCTGTCTTGTTATATTTGTAATCGTTAAATTTGCGTGTACGCGTAATGTGGTAAATCATTGTTTCACCTCTTCGCAGGCGCGATTTTCTTTACGAAAACTTTGAAGTATTTAGAGAAAGTAAGGCCCGTTCTCTGTTTTTGAGATGCCTTTCTACTTTAGAAGTAGTACTATGAAACAAAAATAATTGCACCCCAATGACCACCCTTATCTTAATACGCCGAAGTGACAACAAGAGTCCTAGCTGAACACCGACGCGGCGGTCGTGTCTGATCTGCGCCCCTCGTGGGCCCTCCATAGACCTTTGCAAACGTCGCCTTCTGCGTGCTGCCAACTTTGTCTGCTGGTCTGTGTAACGCCTTCTGAGTATGCACTGTTGATCTGCTGTGTGGCATTTTGGAAATTACGCATGCGTCTACAGTTCAGTGACTTAGCATTTTTCACCCGGGTGACAAGCGATAGGAAGGTCTATAGATGACGCCCAACATTTAGCACTATATGGCTGTGCGGTCTAGGACGTAATAATCAGCACCGATCTTCCACTTTCATCCGATAACAGGACGCCCTCCCGCACCGTTGCCTCACAGCCAATGGTTAGAAGGGCACTCATCGGGACGCCGGTGTAATCAAGCTCAACGCGTGGTAAGTCGTATGCGCGGAATTTCACTGCTGGTTCTGCATTGGCTGCCAGTTTTGCCGCTGATGAATCAGCGTCACTAGATGCAGTTTTTTTCTACACTACAAGTACGGGTTTTACTAGTCACTTCGGGGTACACTCTCAAAAAAAAGTTAGTCGCATGTACTAGGTAAAAGTTAGTAACTGCTTGTCACATAGGTTACTAGGTACCTAATAACCATAGGTAGCAATGGTAAAGCTAGATACAATTACTAGATAAAAAAGGTGGTAACGGTTACAACCAACCTAATGCGTTTCACTATCTTTGGCCAGTGTTGTAGGGAGCGGCGTTCCTGGAACGAGTTCCTTTTAGGAAGAACGAAAGAACGCTGCCGTTAAATCTTGCATCGTTTGAACTGGAACACGAACTCGTTACGTTTTTATTGGAACGAAAAAAAAGTACGATGTTCCTTTTTCCTTTTGTCCTGTGGGGCAATGTGGATTTTATTTCTAAGGGGGAACACTAAAAAGTATAAAGACACAACATTTACGAAGATCAGTATCACCATAATTTTTTTATTACTTATTTTAGGGATTATTTGTGGGATCCTCGCTTGAGAACGGTCGGTTGCATACGAGCTGGTGGACATTGACTCTCGTTTTAGTGCCCGAGAGTTCGGCACAAAAAAAAAAAAAAAACTTTTAGTTGAAAGCAGAGTCACAGAAAAAGGGAAAACTCAAACTCAGCTACTTTCTTTGCTTCCACGAATCCTCATACATCCAAACATCTAATGCGGACTACATAGACATCTGAAATTCCACAAAGAGACCTTCAAACAGAACAAAAAAATCCGACCTTCCCGAAGGACTGGCAGGTTTCAAGGCTGACCTTCCAAAAGTTTTACCCTCTTCACCACTTACTTGTTTTGCGGACAACAACATGGGGAAACAAGTGTTATCAAGTTTAAACAAGGTACTCAGATTGAAACGTGTGAGGTCGTTGTAAAACGCTCCTGCAAAGAATACAGAACTTAACCCCGCTTTGTTTTCCCGGCTTACAGTAAATTTGGCTCGTCTGAATTGCCCACCACAAACAGGAATATGATAAAACGCTGAGATTTTTAAAAGTAAATATGTCAACAAATGAAAATTAGAAGACACGAGGAACAAGCTTTCCTTCCTCTTTTTGAGGAACGTGTACGACACTGCTTTTAGATACATCTAGTAACTGGCACTGAACCTCACAATACCCGCGTGGCGCTAGTCAACGTGAAACATAAATCTAGAAATACGTTATTATTGCTGGGCTTGATATTTCTCCACGCTGGTTATACTTGCACTTGCGCACGTATTATATGTTTAACAGAGACAAGGAATTAGAATCCAGATAACAGACACGCACAACACGCACGCGACAAAACGCTAACCCAATCGCTGCCCTTAATGGCTACCCATGCGTCTTTATACTGATCATTTGAAATTAGTAGGCTGCTCAGTGATCACCTCGTCGTGGACGATGTTACAAATATGGCGCTGCTTTTGCACCAATATTGTTCTTTAATAGTATTTCTAAACTTTCCAAGGGCGGTATCTCTTCCTGAGAAGTAACGCTACACTCATTAATTACTTGCAGCACTTTGAAACAGCGTCCCCCAAGGTTTCCAGCAGCCATGTTCTTGGTTTGCGCAGGCACGTCTCCGTGGTAACCGCATCGTCCCTACACCGCATTTGCGCTGCCTGGTCGATACCAATGTGTGTGGTTCGTCCTCGTTGTATAGTCAAGCTTCAAAACACCAGCGATTCCGGACAGTAGTTAGCAGGTCAAAAACAAGCAAACGATGGGGAATAACGAGAGCAGACCAGTATTATTTTCACCAAAATGCCATAGAAAGTTTGACGAAAAAAAAATCAATATTGCTTTCGTCGAAGCTAGTTGCTTTACAGGTACTCCGGAGTTATTCCAAGCGACTCCTGTGATTCCTCGGGGATGCTTTAATGAAATGTATGCACTCGATATTCCACAGCGACCTCTTTATGACAGATGACAAGTGTGTTATTATCATAGTAGACTTTCACATTGACTCAAGAAACTGACACCGAAGACAGTAAGGGATAAATTGTAGCGCACTTTAAAGAGCCCATACAAGCAACACAAGATTCAGTCCCATTTTCATCGCGTTCCACTACTATCGATTACATGCTGAGAGAGTCCAGTTGAAAATTTCCGGCCGGCTAAAAGGTTCAGACGTTTCACTTGGTTCGCAGCTTCCGCACATTCGACGGCGTTTGTTGTTTCGATCAGGAACGGCTGCAGGTACGTATGACTAGCACATGAACATATCTGGCACACATATTAGGTAGTCCTTAATTCTGATTAACTCTACCTTTGGCGTGCCATCGAGCTTCCAGTTTCTGCCACCGGATCGTTAGGCCTATAGGCCTAACGATCCACGGGGTTAGCGAATCCTCGGATCAATCCACGTTTACGCAGGCACTCGCCCAGTCGAGCGCACGAACGTTAGCTATGCACACCAACACGGGAAAGCGAGACCAGCGCACTACAGGCGGCAAGAACAGCAGGTTCAGATCGGAAAAATAAGCGTCTCGCCCATTCCGAGTGGCCCCAACATCCGAATTTGCGAGTGGGGGCGCTCGTGCGAGGGCTTCTCGGATAGCCACCGTTGTCGGTCTGCGCTCGTCGACGAGCCGAATGGAACACGCTTTATTCCGTCGTGAACTACGCCGATGAGCGCTAGGGCTACGGAGAACCCAGCGCGCGTCGGCGTATGCGGAGAGCAAGTCGTCTGCTTCTGGCGCGGGAGTTCCGGTGGCGTCAGAACGACGCCGAGCTCTGATTGGCGATCTGATTGAAAGGATCGTGGGCAGACCCGAATGATAGATGCCTTGAGGTCTACCCACTTATTTTTAATCAGTCAATAAGAGCTCGGCGTTCTGACATTATCACAAAAAGCAGACGAAGTTGCGTTCCGCATAGCGTCCCACGTCAACTATTTTGTTTATCTGGCTCGATTTGTTCGTTTTAGTGTGTTTATGCAAATTAATTATGTTGGTTTACGCTAAAGTGGTCTCACTTTTTTGTGAATTGTGCAGCCGTCGTGATTGCAATTATGGTTTCAATAACGAGAAGATATCTGCACAGGTAATAATTTGGTAGCCATGCGGTTGGAAGCAATGCGGAGCGCAAGTTTGTCTGCTTCTTACACAGGGGTTGCAAAGATGTCAGAGCGCCAAGCTCTTATTGGCTAATTTACAAAAAAAAAGTGGGTAGACCTCAAGGCCTCTATAGCACTGAGCTCTACCGTTTGTCCTTGGAATCAAAGCAGATCATAGCTCGGCGTCGTTTTAACGTCAGCGTAACTCCCGCGCAAGAAGCAGACGACTTGCTCTCCGCATTGACCCCCTTCGCAGCCAACGTCGGCCAACGCGATCGGGCGCGTGCGCTCTTCGACGTCACGAAGGAGTATAAACACACTTTTCTATCTGTCGCGCGATTGGGGCAGTAAATATTTACTAAAAAGGTAGTAACGGTAAAAAAACAAATGTGGTAACTGCTGTATTTCCTAAATTTACACTTCCTGTTGCGCGTTTTAGGTACTAAATAGTTAGTCTGAGATAATAATGGTCAAAAAAGAGTACTAGCTGCTGCAGTTAGAATACACAAAAATAATAAAACAGGTAAAGGACGAACACAGACACACACAGTTCTTTCAATGAGCTGCAGTTACTAGCTATTTACTAGCTTTTTTATGAGTGTAGGCTTAATTGGCGTACCCTTTGTGTGCCTCGCGATTGAAGAAATCATTTTTCCGGTCTTCAAGGGCTGTCGGAGCACTGAAGTGGGCGGCCCCCTCTTTCAGCCTCCCTCCCAATAAGCTCATCGATTCGTATCGTTCTGAGTGCGTGTCACTGCGTTCATCTCCCCTGTCTGTTCAAGTTGGCTGCTCAAGTGTTGTTCTAGTGTAGCGTCGAACCGGCCCCTGCGGCCTATTTCCACTCAGGTCTCATACGACGTCCCCCTAATAAGCACTCTATTCTGAAGCGAACAAAAATGGAGTCGGTTCAAATTCCTCGAGAATATAGCGATGCTGTGAGCCATTTTTGTTTTCTCTTAACAAATTAAAGAGTTGTGTTTGGACCTCAGTTGGCAGAGCGCTCCACTCGATATGGAGAGGACCCTGGTTCAATACCAGGACCAGGTGGATTTTTTTTCAGCGCACACCAGTCACCTAGCTGTTTTTGGAGATTTGTGTTGGTCTTTTGGCCCGCTTTTCGCCGGCGTTTCTGTTTTACACTTGGCGGACTACGTGCGTAACGGCGGACTACGTAGCAAAAACGCACGAGGGACCTGGGTTATTTGTTTTGGTTTACTTCCAGCTGCGCAAGGGACGCCAGGCAAAGCCTATATACAAATTAATGTATAAACCACAGAACCTTGTTTCAAACCATATTGGTGCGTTTCATTTATACTCTAAACCATCATTTGTTAAATGATAATTCCACTGCGAGAGTGGTAATGCCCAGACAGTAAAACGATAAACAGCGCTTGATGGCGCTGATGGGCATACTGTATGATCTATGCAAAAGTGGATATTGTCAGTTGAACTGGAATTGTTATTAGGGCTTTTCAATCGACAAATATAACATTTTAGACACTGACAGAGAGTCGAAATACGTAATGTGAATATTATTTGTAAAGCGCGATGTCAAACAAGTCACATTTGATGTCCGATTAATCGACTGGCGCTATTTTTTATGTCCCTGGCTGCCTTATCTACTGTCGGAAAAATACTATATTAATTGCGTTAAAGAAAGGCGTATTTTTTATTTTTTATTCGGTTATATATAACGATACATTTTCTGTCAATATCTGAGGTATATATAACAAATATAGCAAAATAGCCTAGGTCAATGCCTCGGGCACAAGTGATTGAATGATTGAGGTTTAGTGGCGCAGCTGCATTCAAGGTCATAATGCGCCAACAATTATGACTATTCTAGGAAACCAGGGTTATAGAGAAGAAAGAGTTGTAGTACCTTGCGGGTTATAAAAACTATGAAGATGAGAGTGTACCCACAAGGACATTATTCCACGACACATGTTAAAATATAGCTGGTCTTGTACTCTAATATCTGTAAGAAAATTAAAAACACACTTGTGTGGTATTAGCGGGACGTCGCCGAGTAAAATGACCAAATGTAATGGGGTATGCTCTTGGGAAGTTTCTGCAAAATGTCTGCGACGTTCACGGTCATACATAGGGCATACTAGTAAAATGTGCAGGATGCTTAACGGTATAAGACAGTGTTCACACTCCGGAGCATCCTCCCCTCGCAAAAGGTGCGCTAGGGTAAGACCTGTATGCCCAATTTGGAGTCGACATAAAACGACCTCATAAAAGCGCTCGCGATGGCGTGAACTCTCCCATTCCCGATTAAAGGTTTTACAGCATGCAACTTATTGCTCATTTCTCGGTTCCACTCCTGTTGCCACTTGCGCCTTGTAGAGTCCTTGCAGGGCATTTCTATAATCTCTGTAGGGTATTTTGTACGGATCCGCTTGTCGATCATCAGCAACATACTCATTCCCAGAAATTCCAACATGCGAAGGTACCCAGCATAATGTTATTTCTTTCTTTTTTTTGATGCTGAAAGTAGCCTGTTCCTAATCTCTAAAACAAGCGGAGTTTGGATATTCCATGTTGTGTCTAGAGCTCGTTAAGCACTAACTTAGACAGTGTACACTACTGACTTACGAAACTCCTTTTTAAGAATGTTGTCTATAACAAGGACTAAGCCATAACACTCTGTGGTAAGAATACAGGCACTATCGTGAATTCTTTGGACACACTTTACAGAAGGCACTACCACTGAGCACCCTATGTAGGAATCAGTTTTGCTCCCATCAGTGTAAAAACTTGCGAAGTCTAGTACCGGTCCTGGAGTTCAAAACATTCCTGTCTCATAACTTCATTGGGAGGCTCTTTCTTGTTGCATTTTGTTGGTTCCGACTCACAGTGGAAGGGCATGAGGTTCCATGGAGCTGCTGAGTTCAAGCATTACACAACTGAGTGTAGCGGTTCTAGCCCTAAGGACTCAGCTTAAGAACCAATTCTCATGGCGAGTGGTGGCACAAATAAAGGCTCATTCATGGATGTCTGCGTATAATGTACTTGTTTTATGCAGTCCAGGGTCGGGTGACCAAGAGCAGACCTAATTCGCAGAGAGTACATTAAGCCTTATTCGAAAGTCTTTTTCTCCAGTGAGGGCTCATTTGCTTTTACATATAAGCTGAGTATTGGAGATGCGCGAAGAGCACCAGTAGAAAGTCGGAGCTCCTGATGATGAATGGGGGACCAGCATCTTGAGAACCAATGCCCGCGCGGAGCCATACGCAGTACAGCCATAATCAAGTAGGGACCGTGCGACTGAGCGGAAGATGCGCAATAAACAGCACCGATCAGCCCCCCAGGACACGTGTGACAAGACTTTTACTATATAAGGTGATTTCACACATTTCATTTTCACGCTTTTAACATGTACAGGTTTTCCCGCTCATTTTAATCCAAGCGACGACCAATTTAATCCCGGGGTCACTCAATTTAATCCAAGCGCCATACAATTTAATCCAAGCGCCATACAATTTAATCCCGGGGTCAGTGAATTTAATCCACAATATATATATGCACTTATTTTGATCAGTGGTCGTGTTTTCGCTTACACATTTGGTAACTTAGAACGATTGTTTATATAATTAGGACTTTTAGGGAACAATTGATAATTTTATTACTAATGTGATTACTTTGAGTTACTAGTCCCACTATTGACTATGTCGGTTACTCTTTTTAGACCGCAGGTCTTAGGCACACGTTTCCGGCTTGAGTGGCGTCGGTGTCGCCGTCGCCGTCGGCGTAACCACGCGGTGCATGATGGGTCAATTTCCCCGCTAAAATTAGCGGAAAAATTCCCCCGTTAAACCGAGCGGAAAATTTTCCCCGCTAAAGTTAGCGAAAAATTTTCTCCGATAAGTCTAGCAAAACATTTGTTCCGCTAAATCTAGCAAAAAATTTCCCCGCTAAATTTAGTGGAAAATTTTCTGCGCTAAATATAGCGGAAAGTTTTCCCCGCTATATTTAGCGGAAAATTTCCCCCGCTAAATCTAGCGGAAAATCTTCCCAGCTGGATTTAGCAGAAAACTTGCCCCGCTAAGTCTTGCGGAAAATTATCCCCGCTACATTTAGCGGAAAATTTTCTTAGCTAAATCTAGCGGAAAGTTTTTCCCACTATATTTAAGTTTCCCGGCTAAATCTAGCGGAAAATTTTTCCAGCTAGATTTAGCGGAAAAATTTCACCGCTAAATCTATCGGAAAATTTTTTCCGCTGTATTTAGGTTTCCCCGCTTAATTTAGCAGAAAATTTTCCCGGCTATATTAGCAGAAAATGTTCCCCGCTAAATCTAGCGGAAAATTTTCCCCGCTAAATCTAGCGGAAACTTTTTCCCACTATAATTAGGTTTCCCTGCTAAATGTAGCAAAAAATTTTCCCAGCTAGATTTAGCGGAAAATTTTCCCCGCGAAGTTTAGCGGAAAATTTTCCCCACTAAATCTAGCGGAAAATTTTTCCCACTATATTTAGGTTTCCCTGCTAAATGCAGCAAAAAAATTTCCCAGCTAGATTTAGCGGAAAATTTTCCTCACTAAAACTAGCAGAAAAATTTTCCCACTATAATTAGCTAAATCTAGAAAAAATTTTCCCAACTAGATTTAGCGGAAAATTTTCCCCGCTAAGTCTAGCGGACAATTTTTCCCCCTAAATCTAGCGGAAAATATTTCCCACTATATTTAGGTTTCCCTGCTAAATCTAGCAAAAAATTTCGCAGATAGATTTAGCGGAAAATGTTCCCCGTTAAATCTAGCGGAAAAGTTTCCCCGCTAAATTTAGCAGAAAATTTTCTAGCTATATCTAATGGAAAACTTTTCCCGCTATATTTAAGTTTCCCCGCTAAATCTAGCGGAAAGTTTTCCTCACTAAATCTAGCGGAAAATTTTCCCCGCTAGATTTAGCTGAAAATTTGTCGCTCTAAGTCTAGCGGAAAATTTTCCCTTCTAAATCAAGCGTAAAAATTTCCCCGCTAAATTTAGCGCGATGTCAAACATGTCACATTTGATGTCCGACTATTCGACTGGCGCTATTTGTTATGTCCCTGGCTGCCTTATATACTTTCGGCAAAACTTTTATATTAATTGCGTCAATGAAAGGCGCATTTTCTAGTTTTTATTTGGTTATATATAATGATACGTTATGTGTCGATATCAGAGGTATATGTGACAAATAAAGCAAAATAACCTAGGTCGATGCCTCGGGCACAAGTGATTGAATGATTGAGGTTTAGTGGCGCAGCTGCATCCAAGGTCATAATGCGCCGACAATTATGACTATTCTAGGAAACCAGGGTTATTGAAAAGAAAGAGTCGTTATAGCTTGCGGGCTATAAAACTAGGATGATGAGAGTGTACCCACGTGGACATGATTCCACGACACATGTTAAATTATAGCTGGTCTTGTACTATAATATCTGTAAGAAAATTAAAAACACACTAGTGTGGTATTAGCGGGTCGCCGCCTTGTAAAATGACCAAATACAATGGAGTATGCTCTTGGGAAACTTGTGCAAAATGTCTGCGACGTTCACGGTCATACATAGGGCATACTAGTAAAATGTGTAGGATGCTTAACGGTATATGACAGTGTTCACACTCCGGAGCATCCTCCCCTCGCAAAAGGTGCCCTAGGGTAAGACGTGTGTGCCCAATTTGGAGTCGATATAAAAGACCTAAAAATCGTGTTCTTCTTTGCTGAAATAGGAACTTCAACATAATTAAAAAAGGCTCAAGTAAAAATCCGCGGCGACGACAGAAGCACAACCAAGCCGTTTTCTCATGAGAGAACATAAAACCATTGACATCTGCCCATTTGATCTAATTGTTGATCGCAAGTTGAAGTAGACGTTCACAAATGGACGGATTATAAGATGAAACTAAAATTTGTACATCATCAACATGGAACAAGTACTGAACAAATGGAGGTATGATACGAAAAGTTGAATTAATTTTTACGCTGAAAAGTGTGACGCTAAGCACACCGCCCTGTGGAACTCCATTTTCTTGCGATAATTTTTTAGAAAGAGTTGCTCCAAGCTTCACACGAAAAGTGCGGTCCCCGAGGTAACTATGGCGGACACGAAGCATTCTGCCCCGGAGGTCAATGTTGAACGAATCCTCCAATGTGCCATAGCGCCAGGTCATATCAAATGCCTTTTTCAAGTCAAATCATACAGATAAACAATGCTTTCTATTTACAAAGGCCTCTCGTACAGCAGACTCAAAGCGGACCAGATAGTCCACCGTCGATTCCGCTGAGCGAAAACCACACTGGTAATGGTCAAGGAGGTTGGTTCTTTCTAAATAAAATATAAGCCTTTTATTTATCATCTTTTCTAGTGTCTTTGAAAAACAACTCGTGAGCGCTGTCGGCCTAAAGCTAGAAGTGCAAGTAGGGTCCTTTCCTGGTTTCAGCCGGGAATAATGATAGCCAACTTCCAGGATAAGGGGAAGCAACCTTGAAGCCAAATTCGGTTGAACAAATATAAAACAAGCTCAAGAGTTGATGGATGGAGGTACTGAAGCATTTTGTAATGAATGCCGTATGGCCCAGGAGCCGTCCGTTTGGACGAATGAAGTACCAGCTGTAGTTTAAAAAAGTGCAAAAGCGAATTATAGGGCTCTTGCAAGCCGCCTGACATAGGAACTGCCTTTTTGTCTGCCTGTAGTTTCTGTCTTTGAAATCACCGAGTATGATGTTGAGAACTTGAAACAAATTCGAAATGCTCACCAAGGATATTCGTCTATTCTTCAAGGCTAGCACGGCTTACTCCATTTCGGTTCAGGAATAACAAAAAATACCTGGTAGGAGCATTCAATTTTGTGAACACGGTCCCCACATCCTTCAAGGATGAACTGCAATTAATTGAGGAAGCATACCCGCTGAAGCTTTGCCGCTTGACTTGGCGTTAGATATACCTCGCTTGTGCTCTTTTGTTCTTGAAACTGATAAGGTTGCTTGACGTGGGGTAACGCCTAAAAAATACCCGATGCACGATTCTGTTCTTTCTTTGCCTGGAGGCAGTCTTCCTTCGACCACGGATTTGTTTTTTTTTTTAAGCTGTGAGGATGTCATGGGAAGGGCAAGCATAGCGGCCAGCAGGATGTGCTGAGTAATATGCTCAGTGACATCATCGACGGAAGGAACATCAAGGGATGAATATGCTGTAAGTGAGGCCTCTTTAAAGGTTGATCAGTCGGCCTTTTCAAGCTTCCAACGAAAGTTACGTGTTAAAAGACCAGCAGGACGATGGTTGAACACTAAAATGAGTGGAAAGCGGTCACTCCCATATAAATTTGGGATGACATTTCACAAAAGCAGGGGGTATAACCAAGGATGACTAAACGAAAGATCAATGGAAGTAAAACTACAAGTTGCTGAACTGAAAATGGTGACCTCTTTTGTGTTGAGATGACACAATCCTGTAGAAAGAACAAACCGTTCAACAAGCGCCCCTTGAGCATCAATTTTACAGCTTCCCCCAAACAAATTGTGTGCATTGAAATCACCTAAAATCATGTAAGGCACCGGAAGCTGACTAATTAGATCATCTAGCTCGTCGTACTGCAGCTGATATTCCGGGGTGAAGTACACTGAGCAGACAGTAATCACGCAGTCCAACAGCCTGCCGACAGCCCCAGCCTCGAGAGAGGTTTTCAAAGTCACTTCAGTGGGCGGGACCATGAGTTGGACAACCAATGAAGCATCATCAGACGCCACAGACGCGTTAAACCTATCTTTTTTGAACACTTTGAAGTCGCTAAGCACATTTGAGTGCCTTTCTTTAAGGTATGTCTCTTGAAAACAAAAGGCAGCAGGGCGGTGTTCATCTAAAAAAAGGTGATGTCGTAATTCGAAAAATGCCCACGGTAGTTCCATTGTCAAAAAACAGACATGATTAAAGTTAGGCAAGTAAGCTGTTCATCAGAAAGTAAGAACCTTTCTGTAATGGTAGCTATTGCAAAACTAAGCCAGTCACGGGAGGTAAATTTTATAAAGTGTGAAAATGGACATGAATGATGATTTAATGAGTCTGCAAAAAGGCAGCTCCGACCGAACCGTCGGGGCAAAACAAATAAAAATAAATCTCCAGGCGAGGGAGTCGCCAGTAGTCCTCTGGTTGGTCTATGTGGAGCCGCTCCCTCCTACCTCCAAGGGCGTCGAGACTTCGGGTTGAGGTCCTTGGCGAGGGAGTCGCCGTTACTCCTCTGTCTCGGCTGGTCCCTAGGAGTAGGTGGAGTACTGGGGATGAACAAGGTATCTCGGTGTCGTGAGGTCAGTGTAGCGACTGAGGATGCAGGATGATGTTGCTGTTTAGGGAACATCACAGCCTTCTGGGGTATAACTGTCACTTTGCTGGAAAACTTGTTTTTTTACTTTTGTGCTTGCCCTTGGGGACGTGCCATTCCATGTCGTCTGGGTCAGACGCAGGAGTATATGGTTCGGCACCCTCCTCCATTGGTTGTGCCTCCTGGGCGGAGACTGTTCTTGCCGGTTTAGTGAGGCTCTGGGCACGAGGTGCAAGACCCCGGCCCCGACCTCCACCAGCCGGAGATGCAGAGGTTCTGGACAGACAGTCGCCCAAGCCCGCCTTTTAATGCCCCTTGGGTGCTGGAGAAGTGGCACAAGAATCGTGCCACTCCTTGGATGAGGACGCTCCCTCCGAAGAGTTTGGTCGGGAGCGTGGTCCACTCTCCTTGGAACGAGACCGCGAAGCACGGCCAGGTGCGGCCACAGCCGACTCATCTTCCATCTTCCCCTCCATAAGAGGGCACAGGCTGCTGCCCCATGGAAGAGGTAGAACTCTCGCTGGAGGAGGTTGTAGGCCTACCAGCCGAGAGTGAGCGCCCAGGAAGCTGAAACTTCCGCTGGGGTGTTGGGGACTGCAGCGGCTTCCTAGCATCAGGGAAGGACGTCTGGGACGCCACTGTCCCCGCTGCACCACCTTTGCAAAGCAGCTCTTGCGCCACAACGCGAACCGGCGAGGCGCCTCTGGGTATGATAGGTTTTCTTTCACTTCGAGGGTAAGAATTTCTTTCCCATGTTTCCACGTCTTACAAGATGTGGAGTAAGCGGGGGTTAGGGGGGTGGGGCACTTGTAAAATTACACAGAGTGCGTCGTTGGAGCAAGAGTCAGCTGCGTGCTCAGTTTTGCAACACTTAGCGCATCTGGTTTTGCCGCGGCAGTTCTGTGAGCCGTGTCCAAACCTTTTGCAGTTAAAACACCTAAGATTTGGAACGTAAGGACTAACTCCGCAGTAGTGGTATTCAGCTTTCACAGACTCGGAAGTGTGATGGACTCAAAGATAAGCACGATGTGCTTTGTCTTCAGCTCTTGGCCGTCACGACACAAGGAGATGAGTCTTGATGCTAAGACACCCTGGTCAGAAATGCCCTCCACTGCTTCGCTCTCAGACGTATCCAGAAGGTCGTCCTCCGAGATGACCCCTTGGATGGTGTTAAATGTCTTGTTGAGTGTCACTGTAACTTTTGTAGTCCGATACGCATTTGAGAGCAAGGAGTGCAGAACTCTGGTGGCTGGTCTCAATTTCTACAAGCAAGTCGCCAGATGCCAGTTTATTAGCCTTGAAATTTTTTCCAACCCCTCTCTCGAGGGCCTTTGCAACAAAAAATGGTGACATGCTCCAGTGTGGTTTGTCGCTTTCAGAGTGGGGTACCAAGAATTTAGGCGTGGGTGGACGAACCCACATGGCTCGGGGTTCGTAGTGACGCTACTCACCAAACACATAATAAAGTAGGTGTCCACTGCGTGCGGGTATGGGGGCTCACGTGGCTGGGGTCCGTGGTGAGGCTACTCATCAAGCACCTAGCACCTAAGATGCAGGCGCCACCTGCGGGGCTCGGGGTGCGTGGAGACGCCACTCTCCAAACACCTGGGGGGCTATGTTCGACAAAAGTTTCGTTTCTCCTAAAAATAAATGGAAGTGACGGAAGTGACGATATCGCGTCTGATTGGTTAGAGGCTCATATGACAAAAGAGGGAACTTTCGTCATTCGAGCCTCTGACTAATCAGACGCGATATCATCACTTCCGTCACTTCCGTTTCTTTTTAGGAGAAACGAAACATGTGTCGAACATAGCCCCCCGGCTTTCCCATGCGTCCCATCGCGGGGCGGGCACAAGTGTAGGCTTGTTGTGAATTGTATAATTCGAAGCATTAAAAATATTATACGAGGTGCGATCGAAACGTTTTCAGACAAATTATGTTACGTAAAATTAGAAGAGAGTAAGTTTATGCGCGCGGAGCAGTTCAATGCCGGGACTTTCGATAGTCACTATGCAAAAGGGCGTTGTTCCGTGTACATATAGAGCTGCTCTTCTGACCGGGTGCACGAGCATAATGTCGATTTCAGCAGAGCTAAATCGAACATCAATATTTGTCAAACTTGACAAACCTGAAGCAGAGACCTTTGAAATGATTCATCGTGCGCATGCGTCCCCCCCCCCCCCCCTCCCCATACAAAGAAAAAAAAAACGAATTGTGCGATGTGTTTTGAGTGGCACTCTGGCCTAGGGAATAGCGCAAGAACATCACCGAAAAACGAAGAGAGTTGAGGGGAACTCCCTCCACCTTATTTCTTCTTCCTTGGCAAACAGCAAAAAGCTACGTTTGCGTGTGTGAATCGGAGCAACGGAGCAAAGCACACGACTACATTGTTTTGTGCCCAACGCCCGCGGTCGGAGTTAGCAAGACGGGGGAGGTGTCTTTTTTCCCCATTTCTAACTCGACTGCGTACGTCCTGGGGCCCTAATCTGGACACTTGGCGAAAAAGTCTGCGAGAAATCCGGCGCCTCTGGTTGGCCGGCGCCAAGGTCTAGTGCGGCGTTGGCCAATCACGGCCGCCAGATTTCTCGCCGACTTTTTCGCCAAGTGTCCAGAGTAGGGCCCCTGTGCTGCCTTTTGTACAAAGTCCCAGTGCAGCCGACGCTGCGATGTGGCGAAGCCGAATAACGAGGGCCAACAGTGCTTCGTCATGGCGTTCGTCGTCTTTGAGCTCTTGCCGTTACCGGCTAGACCAATCGGTCACAAAAACAGGCAAAAAGCACAGAATCACGGCGGGTTCGCCGTGCGATATTGGATCAACCGCCGATAGCAAACGCACGAAGACGAGGACCGTCATGCCGAGAAGCTTTGGGCGTTCCTAGAGCGGCTTTATTGCGTCGTAGCTCCGGCTGCGCTGGAACTTGACTTTACAACGAAGTATAAAAAAACTACTACATTATCAAAAAAAAAAATCATTCCTTTTTTTTTTTCTCAATATGTCTGAGCCATTGTTGTTCTGTGCATTGATATTTCCTAGCTGATGTAACTTAAGAATTAAGCTATAATATTATTTGAAAATTAAAAAAAAAGACGAAGTGTGCACGGGGAAAATAAGATCACTCTATTGCGTAGATTTGTCCCCAAAGTTGGCATTAAAGCACAAACAATGTTCCGAATTTGTTCGCTTTCCGCGTTTTACGAAGAAACCGAAGCATTGCGAGTTATTGCTGTAGATGCAAGATTTGCAAGCCGAACGAAGTAGACACCCATCCTGGGGTACATTACGGCACCACTCTGGAGCCCCATTACCCACCCGAAGCTAACTTAGCTTCCATTTCATTTTCTATTTGGTAGCCATAACATATGGGACGACTCCTGCGTAAAGGGAGCTCCTCCGCGGCCCTGGGGCTCCGTATACACCCCCGTAGCGCAAAAAGTTACGGTCGAATCTAGGCTGGCCTCTTCCCAATGGTGTCCTTAGAGCGTCGCTCATCGACCTAGTTGCTTCGTGCCGCAATACCCCAATATTCCTTTTTTATAAGGGGGGGGGGGACTGCGAATATTCGATTCGAGTTAGTATTTGAGTCGTATAGTGATTGACGGACGATTAATTTGATTTGACTTGCGAGTTCCCATTCAAAATGAAGGTGTTTGTGTAGGGTCATCAGTAGCACCAATGTTAGCCAAAGTTTACTTAAACTCTTTGTATCGTGCAGTGCACGCACAATCTACAGTAGTCGTCCCCGGGTGTGGCAATAGTGAGAAGATAAGTAGATGGCAACCTAGTATGTACGTCAACGGAAGGTCTACCAGAAAGCATGGAAGGTGTGATAAGGTCAATGGCTCCAGGAAAAAAGTTTACAGTGGAAAAACCGGTGGAAGAACTCATGCAGGTTCTAGATTTACGTAAACACGTGAATCGATTGTTATGGTGGAAATACGGAAAAGGAAATTTGAAATCGTTTTTTCCAAGAATGAGTTGTAATTCAAAGACCGTAAAGTCTGGGATTGTGGAGTCATTGGTCAGGAACACGTTAAGAAGGTCGTGTGTCCATCATATCACTGAATCGATAGGAAGCCAATGAAAAGGTTGATGTGTGTAGGATATATTGACAGTTCTATCAAACGGTAATTATAATTGATTATCAAAAGCAGGAGGAAAACAAAACAGAAATCAAGAAACCGCTTTGCTGTATTCCCATATTTTCATAAGATTTCTAACAACCTGAAGACATGTGAGGGCAGTCTTCAGTTTAAATTTTACGTTCAAAAATTGACGCCATTTCAAACAGGTTTGAATGAGTGCAAAAAGGCCCATCGAGAAAAATCGGTATGTTAGGAGACTGGTGTTCTGTCTGAAATACAATTGGAGTGTGGATTTAAGTATTTAGCGCAGACATGACGCTGCATGGCTGACATATTAAACGAAATTAAAAGAAATTTGAAGAACAGTGCGCAAAACTCGAAAATCGCAAAACATATTAATGAATAAAACGACTGCACTGCGCTCTGATCGGAGACTGAAATCATGAACAAATAGAAGAACTACGGAAGGAGACTAGTAATGCACACTGTGCGCATAAAATCTCTAGGCAACTGTATAGGTCAGGCTTCGCTACAGTTCGGAAGCAATTCAAAAAGCTTTCTAAAAATGTAATGCAACTTTTTGGGGGGAAGAGCGACTTGGGATGTTTCAAGTGCGACCCTAATTTTGATTTTCCAAAATAACTATAAAACACACTTCTTTTTTTACGTGTGTTGGCTCAACCATTGTTTCGGTGTTTTTTTATTTATATATATTTGTTCTGTAGTAGATGTAGAGTGTGTTTTTTTTTTTTTAATGAGACGTGAGAGCTGTGTTTAGAATAGAAGGGAAAGAGATCCTTTTGTTCAAGTTTGAAGGTGGAGGGATGTTGCCTTATCACGTAGACCTGTAAGATTGGCCACATTCTTGCCTTGTGTGATGTAGACTGTGGCGCTTGAACTGTATAGACTTTCTCATTTTGTGTTGGTGGAGAAGACCTTGAAATTTAGACTGTATAAGGAGGTGGACTAAATAAACGAATTAGCTGAGTTTAAGGCGTCGTCCTGTCTATTTTCTCTCTCTTCTACGTTTTGATGTTTCTTTTTTATGCCAGTCTCAGGTTAGTCCAACATGGTAGATTTGAAGGTGATGCACTCACGGGATGTGCCGTAGTCTTCAGAATGCTTTGTAAGAAAAAAGTGCGGACTGAAATTTACAAAGCTCAACAGAGCACATCTTTATTGAATGAAAATGTACACGGACATTTGCCGCTTAGTTTCCGGCTATTCGGTGGTTCGCCACAATTTATTCAACGGAATACAACATTCATAGTGTATAATCGCATTTAACCGCATACTTCACCAAAACACCGCTGAAAAGCAGGACGCTTTTAAGTATTAGGATTAATTTATAAACACTATTCGATTACAAATCTATTCGAGTTAAATATTATCTATTCGCACAACCTTTCTTTTTGTTTTTGCACGTAGACAAAAAGGGAACACTATGAAAGTATAACGAAAGATCAATCTTAAAGATACATCGGCGATCTTGAAATGCTCACAAAACATTCGCAGCTGAAAAGTGCTCCGGCGCAAACATTTGTGAGGATACTTTTTATACTCCTAGTAGTTCACAATAAAGCCAAACCTTACACAAAAAGTGCGCAAACTGCATTTCTAAACTTTAATGGCGTCAGACGAAGGGCGTAAAAACGTCTACCTCAAGGACTCTCAATCTGTAAACTTATTTTCCAAAACCGACAAGTGTTTTGCTTTAGGTCTAAAGGGTTAATCGACATAGCGGCCTTATCCCACGGTACCGTCAAGAAAATAATATTTATTGCTATTTTCCCCTTCGTCTCGCTTACGGTCGACCACTAAGTCCTCGAGAACGCCGAGAAAAGCACGACCCAAACTTCTTTATTTTTTACTCTCCTTAAACCGCAGACACTTCTTGACGGCACGGAGTTGCCTCAGAAAGTTGCGAAGAATAATAAAACGAGGAAAGTAACGAAGAGGTCACGGCAAAGGCAAGGCGAGAAGGAAGTTGAGTGGAAGGGGACGGTCTTGGACATTCGCGGGGAGCGACAAACAGTGCGTCCCGACTCTGGCCGGAAGAGGAAAACGGGCCCGGGGCCTCGACAAAGACAAGGACAAAAGCGCAAGACGGGCGGCATGTCAGCGCCGAGGAGCGTCGTTTAGGCAGTCGATCGAAAGCAAGCCGCAGCAAGATCGATACTGATGACGGCCAAGGCGACGGGGCTTCATAACCTTGTCACTACAGATCCCTGCCTCTGCTGCAACACCAACATCATATGATGTCAAACGAGCGGTGTCGGCCTCATCGGTACACTAACGAAAATAGGGGGTGTAGTACTTATACCCCTTGTCCCGTATATAACACCTCAAAACTACGTGTCGACGGTACCAACTTTTTGCGATCGACTTGATATCTCTGTGATGAAACTTAAAAAAATAGCTAATGCACGTATCAAAGACAAATAAAAATTACAGAGGTTATGCAGCAGGACGAACAACACCTTGAGTGGTTTCCTGCGGTAATTAAAGCATACATTAGCTATCTTAATAGGTTTTATCACTCGACCCACAAGCCGCTCTTAAAAATTTGTATCGTCGGTTCTACGTCAGTGGACTGAACATCGGTTTGCCGTTTTTCGGATATTATATATAGGACAGAGAGTGTAAGTACTACGCCCCCTATTTCTGAGTAAGAAGTGTTTGGTCAATAAGGTTCACCATGCGTTTTTTAAGCAGCCAGTGATTGCGGACACACTACTACTTCTGCCTTCTGCTCGTTAAATAGTGGCGTGCATTGAGGATCGATGAGGCAATGTGCATTTCTGAATCTAATTCATGCTTTCTTTTCAGACTTTAAAATAAGAGTGTCTGGTGCTCAGTAATTCAGGGGGATTATTTGAAGCTTCGATAAGAAAAATGATCTGCTGACGTGCTGGAAAGCTCTTGCCAAATGTTTCACGCTACTGTTTTTTGGTAACCCTCTCGCGATTACCCCTTTCTGACGGGCGTATGGAAACGTACTATCGAGCTCAATTCGAGGGATACTTTTTTTTTCTTCCTGCCTAAACCCAATCCCATAAGAAAAAAAAATTGTGGTGAGTGCACGTTGTGGGAGCCGAGGGTGAAAGACGAGGCAGAGGGCACGTGACATGCGGTCGGCGGGGCAAGTCACGAGCTGGCGCTAGACAGTGTGTGCTACGCGAGGCTGGAGCTGGACTGGAACATCGCGGCAGGGCTGCCTGGCCTGGCCCATAACGAACCCTGGAGCGGTCCACCAGCGAGGTCTGGAGCAAGAACGGTGGCCGGGACAGCCAGCCTACGCAGCGCTGGCGTGGAAAGGCGATCCGCAGGCCTGGACACGGACTTCGACTGTGAGCTCTGAACGACGGGTGACAACAAGGTCGGCGGGCCCGGACTACTGGCTCTCGACGACGGGCAACCGGGAGGTACAGTTAACCCACTGAGTCCGGGCTGGTACTCCTGGGTGACGGGCGAGCGCGATACTGATCGGGCGGAATTATAGTAGAGCGACCCCTCCAGTAAAAGAACCCCACATTAAAATGGGCGCATCCACGGTGGGGCTCGGTCGTAGGCCTCTGCTCTAGTCGTCCCAGGAAGTCCCACGGATTCGTTGAGCGGGTTGTTCACTAACGCTAACGATGCCCGTTGAGACAAAGTATGTTGGGATTGGGGCGACTTGTCTCACAGCAGAGCTCAGCAGGTGTCTCCTCGAATCGAGTACCTAAAGGGCTCGAAGGACTAGGTTGCGGACGCGCTTTCACAGGTACCCCAGAATAGTGGTTGCCAGGAAGTGATGCAACCGGGGGAAGCCGAAAAGCGCGGTTACGATCTAAGAAAGTAGTCTTCGGAGGCAGAGGAGAGCCACGGCATGTTCGCTGGAAGGCAGGATAGCGACTGGCAGGAATGAAAACAGCCAGGACTTATTGCATATTTAGGATTTAGCCTTGGGGTGATGCGGTAGGCAGGTAAGAGCTTGTCGAGGTCCGGGGTGCAGATGGGTTTTTGCCAGTGGGTGTCGGAAAGACTGCGGGAATGGCAGTCGACACCGGAACACTGGCGAACGAGATTGTCAGCGGGTGTCGGATAAACTGGCGGAAATTGCGGTCGACACCGGGAACGCTGGCAGGCGAGTTAAGGAGCAGTATGATTTGTAACCGCTGGGCCAAGACGGCTAGTTGCTTCGCGTCACTCCAACAACCGACCAATGGCAGAGGGACGACTCTCCCTTGAGGGGGGTCGTTCCAAGGAAGGAAGCTACGAAATGTTTTATAGGATACTTTTTCGGCTTCACTCTGGCCGGTCGTGGCAGTGACAGTAAGAGTTTTAATAAGTTATGTCGCGTCACGACCTGGCCGGGTATGAGGCGGTAGACATTTAGGTGGCTTGTAGCTGTCCAGCTTGCCTTGAGGCGTGAACGGTTGTAGCGGGCTTGCTCGCTGAGTTGCCACCCCCTCCGAGGACCGAGCACTCCCTAGAGCTCGTATACACATGGACGGAACGGGACGCTGACGCTTACATCGAGTAGCACATGGTATATGTAGCCGTTCTGGAACGCGGGTATGGTATATGGCAATCCCGCCACAGGCTTTGAATCCCTTCGCTTGCGCAAAAGATGGAATAAGTTTACACCATCGTTACCTGTTCTGAAGGAAGCTCACGCTTTGAGCAATGCAGCTAGTGGTTTGGTCGCATCGCTTGCTCCGAGGTGAGAAGGGCACCCGAGGTACAAAGACGCGAGCGTCGTGTCTTACTTCTAGGCTACTCGGCGAAATACAAACGAGGAGGCTTGCCCGATTCACATCGCTGACTTAAAAGGATACTACCGTCGTCGCGATGCGGAAGACGTATAACATGAGGTTGCGGTAGGACGCAAGAAATCCCCTGCTCTTGGCGACCCAGGAGCAAGCTCCGGATTGCGGACTTGCTGAGTTAGCCGCATGGTACACGAACCCGTCGGCAAGCAATTGGGCGGTGAATGCTATGGCCACTGCCACAGTCTGCGGCAGAGTACTTGTTCGTTGTCTGTTGTTTTGACACTTTGTTCTGCGCAGAATAGCTTCTTGGAAAGACAGCCATAGACGGCGTAACCCAGGAAGCCCACCGGGAGGGAAGACGGGCCCATTCGTTTTCCCAAGGGCTCAGGGTGGCTGACAGTTGTTCGGCCTGACGAACGGTTCTGGCGGGCAGTCCTAAGCCCGCTGCGACCTCTAAGCGGAACGGCGCAGGGCCGTCCGCGTCGGACGAACCAGCTTAGAGCAAGCCCCCTGCTGCATCGCGGTGAGTGGGACAGCGAGCGACAGACAGGTCGGCATTGTCTGAGGGCTTCACCAGCCACCACCACCTACGCCGCTTTCGGACGCTGCAACGTGGCCACTCAGGCAACAGCAACAGCGGCCGCCCATGAAACCCAGTGGCTCCCGGAGGCCCATGAAGTCCCCCGAAGTCCGGGCCTTGAGGGGGGGAGAGTGTGGGAGACGAAGGTGAAAGACGAGGCAGAGGGCACGTGACAGGCGGTCGGCGGGGCAAGTCACGAGCTGGCGCGAGACAGTGTTTGCTACGCGAGGCTGGAGCTGGACTGGAACATCGCGGCCGGGCTGCCTGGCCTGGCCCATGACGAACCCCGGAGCGGTCCACCAGCGAGTTCTGGAGCAAGACCGGTGGAAACGGCAAGCCCTGGCTATCTGGTCTAGGCTATGACAATCCCGGGGTGGTTCCGCAGCGAGACTCGGGCAATGATGGCCCGGGACAGCCAGCCTACGCAGCGCTGGCGTGGGAAAGGCGATCCGCAGGCCTGGACACGGACTTCGACTGTGAGCTCTGAACGACGGGTGACAACAAGGGTCGGCGGGCCCGGACTACTGGCTCTCGACGACGGGCAACCGGGAGGTACAGTAAACCCATTCGCTGTCTTCTCGTTGCTGTGTGTCACTCCCTGGGTGGCGGGCGGAGCGCGTACCGATCGGGCGGCGATTAATAGTAGAGCGACCTCCATAAAGAACCCCACAACGTTTACACCGGAGGACCATTAGTCATCCTCAATGTGCCTCCGGCGTCCTCACTCTATACGATGAATTTTTCCAGGTCAGTCCCACTGCTAACCCAGGTCTTTAACGTGCATCACGCACTTTAAAGACCCAGAGAGTCGTACCCGCGTGCTTTAAAGTGATGCTTAACCGAACTTTGGATATCACAAAAAAATGCAACAGAAAGGTTAAACGGGACGCTGCAAACTCCAAAACATCACTCATGCATCGACATCTGTGTGTCAACGTGGACAGATAGACGTTGTATATTTTGACCATTCTAAGGCTTTTGATCTGATAGACCATTCGCTCCTTACACATAAACTTGAATCCAACGGCGTGAGTACCTCCTTTTGTTCCCTGTTTCTAGATTATTTGTCTAATAGACACAATTTTGTTCGTGTTCTTGGACATCACTCCCGGCCTTATGTTTCTTCTTCGTGTGTGCCACAAGGCTCCATACTTGGGCCGAACTTTTTTAATGATTTTATAATGATTTGAGCTCAATTGTTCGCAATTCGGTCATATTGCAATATGCAGATGATGTCAAGTTGTTTAGGCAGATCATATCTTTAGAAGACTTTGAAAAAACTTTTGGAGGATGTTAGAAGTGTGTGCAATTGGTGTCGTCATAACATGCTAACGCCCAATCCTTCTAAAACCGTTATTATGTCTTTGCCTAAAAAGGTATAAAAAAATAAACTTTTGTTACCAGATTGGCATTGATCCTCTGCGAAGAGTTGAGTGCACGCGTGATTTTGGTTTATACATAGACTCTTCGTTACACTTTGCTGTACATATTAACAACCTTATAAATGGCTCTTTGCGTAAGCTGGGGTGATTTCTAGAATCACGCGTGAGTTCTCAACATCAACCTGTATTATACGGTTATATTTCTCGTTAATCCCGACCAAGTTGGAGTTTTCCTCTGTGGTCTGGAATTGTATTAGTTCTACGAGCCAAGAGATGATTGAAAATGGTAAAAAGCGGTTGTTTTCGAAACGTTTACGATCGTTACATTGGCCGTACTGTTTATTATTCATATGCGAGACTGTTGGAACAATGAAAATGCCCTACTTTGAGTTCTAGACGGCGTGAGCGCGATCTTGTAGCTCTGTATAAATGTATTCATGAATTATTTCGTTGCCCAGATCTCACATCTGCTATTAATATTCACGTGCCGAGTCGAGTTTTGCGGGTCTCTCTGACTTTCCATTTTAATCGCATCATCCCAACCAGTCCCATGACCCGTATTCAACGCTTCTACAATACCCTCAGTGGAGCAGATATTGATGTTTTTAACTCAAATTTCGTAGCTTTTTAGACTTTCATAACTAACCTGTGAACATTTTGTTGTGCATCATTATCAAGGCGTCAAGCTGTTCATGAGCACAGAAAATAAACAAATGAATTAATGAATCTCGAGCGGATGGCCGTATTTTTTTTAGAAGGATGCGATCAGGCGCGGAATGTGACATCACGATTCTTCTGGAATAGGTGTGAATGAGGGAAAGCGGCCTCACTTCTCTCTTCCCCGCTTCGGTTCACCTACTCGAGAGGGATGAAGGGAGAATCGTGAAATGAGATGTCTCGTCGGCATTGCTCCATCATGCGCCTCTTTTACAAAACAATGCGGATATCCATTAGGTATATCGCTGTAGTCCTGATGTTTTGTGGCTTCGCAGAGTCCCGCCTACTGCTCTAGCCTTGTTTTGTCAGCTCCAAATTTCGGTTCACCATCTCTTTAACAGCAAGCCAGTAGGAATGTTACTTATAATCCTTGTCACATGAAGAAACAGTTTTTTTTTCTCTCGCATATTTCATACCAGGCGTGTACGCACTCCGTTACAAGTAACGCGATTACTTGTAACCTCTTGCATTTACCAGTGTTTTTGTAAGAGAATAATTACATGCTTCACAAAGTAATAGTGAATAAATTTCCTTACTTATTTAGTTAAGGGAATGGTTGTTTTTCTTTACATTTTGGACATCATTCACGCTGAAAAAATCGTGATATAAAACACCAACAACAAAAAAAGATTTTATATTTTTGTTTCTCTTTTTCAAGGCTTCCATTTGGCTGGAAATTGGCAGACCGCATCAATAACCCTCTCTCAACTAATAGCCAAAATATTTGATAAAAATAAAATTTCCCCCGAAGTTTTGAATTTTTAAGTTACGCCGGCCGCGAGCTTTTCAGGAGTCGACCCTCTACTGGCAACAATGAAAAATCCCTACTTTTCCCTTCCTGCGTACGTCACTGGTGGGCCGGCGGACGAGCGACCCGGGCATCCACGAAGCGGCTTTCTGGGCGCCAGCAATCGAAAATTATTTTTTCGTAGCTTTAAAGTTGAATGTTCCTTTGCAATAGGTAGCAATCTGTGATCTTCGGTAGATTTTACGTACAGTGGTGGGAGAAACGTCTTTTTTTTTCTTGTTTTCGTGGGAGAAAAAAAAAAACATTATGCGCTCCTGGGCAGCAGTGGGGGCCAGCCACTTTGAGGTGCTTTTGCGCGAACTGCGTGCCGAGAACATCAATGTCGCACGGGATGTCGCGTCGCCGTACTATCGGCGTGCGATTGCGAGTAACGAAAAATGAACCACTCGCACGAGACGTCTGGGAAAAGGAAGCCCCGTGTTTTATTTCGACAGTCTTTTATAGGCGATCCTGCAGACGTCACCGATAACCAGAGCACACCACGTGTAGCTTTGTCATTGTCACACTGTCACACTGTTATCACACTGATACCACACCTCCCTTTCTTGGGTGAAAAATAATAACATGTTAGCAAATAAAAAATACGTTAGAACTCAAACACGGTTCAAGATACCGCTTAATCATCAATGCCCAGTCTGATCGGTTTCTTAACTACACTACCCGATCTTGTGGTTACGACGGTCGTCGATGTCCTCGTAGTCACTGGAGAAGGATCGGAACTTATATCGCTTCTAGCTTCCGAATCTTCGAACCTTACGTCACTCTCACTGTCCGGTATATCGTAGCCTTCATCGTCCTCTGCCTCCGCTGGCAGTACCTTTAAGTTTCGGTGGTTTCGCCTTAACTTCACCCCTGGCTCGGTCTCAACCAAGTAAGACCTTGGTTCTTTTGTTTGGGCCACGACCGTTGCCCTTGCCTTTCTGTCAGAAACCCACACTTTGTCGCCCACCTTCAACTCAGGAAAGCTCCTTAGCCCGATGGCGCCTATCGAAGCTTTTGCGCTGCTTTTCTCTTAGATGACGATCCTTTATCTCCAACATTTTAAAGTCAACGTTTCTTTGAAGGCGCAGCTGCGGAAACATTAGTACGCGTGTCCGTAGACGTCTGCCCATAAGGATTTTTGACGGGCGTTTGCCGGTGATCCCTGGGGTGGCCCTATAGGCTAGGAGAGCTAAGTAAGGGTCGGCTGATTTGAGCAGCAGACGCTTAATTGTCTGCACCATTCTTTCCGCTTCTCCGTTTGCTTGAGGGTGCCTCGGGCTCGAAGTGACATGTTGAAAACCGTATAGATTCGCAAACTTTTCAAAATTACAGCATGCAAACTGCGGACCATTGTCGGAGACAACAGTCTCTGGCACCCCATGACGAGCGAATATGCTTTTAAGCCTCTCTATAACAACAGTTGCGCCAGTCGAAGGGAGAACACAAATTTCCGGGTCACCTTGATAAATAATCTACAACCACAAGATAGTCAGAGTTCCTTATTTTGCACAAATCGACTCCTACTCTTTCCCATGAAAAACGTGGAGTCATGGTCGGCATCATCGGTTCAGCCTTCTGAAAACTGAACTCGGTACACACATTGCAGTTTTTCACCATCACTGCCAGTTGCTTGCTTAGGCCAGGCCACCAAACAGTCCCTTGTGCAAGAGCTCGACATCTGCTGATTCCTTGGTGACCATCGTGCAGGAGAGATAACACTTCATCACGAAGTGCCTGGGGAACAACTAATCTTGTACCTTTTAACAAAAACCCATCACACACAGTTAATGCGTCCCTCTCTTGCCAGTAAGGTCGAAGGTAGCAAGGGACGGATGTTTTTTTTAGGCCAGCCCTTACGAGACAGCTGAGCCAGCGTTTTACACACTTCGTCTGTAGTTTGACCTGTTTTTACCCGTGACAACAAATCGTCTCCTGTTTCAAGACCCATTAAACATCCCTGAGAGAACTTTAACACGTCTTGAATTGTGAGACGTTCCCTTTCCATTGGCATTTGATTGAGAGGTGCCCGCGACAAAACATCGGCGGTTGCAATGCACTTGCCCGGTACAAACACAACTTTAAATCTATAGCGCATTAGCCTCATTCTAAATCTCTGAACTCGAGGCGGCAACACATCTATCGGACTTTGTCCCAGAAACGTAACTAGAGGCTTATGGTCGGTCTCGAACGTCGTGTCTAAGCCCCTTAGGTACTCGTGAAACCTTTCGGCAGCCCATGTCAGTGCCAACGCCTCTTTCTCAATCTCCGCATAGCGCGTCTCAGCTTTGGTCAAAGACCGCGATGCAAAAGCGATAGACCGTCGTACGCCTTGCTGTTATTGTAAGAGGACGGCTCCAAGCCCAAATGACGACGCGTCTGCCGAAAGGATTGTCAGATGCGTTGGGTCATACTTAGCCATACACTCGGAAGAACAAATCATGCTTTTTAGATCGTCCCAAGCATTTTCCTGAGCGGGGCCCCAAGCCCATTCCGTGGTTTTTTTTTAGCAGTTCTCGCAACGGTGCAGTTTTCTGAGCGAGATTAGGCAGAAAACGGCCCAAGTGATTGGCCATACCTAGAATGCTTCGTACTTCCGACACGTTTGTCGGCGATTTCATATCTTTGACCGCTTGCAGCTTTTTTGGGTTCAGGCCTTATGCCATCTGCGCTCAGAAGATGACCTAGAAAACTAACTTCTTTTACACCGAACACACACTTCGCCCCGTTCAGTGTCATGTTTGACTCTGAAGAGTCTTTCCATGACTTTTTTCACACGCTCATCGTGTTGTGCTTTGTCCGAACCAAACACCAGGATATCATCCATCATGTTAACTACGCCAGGGAGGCCATCTAGGATCTAAGACATTCTCTTTTGGAAGTATTCAGGCGCTGATGTAATGCCGAAGGGCAGTCTAGTGAAACAATACCTTCCAAAGGGCGTTATGAACGTCGTTAGTTCCTGAGATGACCTCGCTAGTTTTACCTGGTGAAATCCCGAATTAGCATCTAACTTTGAGAAATACGCTGCGTCCGCGAGCAGTCCCAATGCCTGGTCTACAGTTGGGAGCACGTATCGCTCTCTCTGGACATTTTTGTTTAACTGTGTGAGGTAAACAAACACGCATACGTCTCCGGGCAGTTTTAAGACCGGGACAATCCCGGCGCACCAGTCTGTAGGACCGTCGACCTTCCGGATGACTCCCATCCGTTCCATTTTTTCGATTTCTTGCTTTACCGCCTCGCGCATAGGAATCGGGACTCGTCGGGGCGCGTGTATAGCGTACGAGACCGCATCCAAATTCAATCGGATGTTGTATTCTCCCGGAATGGTTCCAAGACCATTGAACACCTGCGGGTACAGAACATCATAATTTTGTGTATCAAGAGACACTCCATCGATGAACTTTACAACTCCCAAGTCCTCGATGGCTGGTAACCCTAGAAGTACATGACGAAGCGGACTCACGACATAGGCAGTTCGCATTGACACTTTGTCCTTCCAGTTTAAGTTAGCTTAGAAGTTTCCAAGTACCGTAAGGCGATTTTCTCCCGCACCAGTCAGTACTTCGCTTGCTGTTTCCAGCCTAGACGGAATGCTTGGAAACGTCGACGGTACAAGGGTGGCCTCTGCTCCTGAATCGACTTTAGCAAACACTGGTACAGAGTTCAGGGTTACCTGGACATACCGCGCTTTCGCGTCCGGAACATTTATCGCCCCCAGAAAAAGTTCGCCAGTCTCTTGTTGTACGGATGACACTTGTACCTTTCTTAGAGACGACGCCGACTCCTTCCTGCAGGCCCGGCTGAAATGTCCCTTGGTGTGGCAATTGAAGCACTTCTGTGCCTTTGCAGGACACACCGACCTTGGATGCTGGTCGCCTCCACAGAATGAACACTGCTTGTCCCGATGTGATGTTTCCGACCCGTAGACTTTTCTTCGAGGTGCATCCCGGCGTCGACTCACGGCGTCCACGTTCAGGTCCTCTTTCGTCGAAGAACAGGCCTGTTGACCGGGCTCTCCTGAACGAAGTTCTCGCTGCTGCTGGTGCACCACTTCCTTGAGGCGTGCCTTGGCTAACGCCGATGACAAGGTCAGCTTAGCGTCCATTTGCAAATTTTCGGAAAGCTTTTCGTCATGGAGCCCCACGACAAACCGGTCACGGATCATGCGTTGTTTCATCTCACCGAATTCGCAGCGGTCTGCGAGGACGTGCAGTGCCGTAACGTACTGGTCCACGGACTCTCCTGGCTTCTGTAGCCTTCGGTGAAAACACGCACTTTCATACACGACGTTTCGTTCCTTGACGAAGTGCTCGTCGAACTTTCGCTTGACAAGGTCGAAGTCTTTGCCTCTTCTGCCGAAAGGTCGAACGTAGCAAAACTTTCCCTTGCTTGCCGACCCATTGTGTACAACAGCGTGCGGACTTGTGCCTCACCGGTTCTTTCGTTGATGCCCGTGGCGAAGCGGTAATCGTCGAAATGTTCTATCCACGCCGGCCACTCTGTTGTGTTGTCGAAGTCCAGCTATGGTGGCTGTTGAAGTCCAAACGTTCCCGTAGGTGCCGGTGGTGTTTCCTTCGCCATAGTCTTTTACGCTTGCTTTTGCAAACCTAGACTGATACGCCCACTTGTGATACCATGTTGCGGCGCCGTACTATCGGCGTGCGATTGCGAGTAACGAAGAATTAACCACTCGCACGAGACGTCTGAGAAGAGGAAGCCCCGTGTTTTATTTCGTCAGCCCTTTTATAGGCGATCCTGCAGCCGTCACCGATAACCAGAGCACACCACGTGTAGCTTTGTCATTGTCACACTGTCACACTGTTATCACACTGATACCACACGGGACATTCTCGCTTATGCTCGGAGAAGTTTATAGAGTTACGGGCTTGAGTACGCGGCTACAGACTTCATAGCCGCGTCCTGCGAGTTGAGTATCTTTCTGCGGCTGGAGAACAGCTTCAAGAGCGGCGAGCGCTGACTCAAGCCGGTTGTAACCATTACAACATCCCTCCAAAAAGGAGCGCTAATAATATTGAGAATTATAATGCACATTCTAGCACTATAGTAAACACTTGGTGATGTCACATTTGTTGTTCACAATAGCTTCAGTTTTTTTGTTTTTTTTTTCATATACATCATACTTGTTTTGGACATCGAATGTAGCTCGGGCTACTTTCGCAGTTCTACTCACGCGGCCGATCTGTTGAAGACGAGAAGTGAAACGTCTAAACTAAGTTCGAGTCTGAGTTTAGACAGGACTTTCGACACATTGCTATAAGTGTGTGCTATTACGGAGATTCGGAGAGCACTCGTTGAGCTCCATAAATATACGACAGAGCCATTCCCAGGTTTGTCAAATGGTTTGCATCCAGTTTTCTCTCAGAGAAGAACTGGTGAAGACGTGTTTATTTTATTCTATTCCGGAGAAATGTGATATAGGGCTGAAAGGTTTTTAGAAGTATGAAAATATTAATTTCGTTCACGAGAGGCTTGAAAATTTACAGCTGATGAAGGCTGTGCCAAACCAAAACTTAATTTAAAAAAAAATCTTATTTAGAATTACACTATGCCGTATGTGCGCTCGTGGATGAGTGTTTGATAAGAGTGTTCTATTCTACTCTAACAGTGAAACGAAAAATGTACAAATTTTCGGGAAGGTAACTTTCGTTAACTTATTTTTTATTAAAAAGTTTATGAAGCATTTTGGTACTTTACGCAATATTTCAAGCAAATATTTTTTATTTGAAGATGAATAGTATTTGTGAATTTTTGCGCCTTTTATTGCACCTTGATGTATGGCTTGGTGGTTGCGGAGTTCTTTTAATTTTATTTTAGCGCGATCTTCCCGACCGGAAACCTGCCATCTGGCCTATACGATTGCAGTTCATTCCATACATTTCAATGCTTACGAGACTCACAGCCTACACGTGTTAGGTTAGCCCAGCACGCGCTTGTTCATGGCATTGGAAGGCAAGTAAAGTACGCACCACAAGCACGAACGCAGAAAATGGCACCGATCAGAAGCACTTTTCTCGAATGGTCGATTGATGTTTTGCTAAACTGCTTAAGCACGAAGGAGCCTATGCATGCTACAAGGGTAGTTACCCATACTGGCGTCTGCGACAGTAACTTTTCTAAAGAAATTTAAAAAAAAATGGCACGTCTTTTCAGGTATAAGACGAGCGTGTGGGGCACATGTATCCACATTTCGAGCATTCTCCGTGGTGCTTGTGTAATTTATAAGAAACAAAATGTATTGCTTGACTCGTCGATTTTTCTTCGCCAGAGTAACTGCCAGCTTATGATAGAAGGAGAACGGATTTGCTAGCGATTTCACGAAACTAGAACACCCCGGCTTAAGCGTAGCGAGTTGTAAAAACGGTTTTCTCAAAATCCCAATGGCTTCTGTTGTTTTTTTGTTTTTTTTTACTTTCTCATAGTTCAGCACGTAGGTCAAGGTCCTATTTTCCGCAATTAGTGATTATTATCAACTTCAAATATCACGAACGCCCAGGTTTTCTCGCTGTTAGACGCAAGAAGGACGGGCGCGAGCGTACCCTATTGCCGGCCGCGCGCCTCGCTGCCCACCGGTGACGTCACGTTTGGGTGGCGGGGAAAACTGGGGAAAAACTAGGGAGAACGATGCTTCGATTTCGGCAGCGAACAAAATATCACTTTTTTTTTTAAATAACTAGAGTGAATCAGGGAAAACGAGATAGAATCTCGGAATCAGGAAGCCATTCGCATTCAGATGATGCTTTTGGATTAGAGAGCTAAGAAAATCGGCGGAGTACCCCTTTAAGGGTGAGCTTTACCAGAATTACCCTGTCAAGTGGCTGTCTTCAGATGCTGAAAACATTTCCTCAAGTCACCTAAAGCCTCAATTCTAATCTTTTTTTTACGTTGGTTTGTTTGCAAGTTGTAACTGGTCAGATTGCTCGACCACGGCGTAGGGGGAAGCGCACTGATACAAAGAACCTAACTCTCGGTGCAAACAATATTAGCCAAACTCCCGAAGTGAAAGTGCTTTCCTCCAACAGGAAAACAAAATGACTGTCAAAGTGTACGCGAGCTGGGGCAGCGGATCTGTGCGTGCCTTCCTTTTTGTCCCTTCCCTCCGTTGCTTTCGAAGACGCGGAGAGGACACAAAAGGATCGCCGACAGCGCGCCTTCCAAAGGCTCGGAACAATTAACAATGCCCTCCTCGGTTAGAGTGACTACGACAGTTTCCACAATGTGACAACAGGAAGGGACACTTTTTTTCCGCCGAATAAACTTCGAAACAGAAGTCGACAGAAAATGAATGTGGCATTAACTGGCATGCTGCTCAAAATATATTACAACACTTATCATCTTTGCGAGATAAGAATGTTAATTTGATTTTGAGCTGCTGATCATCTAATTTTCAAAAAAGCTACAAGTTGCCTACATTCATTTCACCCTTTTCGTGCGTCATGTGTTCTTTTCTTTACGATATCAGGAGATGTTGTCGGTAATATGTAGCAACTTTCATTCATGGTGGTTATACCACGGTGTGAGAATCGCGCATCCTGGCAGTGATGTGCCCTTTACCGAAATATTTAACGAAATACGGCTTGCCAGTTCGCCGGCTCTCTCTCTGCGCGCCTCGTACGTTTGTTTACCCCCCAACGCCACCACGTACTTTTGTTTACCTCCGACCTCGAGCAATGATGGATAGCGCCTGGCTGCCTCGTCATCGCTCCTTCCCTGGGCGTTCTCTATGTTGCCCTTTGATTGGCGTGCTTCTCCTTGCGTTCCGATGAACAAAAGAAGCGTTCTGGAGCACGTGCGCGCAGTATAGCGTTACTCGTTAGCTTAGAAAAAGGCTAACGCCTTACAGAACTTCCTTACAATTTGGCAGATGTAACGAAATACCGGTGTCGTTACTTGCCATGACTAACGGTCGTTTCTTTTACGTCAGTTTGTCGTTACGTTGTGTTTCATTGTTAGTATAGGACAGCTAGCTGTTCATAATAAACCACCTCTGTAAATTTCCAAACAATACACTTGTTCAGGGAGATTATCTATTTTTTTTTCTAACTTTTGGTACTCTGCGACCCCGAGAATTACTGCAGAGGAGTGGGGTACAGATCCCATTTATACGTTGGAAACTCAAACAAAAAGCACAAGCCACCAAGCAACAATATGAATGAACAACTCAAAACAACGCAAAATAATAACATTTCAAAATTTCCATAATGCCAAAGTACTACCAATAGAATTCACATTGAATTGATCAAGTTAATAAAATATTCACTCTCGGCAGGATGTGTAATGTATATCCTCGAACATGTGACGCTTCGCGAGCGCGATTCGGAGATTTGAAGCTTGCCCATAGCACCTGATTCGGAAGAAGAAACCGCTCTGAAAAAAAAAAAAAAAACGACTCGATGCGCGCCACGTATTGGACGCAAAATATACCTCTTTATGTAATCAAAGTTACTCCGGTAAAATAAGCGTTGTTTTATTCCTTCACAAACCAACGTCGCATTTTCAATTAACGACACGTCAGCACTTGGCCGCCGCTGACGTACACTTGTTTTGGTTCAAAGCGTGGGAACGTCAACGCTTTTTATGTTGTTGACAGAGCGAGTATATACAGGGTTTCACAAAAAAATTTACAGGTTTTTTTTTTTTTTTTTACCGCAAAAATAAACTTGGCGTCGCAGAACGCTCATTCTCCGACCAAAGGTAGCGCGAGATTTCACAACCAGATGCAAAAGTTTCAGCCCGATCCGATACCTTATTCAAAAGTTATTTTGTGACTGCCTGGAGCTGAGCTATTCAAAAGTTATGTCATTTTCTGACAATTTTAATGGAAAAATGGAGCCCATTTTTGCCCGTGCTGTATGTCACTGAATACATGGTGCCATAGAGCCCCATGTATTCGAAAAGTCTGTCGGCCACCATTTTTCCCATTGACATTTTCAGAAAATCACTTATAACTTTTGAATAAGGTGTCGGATCGGGCTGAAACTTTGGCATCTGGTTGTGACCTCTAGCGCTACCTATGGGCGGAGAATGAGCGTTCTGCGATGCCTAGTTTATTTTTGCAATAAAAAAAAACCTGTAATTTTCTTTTGTGACACTCTTATTTGTTTTGAAGAGAAGGGCGTGACCAGCTGGAGTAGCTAGGGACGCTGAAGCAAAATCCTTCAAGCGGCGGCAGACTGTTGCCTTCAGAACGGATGTCTCTTTCCACCGCGACGGCTGCTCAGCATTATATATATTATAATATATATATATATGTATTATATTATATAATATATATATTATATATATATAATTATCTGTTTTACGACGAAGCTTTCCGCATTCACCAGGGTACATATTTGTTTCATTTCTCTCAAGAAGTACGCAATGCAGTGCGTCACGTATTTGTGAGTGCCTTACTTGAAAGGGTGTTCCGCGCGACGGCAGGCATCTTCACTAAGAATCGAGGCAAGAAGTCCGTCGAAACGTTCGAGAGCCCTGTTGCTCAAGGTCACATAAGTGTGACCGGTGTCGTGTATATACAATTTTATAACACTCTTGTGTTTCGTCACAAAACAAAAGAGTGTCATGTAATCGTGATACCCTAGGAGAGTAAGGTAGAAAGGAACGCAGGGAAATTAACGGAAAACTTGTTGTGCTAACGGTCACTTACTTTTCGGACAGGTAATTGTAACTGTCATTAGTTAAAATTTAGACTTGATTAATTGTTAATGTAATTATTTGCTTTTTTAGTAACGTGTACAAATCTGGTTCATACGCTGCGCAAAGTAGTTCTCACTAGATTTGGTTATCAAGAAAAGAAACGATGTTTTGAGCGTTTGGAACGTCTACGTTTTATTAAAATTACACATATTCAATCTATATTGCACCCAGATATATTTTAATGCGCTACTTAAAGGAGGAATTTAGTACTCCGCGAGGAGCCGCGCTTATTTCATTACGGTTCTTCAGGTGATTAGGAGTATACTGTATTTGCTCGAGTAATAGCCACGCTGTTTAGGAACAAAACCTGTGAGTCTGCTTCCCCGAAAAGCAGGGGTATAGCCAATCATCACGATGGAAGAGAAATGGTGGCGATTTAGGGAACAGATATGACCTCCTTCACGCGAAACTGCTATCTGCTCAAATTTCATTTTTACGAAGCATCGCTTTCTCAACCTTATTTTTCGCAGCGTCATTTATCGCTGCGAAACTCGCAAGACTAAAGTGAGCGATGCGACGGTAGCAAGTTTGCCGAACCGACTTTCCTATGATTTGTAGTGTGAGTATTTGCTTTCAGGGTCAGTATCTTGTTGCATGTTTTATATTAGGCGATGTTTTGAATAACCGAAACTTATCGCCACTTTTCTCAACCCGACAGGGTTGTATGCGTCAGCGTTCAACTCTCATAACTTCAAGGAACTCGTTCTCATAATTGTAATAAACGAAGCTGCGTTTCGAAATTTCACCCGCCACAACAACCTCCATTTAAAAAACATATTTCGCAAATATTTTATCTCGCTAATTTAAGTCACCGACTGTTCCAACTCATTTTAATGAGTTCCTGAATGTTTTTGACATTCTGTATAAAGATCGCATACGAATGAGGGGCTTTGAATATCGAGATCGTCTTTTCTGCCTAACTCAAAATCATCCCACGGCAAGTGGCTGATTCAAAAGGAAACGAAGGAAATCACGAAGGGCACATGATAAAACACCCTGGGCTGTAAACATAAACAATTTTACGAAAAATTTATTTTTAGGTCTTCTATGCTCTTTACATCAATGATACCACTATCGCGCTTGTGTGCAATCGCTAGGGTTGTCAGCAAATTTTGGGATCTTTTAGAAGGTGTTACTTAGTGCTTTCAAAATCTCTAACCTTCATTGCCCCACCTGACTCGTTTAATTTTTTTTTCTCGCGTCCGTAGTTGATATGGCTTCCTTTTTTTTCATCACAATCCATTGCGTACCCTTTCTAAACGTTTCACCTTCACTAGAGTGCGTGGAACGCACCTTCGATTGGCGTGTTTTAGCGTCCCATACTGCCCACTCTGTTAGCAAGTCCCGTGTACTTCGTGAATATTTGGGGTGCAAAACACGCTATTTACACAAATTACCATAACTTTACACGTTGAGTAACGGATACTTTGTTCAAAAATCATGCGAGGTTGTAAAAAACGTGTTTTGGTTCGGTCATACACGCACAACCGTATAGCCGACCTCAAAAACACGCATCACCGCCAGCGACGACCGCAGCATTGCCGGCTACCGAAGCACCGGAATGCTTGGGGACACACCTAGCAAAGACCGTGGAGACGAATTCCGCGGAAAGAACCATGTCTCGGAGACAGATATGCACCAAAAGCAATTACGCCATGTCGCGGTACCGGGCGAACCCCGCGCTTACCGTGCCTGCTCCCATTGCTGCCATTGATTCTGGTCGATGTCAATGGGGCTTCCCTCATGTCGCCATGTTTGTATTTATTTTAGGGGTCTTGATAATTGTTTCTTATACACACCACAAATAAATGTAGGGGTCTAATTACTCGTTCTAAACAGTTACAATAGATATAAAAAGCATGCATTCGATCTGAACACGTGACATTGCAGTTGTTTTCATTTTGGCTTCAACCCTTCAACTGCAAGCGAAGGTACTGCCGCTTCCCATGCACCCTCCTCAGAATTTACGGCGCTCTGTGGTGGCCAGTGTTGCTGCATCTGTTGGTCATTTTAAGTTAGAACTGACAGAAAACAATCTGGCCACGGCGCAACGCCGATGTGCGCTGGAAGCTAGAGCCAGTTTGCTTTCGTTGTTTTTATTTGGTCGGAGAAAATCTAACAACAACGCACGTTTAACATGGCGCCGGTATTGTTTTGGTTGGACGGGAAGGGGGAAGCTGCTCGGTGTGCGAGCACATGTAGCGAAGACGTGACCGGAGAAGTGAACCTGTGATGTTCCCGGAAGACGGAAAGTAGCATTCGTAATCGTGTTGTGTGCTTGGAAAGCGAAGGGAGTCACAGGGTCCACGAGTGCGCAACCACAAGCCAAGGTTCACGACAGCGCTGCGTTGACTTAGGCGATCTCGTTCTGTTTGGTGCAGCACAGCGATGCGACAAAGAGCTGAAACGTTCGTGGTGTGTGGTGCGGTGCTTGGAGGTAGAAAGCCACACTAACACGGAGCGCGAATTGGTTGTTGTAGGGTTGAGGTTCTACGGGTTCAGTCCCGTCGTCGTCAGCTGATCCGGTCCAGCTGGTCCGGGAGGACGCAGCGAGCGTCTTTTAAATTAAATCTTCCTTCGTTCCGTTTCAAAATGAGGAAGTATCCCGACGCATACCGCGAGTAAAAGGCTGCGGGCGTTTTCAACAAAATTAGGTCGTTTAAATTGAGCAATGGACCCCGGATTGTGGTCCTAGATCTGCCGTTTTTATGTTTCGTGTTGTTGGACTGTGTTTGCACAGCGACGTGTTTGCACAGCGACGCACACCGCTCGAGTAGATGATTCGGTCCTGCAAACGACCGGTTAACAGAATTTCAGGGAAACTTAAGTCACCGCCGATATTTTCCTATAACTCTCGCGCGAGTTTGTTGCGCTCGCCATGCGGTGTGAATAAATTAGGGAAAGATTTCCTACATGCCCACAGATGCATGAACTGAGACCATGTTTACGTAGTGAACATAGTGCTTTTTTATTACTGTACAATCACTTGAGAGTTGAGAAATTGGGGAGAGCGAGCAAGCTTTCCCAACTTTGTCCCTTTTCTCCCTGGCACTGCCCCTAGTTTCAGTTTCAGTAAGTATTCCTACTAGCAGGTACAAACTGCTCTAAAGCAGGTAGAATACAGAGAAAGTCAGGACGGTGCGGACTCCGTGTTTTGCGCTTTTCGCAAGGTGACTTGGTAAATGTTTTTGCGAAATATGCGGAATATGCAAACGATTTTGTTATGCCCATCATTTGCGTCTCTCCAGCAAAACGAATAAGATGATCTACAAAGGCGCAATCACGAGCCAAGATTTACTATAACTGCGTTTGCTTTGGTGGTCCGTGTCATTGTATTTTACCCTGCTCTCTGCAACACCGTGTCATGACGAAGAGCTGGAGCGGTCACTGTTTGTGATGGCATACCGGTTGACAGAAACCCGCATCGCCCACATCGGCACCGAGTGCACTTGGGCTGTTGACGCTCAAGCCTTTCATCCGCGGCTTGTCGCCAGCTGATCCTGCTGGTCAACGGTGAGGAAGCGGCGAGAGGGACCTCTTAGGTAAATGTAAATCCTCGTTCATCCAGTTATCCGGCGTCAAAGTGTGGAAGATGTCCAACGTGTACTGAGTGCGGAAACTACGAGCGTTTTACCTTGCTTTTATAACCGAAACAAGAGCAGCGAGATAACTGCCTTCCGTAGTCCAAAATTACGAAGCAATAAGTTTCAACACGTCGAGTACATAACGGGGATGTAGGCGAGACGGTGCACGCTGTTTAAACGCTTGCAGTATTCACGGGTTGTACCAGGAAAACGACGTCAACAGAGAACGAGTTCGCGATTCAGCATAATGCAGTGCCACGGGCCCGTGAATTTTTGAAATTCGGAAAGATAACGGTATAAAAAAAACGCATTAGCGTTACACCAGTGATCACGAATAACACCGGTCACAAACTCCCGAACCCCACCGCTCCACTCGACATCGACACGACATACGACAACAAACTGCATCAAAACGCCCCAAAAGTGAAGGCGTCTGCTCCCGTACTGCAACTAGCGGAAGTTAAGTGTTGGGCGGATGTCCTTCACAAGAATATATAAAAAATGCTTTGCGCAAGGATAACTTCCATTTATTATTAATTGAGGCCAAAAGTGACTACGTCACAACATGGCGTCTTGGTCCAAACAAACCGTTGCTGGGGACGTTGCAATGGACTAATGCATGGAGGCTCCACATGAGGCTAGAATTTTGCTTACAAGTAAGTAAATACTTTTTGTAAGCAACCTAACTTTTTGATATCTAATTATAAAGATGTTCTTGTCGTCTCAGTGTCGTATTACAATGATGAAAGCCATTGCTGAAGTATTGCACTCCGCTTTGTTTTGGTAGCAGACGACGCGATAGATTTGCTGGCCTCTGTTGCAGCGGGCGTCTTCATTGAATTGCGACGGTATACGAGCGACAAAAACAAGTGCATCGCCATGGCCCTAAAGGCCTCCGCAATGTGCGCTTTTTTCTGTGAAGAGCCCAGCTTAGTTGAGGGGGGTGAAAATGCCGAAAAATCAAACCACGTCATGCAGATCAGTTATGACTACGACCCGAAGTGCATTACCGGCGAAGTGCAGGCCAGCATGAGAAACAAATTGAACGTCGTTGAGGTAAGTCGTTTGTTATCATTATTATTGAGGTTTTCAGGTTATTAAAGAATTGCATGTCTCTCGCGATTTCACAGTATTTTGCTTTTTTTCTCCTTGCTATACATCAAATTCCGTGGATGTGCTCTTTTGATGAAGATCTCCACCAAACCCGCGATGCGAGTACAATCTGTAATAAACTCACCTTATGCTTTTTATCCAGTTCTTTCGCGCTTTGATGTCTTGCGGAAATCTGAATAAATAGCAAGAATCTTTCTCCACGCGATGGTTACAACCAGTCACGAAGCACCCTCCCATAGCGCGAGTCCGTAAACAAAATTTGGGATCTCAACCGATCGCCTGAAGTGCATTTCTCACGGGTGCAATGCGATATTGTCACGAATGAAAAGTAATGAGGCGGCGAATGACTGAGTAAACTGAACGTTTAATGGGGCGAACTTGTGCCCAAAAATAAAAAGGAAAAAGAAAGAGAACAGAGCGTCGCGGACGTCGAAGGCGGCGAAGCAGCAGGATCGAACGCTGAGGCGAAACTGACTCCGGCTGGCCACGCGGAGCCCCTTTTATACACGCGTGGGCTTCTGGAACAGTCGGCGCAGAAGGTTCGGAGTGGAGAACATTCCAAACTCGAATCAGTAACACGGTTCTCGAATTTACCAGAACATCACATTAGAGTCAACAAAAATGCGCACCCGCGTCCAGGAATCGAACCCTGGCTTTCTGCGTGGAAGGCACGCGCGATAACCGTTAGGCCACGAGCGCGCTGCCTACTTCGTCAGTTGCGCTCGCGGCTTACTCCCCCCTTTAAAAAGGTGCATCGTCCCGATGCAGCACAAAACAAAAACACAAATACACAACAAAAGGGTAGCAGAGTCGCGAGCCACAGTTCACAGTTCACAGTTCACTCTTTGATGAGATGTTCAAAGTTCTAGCGTTCGTATTACGGCTTGAGCCGGACGACGTGCACCACCTCGGGTCTTGGCTGGCGTCGTGCAGATGGGCGCGTTCCGTCGGGTAGGAACTTCGTAGTTCAGATCGCCGAGGCGTCGGATGATTTTGTAGGGTCCGAAATCGCGTTTGAAAGCTTCTCGCTGAGCCCGCGGCGCCGTATCGGTGTCCACACCCATACCCGGTCTCCGGGTTGAAAGTGGATGTCTTGGCGACGAAAGTTATAGCGGCGTGCGTCGACTCGCTGTAGGTCATGAATCTTGATTCTTGCCAGTTGACGAGTTTCTTCCGCGCGTTGCGAGATCAGTTGAGCATTGTCGTTGCCATCGTCGGCCGGCACGTGGGGCAGCATGGCGTCGAGCATTGTGGTAACAGTTCGGCCGTGTACCAGTTGGAACGGTGTCATTCCCGTGGTTTCTTGAACCACTGCGTTGTACGCAAACGTGACGTACGGCAACACCTCGTCCCACGTCTTGTGCTCAACGTCGACGTACATGGAGATCATATCGGCGGTCATCTTGTTGAGACGCTACGTTAGCCCGTTGGTCTGCGGATGATCAGCGGTTGTTCGTCGATGGCTGGTATGACTGATCCGAAGAACTTCTTGAGTCAGCTGTGCCATGAAGGATGACCCTCGATCTGTGATCAGCACTTCAGGTGCGCCGTGGCGAAGGAGAATGGACTCAACGAAAAACTTGGCGACTTCCACCGCTGTTCCCGATGGCAGGGCTTTCATCTCAGCGTATCGTGTAAGATAATCGGTCGCGACAATAATCCACCGATTTCCTTGCGCCGATGTTGGGAACGGCCCAAGTAAATCCATTCCGACCTGCTGGAAGGGCATAGTCGGGGCAGGTATCGGCTGCAAGAGTCCTGCTGGCTTCGTCGGAGGCCTCTTACGTCGTTGGCACTCATGGCACGACCGTGTGTACAGGTGGACTGTTTTCGGGAGTCTCGGCCAGTAGTACTTGTCACGAATCCGGGCGAACATCCTGCTGTAGCCAAGGTGTCCAGCCGTCGGGTCGTCATGGCATGCTTGGAAGATTTCTTCTCGCAGGCTGGCCGGTACAACCAGCAGCCAGGCAGGGTTGCTCGTTCCGAAGTTCTTCTTGAAGAGCACGCCTCGCCGCAGAACGAAGCTTGGCAAGTCTCGGGCCAAGACTCGCGGAACTGAACTTCCTTGACCTTCGAGGTGGTCGATCACGGCGCGAAGTTCGGGGTCGTCTCGTTGAAGTGCTCCCATGTCGGTATCTGTAATTGCTCCGAGAAAACGGGCGTCATCGTCCAATCGAACGATTGGACGATTGGCGCCATTATGCTTGCGGCCAGACTTGTGCACAATGGTCACGTCAAATTCTTGCAGTCGAAGGCTCCAGCGAGCGAGGCGTCCTGACGGGTCCTTGAGGTTGGCGAGCCAACGGAGAGCGTGTTGGTCCGTGACAACGCGGAACGAGATCCCGTACAGGTACGGGCGGAACTTGGTTAACGCCCAGACGACAGTGAGACATTCCTTGTCGGTTGTTGAGTAATTTTTCTCTGCCTTGGACAGTGCCCGGCTTGCGTAAGCGATCACCCTCTCTGCTCCGTCTTGTCTTTGGACGAGCACCGCACCTAGCCCGGCGTTTTCTGGCGTCTGTGTGCACTTCCGTTTCCGCTGATGGATCGAGGTGTCCGAGGATAGGGAGCGACTGGAGTCTTTCCTTCAGTTCGTTGAGCGCTTGTTCTTGCTCCTCCCCCCACTGGAAGTTCACGTCGTCCTTCGTCAGATGCCTGAGCGGTGCTGAAATCTTGGCAAAATCGCGAACGAAACGTCTGTAGTATGCGCACAGCCCAAGAAATCTTCGTACGGCTTTCTTGTCTGATGGCTTCGGAAATTCGGCGACAGCGGATGTCTTTGCAGGGTCAGGACTTACACCTTGAGCACTCACGACATGGCCCAGGAATTCGAGCTCGCCGCAAGCGAACCGACATTTTGACGGCTTCAGTGTCAGTCCGGCATTCTGGATAGCCTGTAGCACGGCTCGCAAACGTCTCAGGTGCTCGTCGAAGTCGCTGGCGAATACCACGACGTCGTCGAGATAGACGAGACAACTTTGTCATTTCAAACCGGAAAGAACGGTGTCCATTACGCGCTGAAACGTCGCCGGTGCTGTGCATAGTTCGAACGGCATCACTTTAAATTCGTACAGCCCGTCCGGCGTGACGAAGGCAGTCTTTTCACGATCTCGTTCGTCGACCTCGATCTGCCAGTACCCACTCTTCAGGTCCATCGACGAAAAGTATCGGGCGTGGCGCAGCCGGTCCAGGGTGTCGTCGATACGTGGCAGCGGGTAGACGTCATTTTGTGTTACGGCGTTCAGTCGGCGATAGTCCACGCAGAACCGAAGAGTCCCGTCTTTCTTTTTCACCAGGACTACCGGTGAAGCCCACCGACTGCTTGAGGGCTGGACAATGTCGTGATCGATCATTTCTTGGACCTGCTTCTGAATGACTTCTCTCTCTTTGACAGAGACACGGTACGGCGACCGATGAACAGGAAGCGCGTTGTCTTCAGTGACAATTCGGAGTTTCGCAACGGTCGTTTGGCGCACCTCTGACGACGTGGAGAAGCGCTCATTGAACTCGGCGAGAAGGTCACTGAGTTGTCGTTGTGGGGTAGGCAGGGTTGGATCGATGTCAAACTGCGAAGGCGGCGTTGTCTTGGGTGGACTCGAAGAGAGGTCTTCTGATATTCCGGGAGTTCCTCGGCGTGACCCATGGCGGTGCCTTTCGTAAGGTGCTGGGCCTCCTGTCGGAAGTTCGTTACGAGCGCGACAGTGTGTCCGTCTTGGAGCTCCGCGACGCCTCTTGCGATGCCGATCCCTCTTCCTAGAAGCAACTGGAGGCTTCCTTCGAGCAAAACCTCGCCGCAGAAAGCCTTATCGACCCCGACGGGACGAAAACACTAGACCGCGGCGGTATGTTCCCGTGGTTTGCGAGGACTCGTACCGCGGATGACGTCGCTTTGGGTTCCTCGTGTGGTGGAGCAGGTTTTCGTAGCGTCAGCCGGTTTGCTCCGAGGTCGATGACGGCGCCATACTCGCAGAGAAAGTCCATTCTGAGGATAACGTCTACGGACTGTCTTGCAGAACGACGAACTTGACAGGGCACGTCTCACCGTGGATCTCGACGCGAGCAGTGCATCTCCCGACCGGTGTGATGAGGTGCCCTCCGGCGGTTCGTATTTGAGGTCCATCCCACGGCGTTGTGACTTTCCGAAGGCGGCGGGAGAGCCTGCCACTCAAGACTGAGTAGTCTGCTCCGGTGTCCACGAGTGCTGATGCGTCGTGGCCGTCGATGACGACGTTTAGGTTATTGGACACCGTTGCAGGGGCGTCGTTTCGGTCTCTGGTAGCGTTCGAATGGGGGCCCTCCGACGTTCGTGGAGGATCTTGGCGTCGGTCGACTTCGGCAACTCCACCTCCAGGGGTTGCCCCGCCTAGTTTCCCCGGCGAGGAGCGAGGGGTGACAGGCTTTCAAGTCGGGGTCGGTGCATCGGCGAAGCTGGACGTCGTGGCGACGGCGACCGGAACTCTCGGCGGGGCGCAGGCTCGGGGGACTGAGGTCGTCGCAGGTACTCGTCGATCTCCCGAGGGCGTTCACCGTAACGGCGGCGTGGGTCATTCGGGTGGAACCACCGTTCCCCGGGACGTCGGTATGGGCATTGGCGGTAGGTGTGGTTTGCTTCCCCGCAGTGGAAACACAGTGGACGTCGGTCGGGCGTTCGCCACACGTCGGTTTTCCGAGGTGCGCGGGACTCCTGGCCGGAGAACTGGACCTGGTCGTCGCGGTGGTGGTCGTGCTGCGGCGCAGGAGACCGACGTCGGGGCGGCGCGACATAGGCTCGAGGAGGAGGCGGGGGCCGTCGGGCCACTGTGGCGTAGGTCCGGATGGGCTCCTCGGGTGCTGCTACGCTGGCAGTAGCCTCCAGTTCAATTGCCCGCTGCACTTCTTCGTGCACCACTTCGGCTATCGATAGCGAAGCCGGCTGGTGGGCAGCAGGCAGCAGCTTCCTGAGCTCTTCCCGGACAACGTCTCGAATGACCTCGCGAATGCCTAGGATACCGGAACCTTGGTCGCAGCTAGACGGCACGAGGGCAGCGAGGCCGGGTGGTCGATGGTAGTGACTGGCTCGGGCTTGCAGGGCACGCTCGATGTTGGTGGCCTCAGTGATGAAACCTTCGACGGTGGTAGGCGGGCTCCGCACGAGGCCCCCGAAGATGTTTTCTTTCACGCCCCGCATTAGGTCGGCGCGGTTCATGAGGCGTTTGAGTCGGCGCGGTTCATGAGGCGGAGAACGTCTTCAACGAAGCTTGTGACGCTCTCGTTCGGCCCTTGGTGTCTTGCTTGGAGAAGCTCTTCGGCACGCTGTCGTCGCTGCTGGCTGGCAAAGGTGCGTCGCAGCTCGGCCTGGAGGTCTTCCTACGACGAAATCGACGCTGCATGGTTCTCGTACCAGGTGCGTGCCGTGCCTTCCAGAGCGAAGTAGACATTTGAAGGCACTGCTCCGGTGTCCATCGGTTATGGCAGGCCACTCGTTCGTAATGTTGTAGCCAATCCTCAACGTCCTCGTGGATCTCCCCGTGGAAAGGCGTTGAAGTCCGGTGTGAGACGGGCAGGTAAATCATGGTAGAAGCGGCCGGGGTCTGCGACTGCTGGTCGTCCATTGTCGGCTTTGATGGCTGCTTGGTCCTGGGTGGCAGAAGTCCGTGTTCCGGGTGTAGACCTTGGATGCGGCGACTCGATCGGGTCTCGATCTGGTCTTCGTCGGGTCCTCGGGAGCTTGGGTTCGGACTTGTACTACGGCAACTCGAAGGGCTGCGCTGCACGGACATGCGGTACCCCGCACCTCCACCAAAATGTCACGATTGACAAGTGATGAGGCGGCGAATGACTGAGTAAACTGAACGTTTAATGGGGCGAACTTGTGCCCAAAAATAAAAAGGAAAAAGAAAGAGAACAAAGCGTCGCGGGCGTCGAAGGCGGCGAAGCAGCAGGATCGAACGCTGAGGCGAAACTGACTCCGGCTGGCCACGCGGAGCCCCTTTTGTACACGCGTGGGCTTCTGGAACAGTCGGCGTAGAAGGTTCGGCGTGTAGAACATTCCAAACTCGAATCAGTAGCACGGTTCTCGAATTTACCAGAATATCACATTAGAGTCCACAAAAATGCGCACCCGCGTCCAGGAATCGAACCCTGGACTTTCCGCGTGGAAGGCACGCGCGATAACCGTTAGGCCACGAGCGCGCTGTCTACTTAGTCAGCTGCGCTCGCGGCATATTTAATTTGCAGACGATCATCTCGATCGACGCCCGTACTTTCGATAAACCATATTTTGCATCGCACCCCACTATAAATTCTTATAACTGTCCGAAACTCATCATATTTCATGCAAGTGCAATATCAAAATATCGTCTTTATTCACACGATTCAGACGCCGGCGCCGGCTTGGCCGGCGGGCGTGTGGCAGACGGCATACTTCTTGCATTCGTCGTCTGCTGCAGGCATCATGAGGACCGGAAGTTGCAGTCTTAATTATTTCAGAAACAAGCGATTACCGGCACACTTCTGTCGAAACATATATGACATTTAAGCTTACTATATCTGTAATTTTTAGAAGTTTAAATCCTACTGCTGATTTTCGAACGGTCGGGTTTTCGTAGCGAAACCTAGTCACATGTATTTGTCCATAACAACAACCCTACCAACGGTTTGCTTGGACCCATGACGTCACAGTTACGGAGTCAACTACATAATGATAAAATCCCAATATTTTTTTTTATCTGATTCAAGCTAGTCGGACTGCTCATAATACTGGTCTAGCTTGAAAATAACAAAAATTTGAACTTCTTCACGACCGGTTTCAGATTTATTGTTAATACATCGTTATTTTTTGCAACGGACTAACATTATAGATTTTGCCTCCATACTTTTTAAATGCAAACAGTTCTTACATACGGCTGTCCATTTTGCCGTGTTTTGTGTCTTCTTCTATTAATCTGAAACGGTCAGCGACTAAAGAGCTCACCCGCACATGTCAAGCTTATATACGCCGCGGGGAGAAGAGCACGTTGAGTAGGAAGTTTCGGGCGCAGTTTTGGTGTTGTGTTTGTGTATATGTCGGTGCTGTGTAATGCGTGGTTTTCGTGTCGTCTGCGATGTATGTAGGGTTGCTGTTTACTCGTGATCGGTCGTAGCATATTAACGGATTTGTTGTTTTTTTCGATATACTGCTAAAAGTCTCGCTAGGTGGCGCAAGTTACCGCCTGATTCTAAATAGTTCGCTCGAGTTCTTTGTCCATGTAAGTTCGGCATTCGTTTTTCTGTCTAGCGGCTCCGTCGCACTGCGTCGTAGCTACCGACGCCGCCGACCGCCGACGATGCACGTACGTACCTTTGCACGTAGCTACGTCCGCCGCTTGGAGACTGTTTACAGTGTATAAAAGACATAGAACGAAAATAAACGCGTCTTTGTGTGCTCTCAATTCGACTGAAAGGTGCGCGGCTCACTGGGCTCGTCTCTCGCCTGTTCTCGGCTGCTGGCCGCCATGTTTTAAGAGGAGCACCGCTCAGAGCACGCTCAGCCAACACGCTCAGCCGTGTTTAGCGGAAGAAAAACACAGTGTGTCGTGTTAAGCTTACACGGCACCTCGCTTGTAGACGAAAAACACAGATGACTGCGTGTAAAACAATCACGTTATGACGTGTCCTCTATGGGACAACGGTTTACACGTCAGGGCGTGTTATTTTTGCTAACAGTGCATCCGTTGAAAGTCGTCCCGAAGTGGCAAGAAATGACGTCACGAAAACACAGAGGGTAATGCTGCGAGATGTCTCGATCCTTACGGTTGGTCATAGAAATGTTTACATTGAGCACAAGGGAACGCGAGAGTCGCTATCGGCGAGGCGTCCCAACTCTTAGCCTCCGAAGCATCCGTGGCATGTCGAGCTGAACAGACACCTATAGCAGAACAGACGTCTGCCACGTACACTATGGCTGTTGTCACACCGCCAGAATCGCGGTGGGCGAGAGCATGACACTTCTATGATGCCATCAGGCGGAAACTGAGGGACCACTTTTAGGGCGGGGTAAACACACTAGTCACAGACGTGTTTCGGGCACTGTGCAGTTCTGTTTCGGGCCTTTCGGGCACTGAGCAGTGCTGCGAAATTCACGGGCGGGAGAGAGAGGAAAGCTGTCTTTGTGAGAATTTCGAGTGATGGGCTAATCTCCGAAGGAAAAAAAGAGCGACGTGAGAGTCCACAAAAGAGGATCCGGGTAAGAGGAGAGTTCCTCCTTTCCTTATCTCCAACTGTCAGGGTGCGCTCTCGTCCCAGAAGCTTTGGTGTGGTACTGCGATCAACTAGTGAGGTAAAGGACATTTTCGCAGTTTGCCTCTTATTTCCTGTGAGTATTGTCGTTTTTGATGTTACCATAGACGTAGCTAAAGGGCCTTCCAAGAATGACACAGCAAATGCCGGGCACGGGAGAACGCGCGTACGCTTTTCAAAATAAACTTTAACGTTGTGGCGCGCCCCTACCTTTTCAGCGAGGACATCAAGGGCGCAAACAGCACGCTTTTCCTCCACGTCTGCTAACTCTGATTTCCTCCCCTCTCTTGTTTTTCGTAGGTGGAGACCGAAAACAACAACTGAGTCTTTGACGACAGCCAGCAAAGCGTTCGAGTTGCTGTACGAACCCACGCGATGAGAGCGCTCCAAATGTCTGTCAAAGAACGGAAGCGAAAAATAATTTATGTTGTGGCAAAGAAGAAAAAAAAAAGGATAGTCCCAAAGCACTCCAGAATCGAATGAGAACCTTCACTTCTTCTAGTTTATGTTTCAAGAGCAGAAAAAATGTCCTAGTTTGGCAGACCGTGAACACGCCAGCGTGGAGCCAATAGGAGCAGAGTTAGAGCCATGCGGCTCCAAGCACTGCGGCTACAGTTCCTGAAACGCGTCTTCTACTGGTGTATTGACTGCGTAATAAAAAAGGGGACATTTGATTTCCATTTGTAAAAGCCATAGAAGCTTCGTGCTGTCCTGGGCCGCGATCTGGGTGGTTTGACAGCAGCGGTGGTGGCTGTGGCAGACGCCTGTGCTGCTTCAGGTTGCCCTCCATCTTGACAGTCCACGGAAGCTTCAGCAACTGGGAGTTTGAATTCCGCGACCACAGTGTCACACGGGTTCGCCCCTACTCTTTGCCAAAGCTTTTAGTCCCGACCGCTGCGAATGGGACATCCCTAAACATGACGCGGAGGAATCTCTGGCGTCATTTGCTGCCATTTTGGGACAACCTTTGATGTGCGGGAGGGATAGAATGCTATACGAACAAGTCGAAGACGTTTTAGGTAACGCACTAAACAAGGAACAGCAACGCAAAAAAAAAAACAACGTACAACGGACGGTGATACACAAAAAATACAAACAATGGCGCTTTCTTCGTGTGTCTTCATCTGTTGGTGTAGTCTTTTTTCGTGGTTGCTGACCGTAGTAAATTGCCAACTTGTACAAGTTTCCATCATATCAATATTCCTCAGCGTATTTTGTTGTTTTCTTTAATAATTTGTGGAATGTTCAGTAATGCGAAGTTATAAAATAAAACGACCCAGATTATTGCCGCTTTGTGTTGGAAGATTTCCCGTTCACAACAAGGCATATTTCTTTAACGTCCAGGCGCTCTAGCACTTTTGGACAAGTTTTCGTATTTTTCGCTAGTACTTTGGCGCGATATATTAAATATTTGCGTAAGATTTGCGTATTTAGTAAGAAATGATAAAACAATCAAGAGGGACGAATATATACATACACAATACTTCCAAAAGGTCAGTAAATCAGACAGACAGGAATATGTCTGAATGTTCGCCCCAGGGAGCATTTTCTGCAAGTCTTAAAGGCCTCCTCTGATTCGTATCTTCCCATCGTCATTCATGCGCGCACTGTCCTGACTGCGCCCTCAGTTCATCAACGCAGAAGTCCTGGGCACAAACATAAGCAAGCTAGGATGGCACATTATTAAAGCTTACAAGATCAAGAGGTCATTCAACAAATTGTCTATGCCTTTAGTTTCGCTTTAGACGGCAGAGCTGGATTTCCAAGTGCCGTAGCTGTAATAACAGCCTCGTCTTCCTTTCTGTTCTTTTGTCTTCTTTTTTTGCATTCACCATCGTTCCTTTTTATCTTATTTTTTTTCTTCTCGTTGCTTTAGGAGTATTCTCAGTGCCATGTATCCCAGTAAATATTGTTACTCTTTTAAATAATGGTAGACATCTGTGTTCGCCCCCCCCCCCCTAGTTGCTTGATTCTTTTTTTTTGTATTGTCTTCAACGCGTTCCCCGTAGCTGCCTAAGATATATTCATTTGGTTTATCTCTTACGTCGTTTGATATATTATTTTAAGCAAACAGCCATAATTTTCCGGTAGTTCAGAATGTGCTTCTCATACCACGCACATTTATGCCGTGGTCGGCTCACATGTAAGAGCAGAAAGACGCGAGAGAAGAGTATTCGCCCCGCACTTCGCAAACGTTGTAAAAAAAAAAAAAAATAAGTGACTTTTGTTTTTAAAGTTTTATAACGCATGGAACGCAGTTTTTCAGGTGTGATCGTTTAAACTAGTCTAGAAAGCATTAAGTCGTCATTTCGAAAAGTGAAGAAAAACTTTTTTTTTTTTCAATGTGCCCGGTTTATTGAGCGCGGAATCTGGTGTCCATGGTCACGTGGCGTCGATTTCCCAGCGCTTAAACTGAATTGGTGTATAGGCCATGTGACGTGAAATTTTCTGTTTGAATCATTGCAGAAACTTGATTGGTGTGTCACCCGTACTAAGGTCAAGTGATGTCAAATTCCCCGCTAAATTTTGCGGGGAAACTGAAAGTGTTTAGTTCACGTGGCATCCATTTTTCCGCCAAGTTTAGCAGGGAAAAGAATTGGTGTATAGGTCAACTGACATCAGGTCACATGACGTCAATTCCTTCGCTTAATTTTGCAGGCAAACAAAATCGGTGTGTATGTCTCGTGAGGTCAGGTCCCGTGACATCAATTTTTCCTGTAAATTTAGCGGGAAAAGCGGATTGGTACGTAGTGTCAGGTGACGTGGCATGTAAGTGTAAACCACTGATCTCTATTGTAGCATGCTGGATCGCGTACCGAGGCTTGATTTGCTGTGGTTGAATGGCACCACCGGCAGGCTCACTTCACACCAGCAAATGCACGAGATTCTGTGGAAAAAGCGAGAAAAATTGCCGTTTCCACCGTTTCTAAGCTGTTGTCTGCACTTAAACTTTTAGGCTGCTTTTCGGGAAGTCTGTCAAATAGCTTGTGCACAAACGTTAAAACTGAGATCCCTCACAGTTCTTATTAAAAGTGTTTTGTGATCAAGAGTGACTCTGCTGGACGTAAAATTCAGTGAATTTCAATGAGAGAAGCGTTACCTAGAGTTACCGCGGATTCGGTGGCTGCTTAAATTAGTTGGGTTGAACAGACGATAAATTATAAGGCTTTGCTACACGGAATTCGCTCACTCCCGGAAAGCAGCTGTAAAAGTGAAACTTTTCCGACATTCATCAACTTCCGGGCTTTGCCGAGGGCGGCATTATTGACGGCAAGTTCCTGCGTTTACTGTACTACATAATCAAGCTTGCAAGCTCAGCCGTGGGTGTTCTGGCACGTTTAATTTTTAATGGGCTTTCGAACGCTTGACAAGTACCGATTCGATCTGCAAACACCCTATATAATGATCGCAGCGCATCATAAAATACTCGGATTCGAGCATTGCGTACAAGCTTTAATATTTCTATTTTTCTGTGTTTCTCCCATAGTCTTGCGTGTAATGGCTTGTGTCAAGGAGCAGCGTGCTTGTACTAGAAAATTCTTTCCCCTATTTCTTTCAACTTTTATGTTTTCAAAGTGTCAAACTAACATGCTCCTGTTTAGGAGCTGTTTGGTGAAGGTCTTCGTCAATGTGAAACCGTTAGATTGCTCTATGCTTCTCGCCAAACCGTGTCTGATGCCATTAAGCGCTCTCTCGGGCTCGGCCACGAAGGCGACCGCCCCGGAAGAGGAAGAAAGCGCATTGTCAACATCTCCGCCAACCTTGAGATCACCCGGGAGCGAGGCGAGCGAAATCCGAGAGTCTCGACAAGAAAAATCGCACGTGAGATCGGAATCTAACGCGAATCGTTGCGACAAAATGGTTGAAAATACGATGAAAGTTAAGCCCTACAATACTCAAAAAGTTCAACTACTTAGTATGACCACAAGCGTGTCTGACTTCAAAGACGCCGCTAACTTCAACGCCGGGCCGCAGGTACGCGCTGGGAGTGTAGCCTCTTCACAGACGAAAACCTTTTTACGGATCTCAAGCCTATGGACTGCAGCGTGTGGACACTTTTGCAGGCCAGGGCCTGCGTTGCGTTAAGCGCCGAAAACGTTTGGGAGTCGCTGAAGCAATCTCTGTGTTTAGAGTGGGACCGAATCACGCCGGAAGAGCTTCGGCCCATCGCCGACCCTTTCAAAAGCGCCCGGGGCTCTGCATCGACGCTGAGGGCGGCCACTGGAAAACCTGCTGAGAATGTGTCTACTTAGGCCCGCTTCAGTTGGAGCAATTCCTCCTAGCAACTTGACGTCGCAAGACCGGCAACACGGGTCGCCCGCGTCCACATGCAGCATCCGAATCGCTACGATTTTCCATGAGCAGCAATAAATTTGAATTTTCTTACACAATATAGACACAGATGTTAGAGGCTATAAACGTGTTTTTTATCTTTAAATGACGTCGTGATTACAAACTCATCTTTCTGACGCGGATTATTCCCCCCCCCCCCAAAAAAAAAAAAGAAGAAAAAAAAAAGATTAATTTTGAACCAGATCCAAGTCTTTGGTTGTCGTCGTCACCGCCACAGGTTTGTCACGTGTAAATATCGCGTCCCTGATTGACTGACTGCTGTCGCTTCAAACGTATTCGACTTGTTCGTGTTGCTCGTCCGTTTCGAGCCAGTGCTCACGCGCTGCTTCGGGACAGTCACACTTCCGTCGCCGACGCGAGAATGCGGCTTACATTTAGCTTTAAGTTTCTAGGAAACAAGTGCGCCCCATTGAACGTCTATTTTGAGTTTCCAGCTGAGTCTGCGTTTTCTCTGTGACAGTGTCACGTAGATTCATGGGGTTACGGGACGTCACAGTGTCATGAGAGGTTACACGTCACGTGACGTCAGCATGCCGTGTGATGTAGGGGTCTCCTCTGACGTGATCGTGTCGCGTGCCGTGACGGTGCAACAAGACTTCACGTAAGAATGTCAAGTCATAGTGTCAACTGATGTTACGTATCCAGGTGACACCATGACGTCATACTTTATTGTGACGTTACGGTGTCTCTTTGCGTCCCGCGCGTCACGAGATTTTGTGACGTCATGCTGTCACTGAAGGCAAATAAAAGCTATATTACTATGGATTTGAGCGCCTTTCTAATGACGTCAGCGTCATGTGACACGGTGACGTCATCAGTGCTACGTTCCACGGTCACAAATGCCCCAAACCCGCCCCACAAGTGCTCTGCAATTAAAAATATTATGCATCGTCTCTGCAGAACCAGACGAAAATTGGGGTAATTTCACCTCCCACACTTGCGCAGGTGCGCTTCCATTTGTCCGGATATACATCATAGGTAACAACTTTTTTTAGATTATCTCTGGTTGACTTAGTAAGTTTAGATGAACGGGCTTCATTTTTAATCAATAACAATTTAGTAAGAATTAGCAAAAATACTGTTAGTGCGCACGCGATCTGGTGGAAGCTTTCCTCAGTGACTTTAGCTCGAGACTGGGCAGATGGGGAAAACAATTTCGACAGTGACAGGGAAAAAAAAAGGTAGAATGGATGTCTCTAACTTAGCTAATGATTTTATTTGTTATCCTTATTACACACACAGATCCACTCGAAGGAACATCTTGTTATTCAAGGACATCCAGAAAACCCATACCCACACAAAAACCACAAATATAACCTACAAAACACAATCAACTGTAAACTATAAAAAAAATTGCACTGCTTTTTTTATTATTTCAGATGTTTAAAATCCTAGAAAATATAATGGGCGCGTTCAGTAGCGGCTTCCTTAGCTCCGAACAGTGTAACGAGAGTCAGAGTTCTCAAAATTGCTACTCAGCGGAAAGAAAAAAAAAAACGCACCTTATTTGTTTTACGCTGTTTCCGCTTCCACCAATGTGGCAGGCGGCCGCCAAAAGAAATATAAGCAGATGACGTCAAGCACGGCCGCTTATATTTGACGCTGGTAGCGATGAAGTCTTGACAAGGTAATTATAAACAAATGGAGCGTCTAGACTTAAGCGCTGCTGTTCGAAGCGATCCAAAGAGGTTGAGCCCTCCGCAGTGCGGTTCACAAATTGTTGCTGTTAAAAAAAAAGAAAAAAAAACCTACAAGAACGTCGCCAACACACGCAAAATATGGCGCTTGGTGAATCTACACTCTTAAAAAAAAGGGTACACAAAGGGACCAATCGCCATCTTTCATCCCCACGACCCCAGCGCCCTCTATTCAGAAGCGGTAACTCAAGCAGTTCGTCCCGCGGGCATTTCGTTGCTCCCACTGGAGTTGCTCCCCTAATAAATACTTTAGTCCCTCCGTCAATAATGGCTGCCGCAAGCCTTCGACGAAGTGGACGAAGCATCCCTCGAGTAGCTGTTTTGGAAAGAAGCCTTGTCAAAGCAACATGTTGGCCCCGGGATTTAGAAATTGTGACTACACGCGCATATCTGGTGAATGTTTCTGATCGCGAAAAACATGAGAACGGAATCCGAGCGACGCGGAGGCACCGGTAACGAGGCTACCTACTCTCCAACTTCCGCTGCCGCACCCGAGTTTAAACTAGGGGTGACGGTTGACCCAGTTGACCTGTGGCGGTGCGGTGGATGCCTCGTCGGATGCAGTCGGAGTGGCGACCGATTGAACGGTGAGCTTTGATTGCTTTGGCTACTTGTAGAGCAGCAGAAATGTTATAGGCATTTTCAGAATGTACTTCATAAAGTCGCAGGATTACCCTGTACGATAAGCGCTCGCTCTGACGCGGTCGGGCGCGTACTCGCCCATGTTAGCGTGCAAACCAGGCCTTGCACTTTAAAACTATGCCCGGCGGCAATCAGTTCATCAAACAAACGATGTTACACCGGCAGATCGGTTCGTCGACGCAGCAGCGTTTTAATGCAACTTAGGTTCATCGAAAAGTTCCCGTGTTCGTTTCATCGACCAGCCTTGCGACGCTTCATCGAAAGCACCTTTCCGCACATATCGCCTCGGTCGTCGGCGTGAAGTTACCGGTGACCGAGGCGATGCGAGCTTGACGAAACCGTGGAAGTTCGTATGAGGCCTGGCGCGGTTCGTATGAGGGCTGGTGCGAGTTCGCGCCTCGAGAGTAAAGTTTCGCCCTTACGCTCTTAGGCGAAAGGTATGGTCGTATCCGGTATGCGTAAATAAACATGTTCGCAATCAATATTGAAGTTTCGCCGAGCGGAGCGAGGGGTTTCAGCCCGTATTTCGGACTAGTCGAAAGCGGCGATCGCGAATTCATTTGTGGCGTATCAGAGTCGTCTGGGCAAGTCCGCTTTAGTTGAGGTAGGCTTTCGACGAACAAAATTGAACCAATAATGCAACCCCCGTGGTAAAAAAAAAAAAAAAAGTCGACGGTACGTTGTAGGAGCACGTGTCCACGAAATTGAGCGGTGCCGCGAAGTCGTAGTTAAGCATTACTTTATGTTTATCGCTTTCTCTGTGGGTTTCCGAGTGTCTTTCGGCCCTCCATGTTTCGGCCGATGCTGGTCGGCTCCGCTGCATGGTTTATAGTTTCGACCATGGTCGGGAATCACCATATTGGAATTGAACTTGAACGCTGTAATGATACACTCGTTTATAGAGCCCAGCGTGGAGGTGTTCTGTCTTGTAATACTTTTGCTTTTGAGATCCTCACTTCGGAGTTTGGGTTCGCCGTGTGTATAATGTATCTTGTGCTCGTGGCTTCGAAATGTGTTTTGTATTGTTCAAAACCGCTGAAGTAAACTTTGTTTAATTTTTTTTTTGTATGCTCGTTGTCATTTGATATTTGCGTTTGCTTTGGTCTCTGAGCATTTTCAAACAGGCTGGGTAGGACACGCGTGTCAAAAATAAATTTTACGGGAATAAAAAAAAAATTAGAGCAATATTTATTTATTTCTTTATTTATTTCTTGAAAGTACCCTCAGGGCCTAAGGCAATACAGAGGGAGAGAGGCACATACATAAAGTAAAGATAGTAATATAGTAACAAGTTCACAATATTAAATATGCAACAAAGAAAGACAACAGGTCATGGGTCACTGCTAAAATAGCTAGTGATTGCGTGAGACGCGATTTAGTCGGTAGTCACTTCCTTTCCACTTGTTTTCCCTCTGCATTTCGAGTGCGGGGAGGACAGGTGGATTGCCTTGGCCATCGCGTTGAGGTGGAGAGATTGTATGGCAATCTTATTGAGGGGGAAATTGCGTATTACCAGTCTGTGACGTCATGGACTTTGCGCGCAGATTTTGAAATTAATCTCGCGCCGTCGATATTGCTGAAAAATGTTTTTGAGTAAAATTTCTTTTTTTGACACTTGTTCCTTACAAACTGTTTAAAAAATCTTTTTTTTAGGGGCCCTTTAGGGTGCTACTTTCTCGTCTTGAGTGTCATTCAATTTTGCATTAATAAATTCTGGTTATGACAGACACCCTGCTTTATGACAGTATCTTACATAAAGCATAGGGTTATACCACGTAGCATCGTCATTTTGAACAGAAGTGGCCGCAAACAAAAATTAAAAACAAGTCACGTAAAAATATATTTGCCCATGCCATGAACATTTTTCATCACGACACAAAATGTTGCTATAGCTTCGTTTAAATGACACTTTAATCTTGAGTTGGCCTAACACCTCCTAAATACATTACCTTAGCACTTAATTTTCTTTGTCGATTATCATATTTCAGTGCAGGGTACAAAGTGGGCGGTGCTACGAGCATTGGCCTAGACCTCGTGTTCGGTATGTGAGAATACGTGTTCCAACTGAATGCTAATGCAGCACTTTTTCCAGTCTGCCTTGCGATGACCTATGGGAGGGGGTAGAATCCAGCAACACTAAGGCCTTGCGATCTAGGAGGTGTTGAACTAACTGAGTAGTATCTGATTATTGAGCTTTTTAAACTATTGATTTCGGGCTTGTAGGCTCCTTTGTCTCTTGAATGTTATCAGAGAAATACTTGTGATGTAGAAAAAATATTCGACCACAGGTGGATAACAGACATATGGAAAAGGGTTGATTTACGAAAAGACGTTTAGGGTGAAAACGAGCTGGTGCTAGTTAATTAAGACTGTGTCTGTCCTGTCCTTTCTTTTTCGCAATCTCGGAGTGTTTTTACTATGTTCACGGTTGGTATACCTCTTTCCTTCTAATTTTCGGAACGGAAGCTGCAAGCATGCTCGCCCGCGGCTGAAGATTAAAATTTCATAGCCGGCCACATGGAAGCAATGAGAAGAAAAAGGAAGGAAACGGCTACGTATATGAAGATGGTGAAAGATGCCATGGAGAGGACGTTTTGAGCAAAGAGGGTACATCAGCATACACCCTAGAATCTCCAACATCGTAGACGACTATCCAGCCCTAAGCTCACAGACCAGGTAATATGTTGCTTACTAACCAGGGTTGGGCAGTATCGCGATACAAATGTATCGCGATAGTATTTCAGAAATACATTTTCTATCTGTATTTCTGTATCGCGATACATTTTTTTCACCAGTATCTGTATTCCTGTATCGGAATACATTTTGGAATGTTTCTTTCTATCGCGATACAATCAGGCTGAAATGTATTTCGTTACATTTCTTGAGAAATACTCCGCCCCCCCCCCCCCCCCTCCAAAAAAAAAAAAAAAGTCCGAACGCATTTTTTTATTTTTTAGGGCATCACGGTTAACAGATGCTGGGGCATTGTTGCTATGCTGACCAAGGTTCCTTCCGATTCTCCAAACTAGTTTTCTATGCGTCCTCCCCTCTCTTCTGTGAAGTGTTGCGTAGTCGGGGACTCGAACCAGGTGGCCTGCCAGGATTGGAGTCAGAGCATCTTGTGCCGCAGGTCCTTAGGTAGGAATTTCTTGAGTCATTTTTTTGCTGGCATTCAATGTCCGCTTATAAATGTATCTCTTGCCTTAGCGTAGACAGTACACCCAGCCGGCAAAGCTGAGTCACACCCAGTCCGTTGCAGCACGAGCCTGGTGGTGGTTGACTTGAAATAGTAGGACGACTCACGCAGTGAAGTTCACACATATTCAAATGCGTCTGCGGCTGCGCCCGTAATATTGCACGGCTCAAGGCTACGTCATCAGCCGACGTGAACTTGACCCGCTCCTCTGGGGATACGAAACCCAGGAAGGAGGCCAGACGTGGCCTCGCTGTGCCGACTCAGCCTTCGTACACCTGCTACTCGTCTCGAGCGCGCTGCTTCTCGGAGAGCTCGCACCTGTGCCGGCAATATCAGGTCGCAATCCACGAGGTCTCTGTTTGGGTGATGCTAGGCAAAACTTGATGACTGCAATCCATGCGTCGGTGGCGGAGGGTTTGCAGGAAGGACGTTCACAACAGGGATGCCATCGCATCGTTTTTTCAACCGTAACAGAAGATGAGACACGTGTTCCAGGATGCTTCAGGTGGTCCACCATTCTGAAAGCAATGAGAAGAAAAAGGAAGGAAACGGCTACGTATATGGAGATGGTGAAAGATGCCATAGAGAGGACTTTTTGGGCAAAGAGGGCCCATCAGCATACACCCTAGAATCACCAAAATCGTAGACGACTATCCAGCCCTGAAGCTCACAGACCAGGTAATATGTTGCTTACTAACGATGTTGCTTATGCTTTTAGGCGCAGTAAGTACCCTGATAAGACCACGACCACCCTCATTATGGTGCAATCGCGCTGTTCGCGAATGGGAGCTCCCGGAGGGAGAGCTCATCGGCTCGGTGACGCGGTTGGGGAAAATGTTCCCCAACGCGCACATCTGCTTCGCGGTTGCGCAGATCTGCTTTGCGGTTGCGGCTCCAGTCCTGGCAATAAACTCGCCGTTAGTCCTGTCATGGTGAAGCCTGGCACCATGATGGGTCTCCTTTTTATACCACATGTCGTCAATTGACGATTTTGTTACAACTAATAAATCATAATTTTTTCGCTTTTTTTTTAAAAAAAGAGCAGTTTACAAATATCTCCAAGTAGACTGAAGATGTGAAAATAATCTTTCTTGCAGATATTTGCAGTATTTTTCGTATTAGTACTGGCGTCAAGGGAAAGGAGCGATTTATGGATGTTGCCTCAGAAAACCTGCTAACTGTTCCCATGGTGACTGAGGAAAAACCAAGACCGGCCCTGTTCTGCGAGATCATCATGAGGCTTCATGATGCAGAAGATATATAAAAAAAGGTGCACTTTACTTTTTGTTGTATTACACTTCTCTTTTTCAGCACATTTTCAGTAAATGAAGCCGTTGTTCGTCTTTTGCTTTTTTTGTTCCTTCCAAGGGCTCAGCTTACGGGTTGGCAGAAACTATGGGCTCTCTGGACAAGCATTTCATTACCTGACCCTGCCCTCATGCACATGAGTATGTACAGAAAGCATGGTCATAAATTTTTTTTTTTTCACAAGTTTTCTGATCGACAGCTGACAAGGTTTAAAACGGCACTGCCCTGCCAACCTGTTGGAAGCTTTCAACAGAACAAGAGAGCGAGCACACTGTCTTTACCCCGTTGCTCAATTCAGCGAAAATTTTTCAAGTGCAACATGCCTTCAAAAAATTATCTTTATAGAAAAGTTCTTGCTTGCCTTTTTTATAGCAGCCTTATAAGAAAATACTTACGTTTTAGTTATATGTTTGCCTAGAAAACCGAGCGAATAGCTTTATAATTTGGGAGGTTCCTCCTGCTGAGCGAGATTTGGTGCAGCTGAGATGCATCTGATCGAAACTGGCCAACCAAAAACACCACGCATTCTGCAGTAGTTGGCTTACGTGGAGAATTGGGGTACTTCATACTTGTTTTTATTTTTTTGTTTATTTTAAAGTAAGTATTTAACAGAATTTGTCGAAGCACTGGCAAAACTAAATGTGATCCCAAGCATAATGAAATGTGCTTGGAACAAGTTACTCTCAGAAAACTGATAACAATACCATAGCCTTATTAAATGGCACTTCCTCCATGGCAAAAGCAAGCACCACATGTCTTTTTTTATCCCACTGACATCTTTGCAATTACGATTCTGTTTCTCAAAATAAAATGGGAATCTTTTTTTTGCCTCCTGCTTTTCTACAGGGTAGTTTACGATTTATAGGTTGACTAAAGATCAACTATTTTTATTTCAGATTTTTGCTGAGTTTCATCGCATCACAAGCATTGATGACAAGCAACGCATTTTTGAAATTGCCTCCGAAAACCTGGCGACCGTCCTTGAACTGACAGAGGGCAAGCCAAAGCCAGACATATTCTACCAGACTGTTTAAAGAATGATGTAAAAGTATCGGAGAAACAAGGTATACCTGCTTTATAATTAAGCCTTCATTGACTGTTAGCGGAAGTCCCAATTCAGCTAGCTTTCTATTGCAGCCAAATTGGTGCCGATTCAGTTCATGTGATAGGTGGGTACAAACTATGTAAATTATATTGGAGATATGTAACAGTGAGCTGTACAGCATCTGAAATTCCAATTGCTTCTGTACAATAATTTTAAATTGTGAGTGACCGTCTGGTGATGAGTGACATTAAAAAAAATTGGTGAATGGCTGCAGTTAAAAAGAAATATATAAATTTGCATTACTCATGTGATGCTTAAATACAGCCTTTATATTTTGTGTTGCATTGCCGTGACTCTTGGCACTGAGCACAATCGAATGGATTAGTTTGAAAAAAAAATCTACTAGCATGGGGGATTAATCTGTTCATTATGTGTGTGCATATGAGGAAACATAATGAGTCCCTTATTTCTCACCTGGTAGGATTTGGCTGCATGGTATTACTATTTCAACCTATGTCCGGATGCAGCGGATGCTAAGAGCAATCCCAGCCAATCGTGCTCTTTGAACATAACACATAAAACGTGTCGCGGCGCCCGCTCTCTAAGAGCACATGACACTCGCACGGCTTTGGATTTGCTTTGATGGCTCGTAGCATCCGCTGCGCCCTGACTTAAGGTGAAACGGAGTATAGTGTAGACGGTGGTTGTACAAAAAAATCGTGAAGTGTCTGTGCTATGTGGTATGGAAATATTTTAAAGGGATACTTCAACAAAATTTGAAATATACCCGTCGTGTTCAGAAATAGGCTGAATATGTCAACAATATCCGTAAATGTCAATCTCACGTTTGTATTTTGAGCCTGAAGGCTAAATATTTCGTTATAAACGAAATACCTTTCTGGCTTTAATGCAAGGCATTAGATGCATCCGTTTTACGAGCCTTTGCACATACAGCAACCGCATCTAGTAGTTTTAGATATCGCAGTACTCTCGAAACTTAATGTTGCCCGGATATGGTCCATTTTTTGCGTTGTTTGTGCTACTCCTTGGCTTACCAGTTGAACCACGTGGTGAGTTTGGGTACCCGATGATGACCTAGCCTGAAGAAGATATTCCAGCTGCTTCAATGAACAATTTAGCTTTGATTTGCCAAGAACAATATTTGGGTAACTGGTTTGTGGCGTTAGGTTTACGAAGTATGTACTGTAGCTGTTTCAGCTAGTCTTTTATCAGTTACCTACGTCTGCTGTGAGGGTAGGCCTTTTTTTTGTTAGAAAGACTTCGATTTCATGATTTGTCTTAATTCCCAACCTTTGTTTCAGACGTGCCCTGCAGTCTATTTCATCGCAGTTTGTCCCAGGACATCGTCAGAGCGCTGCAGTTTGCTTTTTGTAAATTAGGCTCATGAGACAGAGGGCCCTCTGTAAGCTGTGGCTCTTCGTTTCTGCCTGGCATGGGTTTTCGACCTTCAGTACTTCGTCAAAAATAGTCACACATCTGTTTGTTTTGACAGACTTGTAGGTCTAAAACTTTCAAAGCTGGGCTGCATGGGCACAAGGTTGCTGACCACTCACACACGCTGTTAAAAGAAAGTTTCTATGTGATTGTGTAATGGATTGAAGGAATGCATTCGCATTTAAGTGAACATTATTTTTACTTTCTTGAGCACATATATTCTTGAAGGTCAAGAACCCATGCGAGGTTTTTTGTTCTGTTTTTTTTTTGTTAATTTATAAATATAGGGTCACCAAGTCACCAGGCTCTATCTAATATGGACCATAAAAATCGTCGCCTTCACGTAGCAATCTAAACTTTTCGTCAAAGGTGTATTTCACAGGTCGGTTTTTTCTTGTAAAATTACAAAGCGTAGGTCTCCTTCTGTACAAAATAGGGCCAAGAAACTTGCCAGGGACTACAGCGGGTGGTTAGTATTGATAGATGGCGCTACCTCCTTCGCTAAAGCTCGCGACCGCCGTGGTTTATTGAAATGAACATAATGTTTTTGAAGTGTGCCTTCGGTTAAAAAATAAATGCAGGCAATAAAAGCAAAAACTTGAAGTTAAAAAAAAATGCGTCTGCATAACGACGGCGCTTTTGGCGCCAACGGATTTCGTCTGCGTGTCGTCTGCTTTCTTTCACTGGTCGGCTGCACCTTCGGACGCTTGCTTTTTTCCAAATAAAGGTTGCGACTCTTCAGATGTACTGCAATATTTCCAGCTTTTAGCTGTGAATGGGAGTGAAAGGTCTGCGGTATTGAATACCTCCCTGTTCTGAAAAGACAATTTGTGCAACTTTTTAGAAGAGATACCTTTTCAAACAAGTTGCACAATGTGCCTTTTCTGAATAGGAAGCTGTTCAATGCCGCAAACCTTTCACTCCTATTCACAGCTGCAGGGTCTCATTACTAGAAAATTCGTCTCTAAAAGTGTCAAAATTCGTCCACAAAAGGACGAAAGTTACTCTCTCATTACTATAAAATTAATCTCTAAAACGGTCAAAATTGATCATCAAAGGGACGAAATTTACTCCCTCATTACTGTAAAATTAATCTCTAAAAGGGTCAAAATTGATCCTCAAAGGAACGAAAGTTACTCCCCCATCACTATAATTATCATCCCTTGAAGTACCAAAATTATTCCCCAAAGGGACGAAATTTAGTCCCCAATGAAAAGAAAGTTAGTCCCCAATCACCACTGTTGATCCACAATGGGATCAAAGTTGCTCCCCCAATTATGGACACGGCGGCGCTCAAGGGACCATAATTAATACCCTGAAGACTTAAACTTAGTCCTGATGGCCTGCTGTAGGGATCAAAAACACACCTTTTAACGGATCAAAACTTTGACCTCAAAGGATCAATAGAAAGGGACTAAAAGAAAAGGAAGGGGCTAAAGCGAGGTTTTGGGGGATCACTCTCAGTGACATCGATTTAGTCTCCAAAAAAGGACGAAGTACTATTCATTTTGTTTAAGAGTGTACTCTCTTGGTTGCGATACTATCAAACGGCCATATGTTTCTTCTGCACTGCTTGGCGAACTTCGTATAAAATGTGTTTGTATACACATGGGATGTAAGCCGCGCTTCACTTTCTAGGTTTGGTAGGCCGAAGCGATCGTCAGCCAACGTCTCATGATCGCATACACCCAGGTTTAGCTACGCAAACAAAACAGTAATCGATATCATATTCTGCGTGAGTGTCCAATTGGGATTCAGTCGCGTTCATACCCGACCTTGCTTTGTTCAGAGCGGACAGTACTATCGTCGATAATCACCGAGTTGCCTTCCAACGGCGATGAAATCCCGGCGTCAAAGGAACGTTCACGTGGTTTATTAGCATCTCCTAAACAAAAGAAACAAGCTTCAAAAGATTTCCAGAAAATAGCCTGAGCTGCTGACAAAATCTGAATGCGTTATTCGTCTTACCATGCTCACTTTTTAAAGCGAAAGCATTAACTATCCCATGGAGCGAAGCGGCGCTATCAGCGTTTAAAGCCGCGCCAAACTGCACCCAAATGCCCCTGTACCATGCAGCGAAGCCTGCCGTCTGTAGCAGCGAATTGATGGATAAATGCCCACTGGCTGCCGCGCGTCATAGTTTCAACTTCAAGGAACGCCACCCCACAGAGAAGGCCAATCCATGGAGCAGCGGCCATGCCGCCGGTACGAGGAAGAGGGTGTCTGGGCTCTGCAGAGCGGCCATAGCGGCCGGTCGCAAAGCCCGCCCGGGCAGCAAACGCAGAGGTCGCTCGGCCGGGCTCAGCTCTTGTTGAATACACTACGTATACTAATATTTTCGCAATCCAACATATTAGCAGTCTTAAGTGTTTGTGTAGTTTTAGAGCGCAGCTCTTAGGCGCCCGTTTCCGGCTTGAGCGACGTCACCGTCGGCGTCGGCGTAACCGCGCGGTGCATGATGGGTACATTTCTCCGTTAAATTTGGCGGAGAATTTTCTGCTAAATTTAACGGTCAATTTTTCCCGCTAAAATTTAGCGGATATTTTTTTTCCGCTAAACTTAGCGGGGAATATTTTCCGCTAAATTCAGCGGGGAAAATTTTTCGCTAGATTTAGCGGGGAAAATATCCCGCTAGATTTAGCGGGAAAACGTTTCCCCTAAATTTAGCGGCTAAAACTTTTCTCTAGATTTAGCGGAAAAAATGTCCCGTTAACTTTAGCGGGGAAAATTTTCCACTAGATTTAGAGGGGAAAATTTCCCGCCAGAGTTAGCGGGCAAACTTTTCCGCTAGATTTGGCGGAAATATTTTCCGCTAAATTTAACGAAAAAATTTCCCCGTTAAATTTAGCAGAAAATTGTCTCCTAAATGGGAGGCGAGCAGGAGAGGAGGAGGGGCATAGACTCCTCTCCGTACCTTCCCCTCCTCGACAGCTGCGCTCTAATTCGGCGTTACAGGGAGTTGTAGACGGCTTTCATTTTTTATTAACAAATGCGAGCAAACCGCAGACCTACGTCACAGCCGACACAGATTCTCCCGCCTTTTTTTTTAATCTTTCAGCAGCGGAACTCAGATCGCAATCCGGATGTACGTCATACCTTGCCCTTTTGCGTCATCGTGCATTGTCTCTGGACTCGGCGCACAGGAGCTTGACTCCGAGACCTCGGCGTTATACGTGCACCAGAAGTCTTTTTTTTTTTGACGTCTAGTCGAAGGAGCGCTGCCTCATTGACCCTTGGAGCCGCTACTGAACGCGCCCATTGTTTTTAATTGGGATGCACAAACAAAGCTGCAACGTTTACCCGGCACTTCGCGCCACGACCTCTACTAGACGCTCGTGACTAACAAAGAATCACAAGAGAAAATAGGAAAATCGCAGTGCTTAAAACGTACAGCTTTTTCTATGCGTCACGTTATAAGCAATATATATATATATATATATATATATTTATTTATATAGTTTTTTTACAGCGGAGCTGTTAAGGGCTAGGTTCCCCAGGATCGTGTCCGGTATCAAACGCCTGTCGACAAAAACCTACCTGGACAGCTACCGCCATCTATAAGCGACGGCGGCAAGCACACAACCAGTCTGCTTGCCGCCGTCGCTCGTAGATGGCGGCAACCTTTTCAGCTATCGTAGAAGAATGGATAGTTGGGCGCGTTGGTGGGAATTGATCGTCGGAAACAGCGCGAAAAACGGACGACGACAAAGAAGAAGCACACGCAACGAGCGCAGCGCTCGTCACGTGTGTTTCTTCGTCCTCGTCTGTTTTGCGCGCTGTTTCCTACGCTCTTATCAGTTTCGGTTAAGACTTAGGATGGGTTGGCCGCGCGCCCTTTGGGGAAAGGAGACAGGCTGCGGAAGGAGCGGCGACGTACGCAGCAGCGCGAACGGGGCCGCCGCAACCGCCGCAAAGCCGCTGTCGCCTCGACTTCCACTGCGTCGAGCGCTTCAGATTCCCTTGCCAAAGAAGAGCACATCGCTCGCCTGGAAAGCCTCCGCCGAGAACAGAACCAGCAATGTAAACGGCGCCGGCGGGCCAACGCCACGGACGACGATCGTACCACGGAGGCCGAAAATTGGGTTGTGTGTATGTTTATACAGCCTAGAACTTGGTGTGCGTCAACGGGCGACGAGTCTCCCAGCTGTAGATGAGTAATTTAGCCAGTGCAGTACAACCGCTAGCCCAAGCGCAAGCGCGAGGCCGGGCGACGACTGCACTCCACGCCGGCTGAACAGTTCCCGGGCGCGACGGCGAGGTTCCGAAGGGAGTTCGTGGATTACCCGTTTGGCGTCACGTGCGCCGCGTGCGCTTCATGAGACTCTGGTCCGCCGGAGACATATCCACGATCGGCGGTGTGTCGGACGAGAAGAAACGGGAAATGGGCGCTTGCGCGTTGCGGCAGTGTTTCGAGTACAGCTCCGCTGGTCCTCCTCCTTCACGAGAGTGGAAAGGCTGAACGTTTTTTTTAGAGCGCAGCTCTTACGCGATTTTTTTCCGGCTTAAAGGCGTCGCCGTCGCCGTCGGCGTAACCACGCGCTGCATTATGGGTAAATTTCCCCGCTAAATTTAGCGAGAAGTTGTCCCTACTAAATTTAGCGGAAAATGTTTTCCTCTAAATTTAGCGGAAAGATCTCTCTGCTAAATTTAGCGGAAAAATTTCCCCGCGAAATTTAGCGGAAAATTTTCCTCTAAATTGGAGGAGAGGAGGAGGAGCATAGCGTCTTCTTCGTACCTTCCCCTCCTCCTCGAGAGCTGCGGTCTAATTCGGCGTTACAGGGGATTGTAAACGTCTTTTCATTTTTTTATTAAGTATTAGTGTGTCTTGTTTGTTCTTTGTTAGTTAAGACCGTCTTAGTAGACGTAGGGTTGCGAAATTAGTTGTGCTTTGTATTTGATTTTTGTTTTAGTTTTGTGTCTGATTATGAGTTCTGTGCTTGTCCTTTAATAACGGGATATACAACCATGGGGTTCTTTGGAGTTCGTAAGAAAATTCCCCCGGGAAAAAACATGTCCCCGGTGAAAATATCACCGCGAAAAAAGGCGTGAGCGTAAAAAAAAAAGTACTGAGCGAGGAATAAGGTCCTGGATTCGCCATTACTAATTTTAGCTTATACAGACTTGCTGGATGTGAATATCTCATTCAAGATGGTTATTAATTTGCATTCCTGGATATTGGACGTTATCTAAATATTCTAATGGCGCACATGAGCAGCTGATGCAATTTCTTGAGAGCATTTTTTACAGGATAAGGTTACCGGATAAGGATAAGGTTGAGAAACTAAACAAAATATTTTGAGAATGTGAAACGCAGCACACAGTGTGATAATGAACAGTTCAATTTTCGGTGAATCCATTTCTTCAGAATGTCCGTCTCTGAATTGTGTCTCTCAATTCTAGTTATTTTGCTCATAGTGCTCTGGGAAAATAGGATGTTCGGAATTTTTTTCAAGTTGTCTCGTAAGGTGGATGCTCATAGAAACTAAACGTATCATCTAGGAAACATTTGCTAAACAAGTAAAGCATCCTGTCAATGCGGGTTCAATAAGATGTTAGGTTCAAATGAATTCAACATTAATACATTCGTTAGGCTGAACAAATGGTGTTATCTAGCTGTGTTTGAGATACAAAATATTAATTGTTTAGATGTCGAAACTTTAATGTAATTTACTGTTTTGATAGTGCGGCACACAATGTAATACTTTAACTCAAGAGGATGTTTCATGGCCCTGGCGTGAAATTGTTGTTCTTTTTTATAAAAATTAATAAAACAATTATTTCCGCTTTCCTAGAGTTATACGAACAGCCAGAATCTCCATCTGGCCAAATTGGTTTGTATCAACACACACACACACACCATGCCATGAACAAACTGTAAGAGGACACGCTTAACATCAGTCGCCTGTTGTTTTACATATAAAAGCGTGTGTCATGCCTCACGCGTGCGGATGCTTGTTACTTGCTAAGAATGCTAATTTGTTTGGAGTGCGCTCCAGAATAAACGTAAATGTCAGAAACATTTTTCATCTATATTTTTATGTGCCTGATGCGAGACAAGTTGAACTGCGAACGTAAATCACATTAGTAAGAAAACGAATCACCTGCAGGTTTATATAAAGAGAACATGGGAACTGCGTTCCTTTAAAAAACAGGAAAAAGCGTCCTTAAGGGGAAAGTATTGCCGCTCGTAAATATCGACAGAAGAAGTCGGAATCAGGTCCATAAAATCCTTCCGAGATACGCAGACTTGGCCATAAGTTCAGAGCAGTCCGCTAGAACACTAAATATTCTCGGAAGTCATTCCAGCCGCCATTTACATCATTTTGCCGTGCGACTGCAAACGAAAAAGTGAGAGTGCCTCGAACACGACCATAAATCCTCGTATCTCGACAAGTTCAACAAGCGGCTATCCGAAAACGGCGAACAGACCACCAGCAAGATCAGCTACAAAACAAGAAGTGCAACTTTTCATTTTTGAAGTTTAATATCTTTCGCCGAGTGCGAAGGGGGGAAAGGGAGGGGGGGGGGGGGGGGGGTCTAAACGCCGTGTGGTTGTGATGTGTCACTCTATAAAATCGAGATAAGATACTGTACAGAATGAACTGTGGGGTACTATACCAATACCACCAAGAAGACAAAACCTGCGCAAGCTTCCCGCTCTCCATTTTTAATTACTTAAAACTTATTACATTCCGGTGTGCGATGCCATGCACCATGTTACGCGTTATTGAGCTCTGTTAGCATGATTGTGTTTCCCTTATATTCTCATACAATTACAACATTGTACGACAACGATGACATTCCATGTACCCCCCTCTATGTAATGCCCTATGTGGGCCTTTAGACGTAATTAAATAAATAAAAGTCACCAAGAGAGAATCCACGCAGCGCCACCTATGCGGGGCGCAAGTCGTTTGCTTCTTGGGCAGAAGTTGCGCTGACGTCAGAAAGACGTCAAGCTCTGATTGGCTATGATTGAAAGGAAAGTGGGTAGACCTCAACGCTAAATGCCTCGAGGTCTACCCCCAAGCTTCTTTCAACAAGCCAATAAGAGCTCGGCGTTCTGAGATCATCGCAACCCGTGACCAAGAAGCAGCGAACTTGCGCTCCGCATTGTCTTGCAGCGTCACATAACGAGTCCGTCGCTAGCACACAGTGACGCCATGACGGACGCTTTGCGCAGAACTCAAGTCGACCTTTGGCATGTCTGCTGCTTGGGGCGGGTCGCGGATTTTCTCACTGTCACGCGACGCGCAGATATCTTTCATGGTCTTTGGTAGGTTAAGAGTAAAGTGGAAGCCCCTCCCACATCTCTCCGCTTTATCAGAGCGAACGCTGGAGAGGAGCTTCCAATTTACACTTAAAGGCCGACGACCGGACTCGATATTCTGCAAGGTAGAAGATCCACCTCACCATGGGGGAGGAGGAGACAGACAACGGTGGACAGGGTAGAAGGGGGCGAGGGGGAAGCGAGGGAAAAGTGGAAAGCGCGAACTGCACTGTTAAAAAAAACCGTAGAATTACAGGGAGCGCCAACGGGACCAGAGCCGCTCGCGAGCCGTCGTTGCCGTTTTGCCGTAACCCCACCTCCTCACCCGCGCCGAACAGACAAACACGGCACGCTGCGCAAGCGCAGTCAATGCAGCCCGTGGGTTCGGAGAGGAGATCACGTGAACTTCTTTCCCGGCTCCTGGGCCACCGTACGCACCCGCGTGAAGGCAGCCCTGGCGCATGCGCAGTGAGCGAGACTAGTCAGATCCCGCGCAACTCGGCGACTGTGCGAACTTCCGTTTGTCCGCCGTATGCAACCCGGAGATTTCACGGTAAGTGCATTACATCCCCTTCCTCGAACTGTTTAATGATTACCTGTCGCACCACTGTTTTCTTAGATGAGTCGCGCAGTTCTCTGGACTAACTATTATGCATTGCTCGCCACAAGCGTGTGCAAACGGTGTGCGCCTCGCGCTTGAGGCGCATTTCAGGGTAACATAGTCTTTTCCTTGTGCTTTTCAGTTTTTCCTGTGCCCGGAGGAACTCGAGCATTATCATGAGACGTAGTGTTTCGGTGTTCTACGTTTCTCTGGCTCCATTCTGCTCATTTGACTCCACGTGTTACGAATACCGCAAAATTACATGCAAAGCGACAGTACAATTAGGTTAAATCTGCGCTGAAGTGTGAGGTACTTGTGTCAAGTCGTTTTGTTTTTGTTTTTGTTTTTTCGTGCCGAGTCGACATTTGGCTTCCGTGCACTCTGATATTGTTACCGTAGACTTGTGCGAATTTAGGAAACCTCAAATTCATCGATTCGATTTTCGTGTCTAAGACTGCCAGCCCTCGGTCTTTTTTCGTCGAGTTCCGCTGAGTTCATTTTTCACCATTTGTTGGAGCACTGCTGTGTTGCGACGGCGCCGGACTCTACGTAATGACTCAGGACTGAAACACGTTTGCGAAAAGCGGCCAAAGAACGAAAATCAAACAACTAACTTCCTTCTTCTTTTTTTTTTTTTTTTGTGAAAATTTGGGTTTCTGATTATCGGAGGGGAGCCGGGGAGCGCTTGTTGCGAGATAACCAAGAAAACCCAGAGGCGGACGGAGCAAGGTTGGCGGTGTCGCGACGTTGTTCGGGCGTTCCGTCCGTTCCGTCCCTCTCCGGGTTTTCTATGCTGTGGCGCAGCCGTTGGGGGCTGCTGCCAGTGGCAGAATGGTGCGCTGTTTTTGATCGGCCTTGCACGAAGACTGCGATTATCGCCCATCTTTGTCGTGTATGTGGTGAACGGAGCCCTGCGGAGACTGCAAACTATGTGAGCTGTTCGCTGTGTTGTTAAACTCGGGCAAAGCAAGATCGCGGTGAGTTTGCTCGTGTACGTCGGTCGATGCTCGTGTCGGTGCACATTCCAACTAAACATGACTCCGTGCATGTAAGAACGAATTAATCTAATAGGAACTTCGTGAATAAGAACGAGACAAGCGTGTGGCTGTATAAATATGTCGTGACCGGTGGCATACGTACACTGGGTTCCGCACTTTGCTTATGTTGACGATTTGATTTGGTGTAATCGCAGTGTTTGTACCGGTGCGCGAAGGCCTCGGTTGCTTCGAGAGCCAACGCTGATACAGCCAGTCTCTTGTTCTCCGATGGTTCTTTCAAGTCCGTAACACGGCGTTATATATATATATATATATCGTTTGGTGTTTTCTGCGTTTATTTTACTGCGGAGGACGTTGATTTTTTCGCAAGATCAGTTTCCTCGTGTGACTTGTCTTCCAAAATTTGCGTGCAACAATTTTTACACCCTCCGATTTCCGTTCTTTATTCGGTTTGGTTTCTTGCAAATGTGTTCCAGCCTTAATGATCCGCCGCGGCGAAGCTGTGTGTTCAGAGAAGAAGCAGTCTCAGCGCAGCATGGTGCATGTAAGCGCGTCGTGTGTGAAAAAAAAAAAAAAATGAAAGCGGGCAATTAATGATTTGATAACTGCACCGTAATGAGTGGCTGCCACTAGTGGAAAAACAAGAAAAGCGTTTCCTCATAGTTGGAGTTAAGTCCATATGTCTTATTGCAGTAGAAAGGAGAACAAACTAGATGCCTGGGCAGGCTTGCTAGAAGTAGCGTCTCAGTTGATACTGCTCAAAGAAAGCATTGCCAAGGCTCGGGCGCGCGAGCGTCACATGTACGACGAAACCGTCCGATCCGACGTCCGATCAGGCAGTACGACGGTCGGACGCGGCTTGTTTGGTTGTGTCGCAACGTCGGAACGGCGTTGCGGCATGCGACCAACTGTCTAGACTAGGTGGTTGCGGTGGTCGGATGACCACAGCCAATGACGACGCCGGTAGCGGGGACGTCACGTTTAGGAGAGTGGGCTATTCAGGAGCAAAAATCCGGTTGCGAGTTCCTCTTCGTTTTTTTTTTTTTCTTTTTTTTTTTGGCATTTTCGTGGAGAGGAAGAGAGCCCGCGCAGAGCTTTATTCAGCGCTCAAAATGGGAGAGGGAACGCGTGCCTGTACCTTCCACTGCATTGCCAAGAAAAGTAGACGGGCGATCGTAGGCAGTCAAGCAACGCGCACTGGTCACGAAACTGGGCGAAGCCGATCGGAACCGTCGGAACGACGCGTCGCTAACTCGGTCGGTAGCATGTGTCTCGGATAAAGCGCGAAACACATGCGCGTCAAAACTGTCCGATCCGACGTGCGAACTGCCGGAACGAACGCTCGAGGGCGAGGGTTTTCGTAGCCTCTGGTGCGACGAAAACCCTCGCCCTCGAACGTCCGTTCCTGCAGTTCGCACGTCGGATCGGACAGTTTTGACGCGCATGTGTTTCGCCCTTAATCGTTTGCGGTGAGTCGGAGGAGCGATCAGACTTTGGATCGGACGGTTTCGTTGTACATGTGTTAGCGCTTTAAGCTCGAGCCCTAGCGTTGACGGCGCTTTCTTTGAGCAGCCTCAACTGAGACTCTGCTTCGAGCAGTGCCAGCCACGATGAGTTCTTCGGGCATCATTCTTTGCAATCCAACTCACGTCGCCTTGCTCGTGTTCCACAGTTCTACATTCACTGGGAATAAATATATACCCATAGATGTATGGTAGCTTCCCTAGCATTTGTGCATTTCTCAAGTAACCACACATGTTTTCTGATTTTAGGTGACACCAGAAATCACAGAGTTCTGTAACAGTTTGCCTCCTCCTCCTGTAATTGTTGCACTGAGTGAGCTTCACATGTCTTTTCCTTGCATGCTTTGTCTTTTTGAAGGGGCTTTCTTTTTTAATTTGTGCTGCATTCTGGAACAACAATCAATACCTTGCGAATTTCATATTCCTAACCAAGCTTGATTCGATAGCAGATATCATTCTAACTTATGGAGTGTTTACATCACATAGAATAATATTTTAAAAACAAAGTTTGAATACTTTCCTAGTATATGTTTTGTTTGTAAATTCTTGTTGTGTTGGCAGCTTTCCAATGTGACTGTCATTTATCTAATCAACATTCCCTGATGGGCCAAAAGCATTATAAAGTTGAGGGGGTAAGAACTGCAAATGAGCTAAGTTATAAGGTTTTTGTAAATGATGGGTGATGTAATTGTAGTTGTCATAAATTTATTTGTAACGTAAATGCCTGTGTGCCCTTTAAGCTATAGGTGAGGTTCACTTTTTATTAGCATTGTTCATGGACACCAAATACTTGTGGAACTTGGACAAGGGGTGAAAGTGCTGTGCCAATCTACTTCTGTTGAACTATCCTGCTCCAAAACACAAATATTATTAAAAAAATTGAGAAGTATATAGTATCAGAATAATTAAACTTATTCTAGCAGGAAATGTGTGTTCACCAAGCACAATTTGGTGTATTTGTTTAGGTTTAAACGGTGTTGCTTTCGATGTCAGTGCAGATGACTCCTAGTGTACTCTATTGTAGCTCCGAGTGGGTAACTACAGAGGCTGGAATACTGCAGTGGTGTAACCATAGTGTGATGTGTCGATTTTGACGAGAGCTAGATGGATGAGCACATCGTTTTGTTTCGGCTGCCTTGCCAACCACCGATGCAAACCACATGTCCTGGTATTATACCATACTTCGGCAGTCATGGTTGCTGAGCCAGCAAGAAAAACAAAAAAGTTTTTATTTTAGTTTGCTAGTGCAGGTGCCACAGAACGGCATACAGCCCAAACAGCCTGTGAGGCATTTGATTGTTCGGGCCTGCATTTTGTGTCTTGCCAAACCGCAACAGCCCCATTGTTTTTTGTTTTTTTTTTGTAGAATGCGTGGTCACATGCAGTCTCCAGTCATTTAATCTTTGACAATAGTAATTTAATCGAAACTGCCGACTGGCATTGCACGTGGGCATCACACTTCCACGCTACTGTTTTTGTTCACAAACTCGACAAAAAGTGTTATATCCTCCACACTCATATACAATTTTTTTGTTGCGTTCAAGCCTTCAGGATTGCTTTGCATAACTCAACGCCATAACTGGATATGGTTACTCAACACTATTTAGTACAACTACAAAGGTGACCCTTATTTGGCTTGGCAGATAAGGGTCGCCTTATCTGCGATGGTGATGCATATCAGTCTCAGATGTGTGTCACAATCCTATATCAGTGTGCCTACCTGTTCAGTGTTTCCGCTGGTAATACCTCTATAGAAGTTTCCAAATATAAATATGACGATGGTATTTTTTCTTCATTTTAATGCGTAAGCGTTAAAAACCCTATTTTGAGAAAAAGCCGGTGTAGTGGTGTCGGTCCAGTGACCTCTCTGGTCACTTGACCAGATAGGTCGATACATCCAATACTAACGCATTTTCTCCGCATTAATTACATTAATCCCTTTCAAATTTTTGTTTCCTAGGTCGCTCACTTTTCGGATGCAGCTGCCAGCTGTTTGTGGACCATGAGCAGATGGTGGAAGATCTGGCCTTTCTACAAGCTGTGGAGCTCCTTTTTGCCCTTTATTATTGTCTAAACATCCAGTATGCCAAAGTTGTGGGAACTACACTTGAGTTCGTTCAGAGGTATGGTTTATTTCCTTCATAATTTTAAGCCTCACGAAAGGTATTAAAGGGCAACTCTGCTGAATTTCGACTGAGAAAGTAAGGGAGTTCTCTTTAAAATTATCTAGAAAGGCTACAACTAAAATATTTCTGTATATTAAATTTGGCCTTCAAAGTTTGACAAGCGCTAATCTGCTAATCTTAGCGAGCAATGAGCAGGCTAGCCAACAGTGCACTTCCCTCGGATGTGACATCGCGTTGACGTCTGTTGCATACACTTGGTTTTTCCTTTTTCAACGCCAACACATGTCCAGTCGGTTCAGACAACACTACCTAGAGTTGGCCCAGTGAGTGGGGTAAATCACGTAACCCTTTGCATCCGCCATTGACATGAGTGATTGCAACTGCCGTCACTGCTTGCCCTTTGCCGAAATTTTGGTTTCAGTTTGCTACTTGAGTTATAAGCTAGGTTGCATGAACAATATTCTACTTTTTGTGAAACAAACGATGCAGAGTTCTTTATGATTGCTTTTCAAAGTAAGATAATCCACTATCTCGAAATTTTCTAAATAGAGTGGAGTTGCCCCTTAATTTGTGACTGACTGCCCACATTTCCAAGCTTATTTTCAGAGGTCCATCGTTACACCGCAATAGGGTGTTGTATTCACGGACCACAGAAAGAATAAAACACATTCGGGACGAAGGACGACACACATTTCTTTCAACTAATAACAACATGAATGAGCTTAAAAGCACTCCCTGCAGTTCAGACTGCAAAGGAAATTGAGAGAAAGGGAGGCAGGAAGAGAGAAAGTGTAAAGATAAAATTGTGACTCATGGTGTTACTTCGCTTTTTATCTTATTTCCTTTAACTCATGATGTTACCTCACTTTTCATCTTAGTTCCTTTAACTCATGATGTTACCTCACTTTTTATCTTATTTCCTTGGTTACAATTTTATCTTTATACTTTTCCTTTCCCTCTTCCTGCCTCCCTTTCTCAATTTTCTTGGCAGTCTGAATTGTAGGGAGTGCTTTTAAGCTCATTCATGTTAGTTGAAAGAAATGTTTGTCGTCCCGAGTGTGTTTTATTCTTTCTGTGGTCTGAATTTTACCAACACACTCTTCAGTTACATTGAAGGGTGTTATATGTGGCATAATAATTAAATTTAAAATATTTCACCTAATGTTACAATGTGATTATGTGTGACCCTATCCCAGAAATCACAAATAATGTCAATATACTGTAAAACCCTCAATGTTCGCGAGCCCTTAATTTTCGCGAATATCGCGAATTGAAAAATTCGCGAAATTTAAGGGCACGCGAAAATTTCGGTCCTAAGAGTTTCAATGCAGGCGTATGGAACTCGCGAAATTTAATGGCCGCGATTATGTCCTCTGTGACCGATTCGCGAAATATAGGGGCAGCGAAAATAAAGGGTTTTACAGTACCTATTCCTCCAATTTTATCATTAATTTTATCATTACTGAATGTGTCATTACTTATTACCTCTATCTGGCTGTCAGTTAGAAGGCAGAGTCATAAGCAGTATAAATGATAATTAAATTATTTTTGGCTGGAAACAAATTGGAGCCTCAAAATATGTTTAATATGTTCAGCTAATTGTTTATTCAAGACAGCTTATTTATTGCACCACACTATTGTGTATCACTCTAAAATTGTCTAGAAGCAATATGTGCAGATATTCCCTAATTAATGACTAACTTTGACTGATATACAACCTTTTCACAACCTTTTGAACTTAAAAAAAAAATTGAAGCTTGTATAAAGCTTTACTTGTGCATTTTGAGTAGCATGTGGTTTTAGTTTGATTTTATACCTGAATACCTTTTACTCATCTTCATACGTGTTATCAATCGGACATTGTCTCGATGGTGGCTGCCAAAATGTGGCTTCCTAAACAAAGAATGATTCTATTACAACATTCCCTTTGCCATGTCTGGCGCTTTCAAGCAAACTTTAACAGCTAGTTGAGTATTTTAGGTCATTTAACTGTCTGCCATACTAAGTATGCAAATGAGTGGTTACTTAAGAGTAGAAATGCAGGGGAGGAATTGCTTTGTGGCTGTATAAGACAACACACAATTTTTAATCCTGTGTTTGTAATGAAAGAAATAAGTGTGAAGTACGTAGTTGTTCTTTTTATATCGCTGCTACAAAATTGACTTTTGTTTGCTTCCAAAGGTTCTCCCAAATGCCTCGAATCAATTACATTGCTGTCTGTTCAATATCTTCTTAAATCAACAAGTTTTCAGTGTTTTAGTAGGTCTAAAAGTTACATTATATGAATACTACCCTTTAAGATGTGCCACATGGGGCTTCTAACTTCTGAAATATTCCGAGTTCTGTGTCCTCATCGCATCTGAGTGAAAGAAGCCTTGAATGCCAGATTCTCCCCTCTTGCAGAAAAATGCCACATTAATTCAAATTTTTTTTGTTGTTGTCCCCTCATTGTTTTGTTTTCCTCAAAATCTAGGCGTGCACAGTGCAGAGTCTGCTGGTCTAAATGTGGGTTTTGCCTGGTTTGGTATGGCTTAATCTTTACTTTAGGAACCTTCAACACACTTGCACTTTTGAACTGTGTACATGTGTGATTTGGGTGGTAAAGCTTGGCATTTGACATTAGTTGTGCATGTAAAATATCAGCACGTACTGATCCCAAATCCTTCACTGCAATGGTTTTTTCAGTTGTCTGGTTTCTGACCAAATACTTCATGGACCAATTTGATATTTATTTCAGATACCGAGCTGGGATCAAACAACATGATGGGTCACGACAGGAGGCCGGGAAATCAAAAGGAGCTCGGTCAAGAGCAATCAAAGCCGCCACAGATATTGCTGCTTTTGAGAAAAAAGGGAAGTCTGAGTACATATCTGATTTGGCATGTGTACGATGTGGCATCAAAAAGTTTGCAGAATAGTCTTGTAGCAAAAAAACAAATAGGGGCACGACAATGCATTCACAGCGGTCGAGGGCAGCAACCTTGATTTTTCATGGTGCTGAGTGGCTCAATGTGGCAATGCACAGGCGAGTTGGTTCATGATTACAACTGGTAGCAGCATGCAAAAACCACGAGGACAAAGGGAGGAATGCACAAGACTTCGGTGTTTCCTTTTCATTAAACATTTAGTTGAAGTTCAGCGCTCTTCTTGTGAGTTCCTTTCTTTGTCCTTGTGCTTTTGCTCGCTGCTACCAGTAGCTTAGTGGCATCGCTCTGTGAACAGGTTTTTGTGACCCCGTATGCGTGCGCCTCTGCGGTTCATGCAAGTGGTTGTACTCCTCCCGTAGGCTCTTCAATCATCTAAATATGAATTTGTTTTATTTCCAGCTCATCTGATGATCGGACGCCATGAAGGTTTTTTTATAATTATGTTCTTTTACAATATAGTTTGATTTCAAAATTGCCTCCGTTTTGTCTTGTCCCTTTTTTCAGACACACAACACTTATTACTAGGGACGTGTCGTTATATTACGGAACTGTACTGCGCTAACTCATGATGCCGGACACTATCTGTAACCCTCCGTAATACCACCAAAACCGTAGCCGAGAGTTCACATTATTGTTATCGTACAGCGAGCGCACAGCGATAGAAGCGCAATACGCAAGAACGGGACTGGAGCTGCAAACTAGACTTGATCTATCCAAGCCGTCAAGCGTTTAGACGGTATTGAAGGCATAAGGGAAGGGTACGGTAACTGAACTGTTACCGTTACCGTACAGCAATGGAAGTGCAGTATGAAAATACGGGACCGAAACCGTACCCTTCCCTTACGCCTTCAATACGGTCTGAACGCTTGACGGCTTCGATACCTCAAGCCTAGTTTGCGGCTTTAGTCCTGTACTTTCGTACTGCAGTTCTATTGCTGTATGCTTGATGTACGGGAATGATAATGTAAACTGTCAGTTACGGCTTTGGTGGTATTACGGAGGGTTACAGATAATGCCTGGCATCAAGAGTTAGCGCAGTACGGTTCCGTAATATAACGGCACTTTTTTTAACAGTGCAGGCAACTGAGGCATGCTACGACGATGCCATTGAAATCCTGACACTGCGCTTCGGTGATAAACGAAGGATTGAGCAAAATCATCTGGCGAAGCTCCGAGCACTGCCTCCCGTTGCCTCCGCGAAGGACACGAAAGGCCTCCGAAGGATGTATGATCACGTTCAGACGAACATCCGCCGTCTGAAAGGTCTCGGCGTGGGATCGGCAACGTACTGCACGATGATGTCCGATATCATCCTCAAGGCTTTGCCAAGCGAAGTCGTCGTAAATTATCACCGGCAGCAGGCAAGCAGCACTGCCTACACTGTGTCGACAGACAAATTTCCACCCGGAGCGCTTCAAGGTCGCCTCTTTCGCCGATGCCGAAGATGAACTCGCCGATATTCTAAGCTTCCTTCGGATTGAGGTTGTAAGTAGGGAGAGAGCCGGAGTAGTAGAAGAACGGCAAGAGACGCAGAAGAAAAGGCCCGAAAAACCCAGAATGCCAGCAGCCTCTGTGCTACACGCAAATATCACAAGCCCCTGCTTCTTTTGCCGGTCCACAAAGCACGCAACAGAAGTATGCACTGGCGACCTCACGTTAAAGGTGAAGAAAAGAAGGCTGGCGGAAGAAAACCGCTGCTTGAGATGCACAATCGGAGGGCACCGGGCAAGGGAGTGTCGGCGGAAGGTGACATGCGCGTCGTGCTCCGGTCGACATGCCACATCCATCTGCGACCCGAACTGGAAACCTAACCTGAAGAAATCGGATAGAGGTGCCCCCGCGACAAGCGTCCAGAACGCAATCTCCGACAGTGCTGACGTCCCATTGGATTCCGAAGTGCTTCTTCAAACGTTCCGGGCCTGGGCTGAGGAAGGCAACCAAAGACTTTACGTGCGAGCCATTATCGATGGAGGTAGCCAACGGACGTTCATTCGTGAGGACCTTTCTCACAAGCTCGGCCTCAAGGTTCTGGGTGATGTTAGCCTCCGGCTAAATACGTTCGGCCACTCCACGTCACGACCGCAACGTCGGCGACTAGTACAAGTACGGTTGCACAGCCAATACGGCCAAGAAGAGTGCGTCATCGAGGTCGTCGAGGTACCCTTCATCTGTAAGGACGTTGTGCAGGTACCCGTCGACCACGAGTTTGTTCGCCGTATGGTGAAAAACGGCCGTCGTATTGCGGACATGCCTCTCTCCTCTCTGGTTACTGCTGAAGAGGGCATTTCCCTTCTGGTCGGTTCAGACCAGCTGTGGCGGGTGAACGGTGACCAAGTGCTGCATTGCAAGGAAAATCAGAAGCTGGTAGCTATAAGCACCATTTTCGGCTGGACCTTTCAAGGTCCAGTGTCAAACCACAGCTCTCTCAAAGGCAGCGCCAGCAGTATGGTATGCGTGTTAAGAACGGAATGTTCCACGAACGAGGACGCCGGAGACATCCTGCGACGTTTTTGGGAGCTGGAGAGCATCGGCATTACTGACCAGCCCTCCAGCAAGATGGAAGAACAGAACGAACCGCTGAACGAGTTCAACCGAACAATACGGAAAGTAAATGGACGATACGAAGTGGGTCTACCGTTCAAGGTCGGCGCGGGAGAACTGAAGGATAACCACACGCTGGCATTGAAACGTCTTGAGAATTTGAAGAAGAGATTGTCACGCGACGAGTCCTTCGCAAAAGATTATGACGACGTTCCAGTAGCAGTTATTGCAGTAGAGGAAAAGCTGGAACATCACGTATTGCAGACTGCAACGGAGAGGATTGCACCTCTATTGGAACTTGAACGGTACGGGGCGCTGGAACGGATCCTCAGGATTACTGCATGGATTATGCGGTTTGTAAAGAACTGCCGAACGAAGCGAAGACGACGTGAGGGCCCGCTAGCGTCCGAAGAACTTGAACGAGCCGAGACTTGGTGGATTGCACGAACGCAAGAGGAAGCTTTTGCACAAGAATTGAACGATCTAATGGCAGATAAGAATCTGGAAAGGCGATCCAGCATTGTCTCGCTCGCCCCCTTCATTGACCCCAATCGACTGTTGCGGGTTACGACGCCCACACGACCTCCTGAGAGACTGGTGTGGGCGTCGTAATTATAAAGGCAATTAACGTAAAAACAAAACACAAACTGTATTTACATTAATAAATCAATTGAACATACATCATTCCACAGAAGTGTCTCGATCGGCTTGTCTGTCGTTCGCCTCGTTCTCCTCGTGACTCCAAACATCTTCTTTCTTCTCGTCGTTTCCTCGTGAGCGTCTAATTCTTTCCAATCTGCAACATCCTCCTTTACCCCCTGGAACTGGCAAGTGAATGAACCAAGGCAACTCTCATGCGAAAAAAGAAAGTGTAGGGGGGGGGGGGGGGGGAGGATGTTGCAGATTGGAAAGAATTAGACGCTCACGAGGAAACGACGAGAAGAAAGAAGATGTTTGGAGTCACGAGGAGAACGAGGCGAACGACAGACAAGCCGATCGAGATACTTCTGTGGAATGATGTTCAATTGATTTATTAATGTAAATACAGTTTGTGTTTTGTTTTTACGTTAATTGCCTTTTTAATTACGACGCCCACACGACCTCTTTGATTCTGAGACAACCCTATTGAAAAAACCAGCACAAGCTGGTCGCAGCATCCCAGCTTCATGCTGGGTTATTGCTCCAGCATGCCCAGCACAAGCTGGCCCCAGAATCCCAGCTTCATGCTGGTCCCACCATCCCAGCTTCATGCTAGGTTATTGCTTCAGCGTACCCAGCTTGCCGTGCTGGTTGAACTCGTTGGATGTTGGGTCGTGTTGGGTGAATGCTGGGCAAATGCTGGGTCATGCTGGGTGAACTGCTCATGCTGGTTAGACTGGTGTACTTCCCCACTAGTTTAACCAGTGTAAATGAATACACAGGATAAACAGCCCAAACTCTTTAGAAAAGCCAGCTCGGCATCTAATTTAATATTTTCGTATTCGCGGTCTGCTCACATGAGCTCAGATGCTACATATCCACTGCGCTGACACAGTATACTAACCGGCACACAGACAGTGGTTCTCGGTGCAAAACAAACAATGCTATTAAAACTAGATTACTTATCTCTCAACACGAAAAATACTAGACAGACGCCAAAAACAGGCAATAACAATAAAAAATACTACACGGATGACGGAAGCGAACCTGGGTCCCGCCCGTAACGGGGGCGAAGTGTCCTCTGGCGTAGTTGGCAGAGGCGAGGAAATCCGTGTGGCTTGGATGGAATTGGCGATACTCCTCGGCACCACCGTCATTCACGAGCACACAGACGTTCGAAGACACGAAACGACGCCTCAGTAGGGGCATCCGACTTCTTCCCGCGCTGGGCGGACTGCCGCTCGCGGTCTCCTTAAATCCCGCTTCGCTTGCACCGCCGTTCACGTAGTCTCCAAACAACGCGCAAACAGCCGTCCCTTCGAAAATCTGCCCAAGATAGCCAAACGTGTCTCAAATTCTCCGTTCCTACCACTCTCTCTCACTTTTCTCGCACACAAAGGAAGCTCGCAGCGTGCCTGAAGCACCCGGTCGTCTACCAAAAACGAGACGACAAAGAACAGGACGTGGCATCGTCCCCACCCCTGCCGACCTTGGCGCGCGCGCTCCCGGCAATGCCAGTTCGATAAGCTCTCGCCGACCTTGGCGTGCGCGCTCCCAGCAAGACCAGCATGACCAGCTCGAACCAGCTTGGGCCAGATTCAAAACCAGCTCGAACCAGCATGACAAGCTTGAACCAGCTCAAATACCAGCTTGCCCAGCTGCAGTGCGAGCTCGAACCAGCTCGAACCAGCTTGAACCAGCTTGATTACTGCCTAGACCAGCTCGACCCAGCTCGAACCAGCTTAAAAACCAGCTAAACCAGCTTGATATCTTTGCTGGTTTTTTCAATAGGGTAGCTGTTATTTATATCATTTTTTTCAATTATTATCATGATTAACCTATAAATTTCCCTTTCGCTCACCACGCCACCGATCCACAAGGGGTTCGCGAAACATTGATGGTTCAGAACCGCTGCTCTAGGCAAAAGTTGCCTCCCCCCGCCCCCCCCCCCCCCCCCCCTGCGGCGCTTGGAGGTTTCGTAGTCATGTTTGCGGCTGTTATGCCGGGTCGGCCTGGACATCCCTGAGATAGATCACAGAAATTGGGGGCTCTCCTACCTTTTGTGATTTTTATGTTCAAAACAGCGATATTCAGGCACTTGCCACCGCTTTGATTTTTTTTTTATCACGGAAAACAAAATTTGTTTGGATTGTTGGTTATAGACGGGTACAATTTATTACACCGAAAGGTTGTTAATTCACGCAGGCGATAGCGTTAAAAAGAAACCTTAATAGAGGACCTTTGTTTAATTCTGAGTGTTATGTAACTTGAACGATGAAAAAGCTACATATAAACCAGTTAAATAAAATCCGCTCTTTAACTCCAAGTTTCAGTAGAATAGTGAAACAGATAATCCTTCCTTTTAGCTTTCGTTTTATTAAGTTTCAAAATGTATATTTAAAAGAAAAAAACATCGGATGAAACACAAAGCAAGATACCGGAACCGAAACTGCAAGTCTTTTCAGAAAGGGCAGGCGCAAGTCGTAGCCAATCGACGCCGGGTTGCCTCTAGTGGCTATCTTTCGCCGAATCGGCTACTTTTAAGAGCGCTTGGCTACCGAAAACTACACTGGGCGATTTGGTGAGTTTTGGGCTACTTTCGGCGATGGTGCGAACTCTATGGGCGTAGAGCACAACTCTCTGTGGAGCAGACTGAGGGAGGACGACCCAAACTATTCTTGTAAAGTGCATGTGTCGCTCGCTGGATCTTGCGGCTGCCAAGGAATTGGAAACTATGCCCTCAGCACTGGAGTATATATGATTCACAAATCCCAGAATTACTTTGCCCACAGCTCCACAGGCAAGCTGCCTACAGAGAACTGTAAAGCAGTATGCTCGAAGGTGGCACAGGCAGAGCAGAACCGCCAAAACGGCTGTCATTGTTCCCAACAAGATAGTTGACTATTGCGAATGCATTGAAAGGACTTGGGGCCAATTTGAGAGCTTGAAGAAGTTTTTCCAAAACATCGACGAGCGCAACTATAACGCGCGCATTCTCCGAGACACGTATAGTGACGTTCGCAACCACATTTATTTGATTTTTCTGGCCGCAGTTCTCCCCAACGTGTAACGTGTAAACATGTTATTTCAAAGCCAAACAGCTGACCCATTCAAGCTTTCTTAAGAACTGGAAAACCTCTACATTGACTTGCTGAAACGCATCTTGAAGCCTGCCGTATTGGGGCATAATTCCAATGGTCACCTGCTCTCGCTGATTTTGAAAAACATGGAGATAATTTACCTGGAGGCTTCACAAGCTAACATTGGGGCAGCATTTTGAGAACGACTTGCTACAAGCGGACTGCCTTCCCAGGAGCAACTTTGCATTCGAGAAAGATGCTTTCAGTTTTGGCAGCAAATGGCGAGTCGACTGCAAACGCGCATTCTTAAAGCAACATCTGCGCTCCACAGGCTTCAAGCAATCAGCCCGGAGGTTGTAATGGGGCCAAATCCTTGCCGGGAGATTTTCAGTTGGCATTCTCACCTTTACAGCCCATCTAGGAATGAGCTGGAACGGAGATCCGATTACTGCGGTCTGCTTTTGCCACGAACGAGACGAGCTGTGCGTTAAGCTTTTGGTACCAGTCACTGGTTTTCAGGGATGTTGCCGCTATATGCCCTTTCCCAGGAGTAACCGCAGGCGCCGTCAAGATTTTGACGCTTCCAGTCTCAAATTCCGAAGCAGAGAAAGTATTCTCCCACGTAGCGCAGACCAAAACGGAACTTCGCAATAAGATTAAGCTTGACCTTCTGGAGTTCATTGCAAGAATAAAGTTTGGCCTCCGACTGCAGCAGAAAGCATCATCTACATTCATGGTCCCAGATGAAGTGCTACAGAAAATTACTGCAAACTATTCTGGGCCCAGCAGCATTTACTAGAACTTCGCTGCAGTGTTTGATATTAGTTTGAAGCTTTTGAAGCGCTTCACCCTTACACTTGTGAACTTCTTAACATTTATGCAATTTACATCCGATATGGCCGGCCCGTGTGTGCAGTTAACTCAAGACTGCTAATTATTAGGCTTTGATATAGTGTTCGCTATTTCTTTTTAGAGCGCAGGTCTCAGGTGCCCGATTCCTGCTTGAGCGGCGTAACCGCGCGTTGCATTATGGGACGCCTCCCAGAATGACGTCACACGTGACATGTGTGAAGTCACGAGGGTCACGAGGGAGGAGGAGGAGGGAACTGTTTCCGCTAAATTATTTTCCTGCTAACATTGGCGGAAAAAATTCCCCCACTAAGTTTTGCGTAAATCCTTACCCGCTAAATTTAGTAATATAATTTCCCTGCTCTATTGAGCGGAAAAAAATGTGTACTTTGTACGCTGCCCTTCTGAGCCCAAATATATATCTATCTAGATGTGGGGGAGTCATTTTTTCGGGGTCTGAAGGGGCGTCTGGTGCCAATATCTATCAGAAACTTTGTGCACAGTATATCGTGGAAATGTTTTGTTGCAAAGAACTGTTTTAGAGTGGATACAGAAGTTATTTGCAAGATCCACAAGTGTCAACAATAAAGGTGCCGAAGCCCGTGCTTGTTGACGACTGATGACAACATTGAGCGGGATTGTGAACACAAGATGCCGGATAAACGAGTGTCATTGGATGATGGGATAAATCATTTGGAAATAAGCCAAGGCCTTGCCTATGCAATATTCTATGACAGGCTTGGGTTGCAAAACGTTTTGATCAAAATAAATTTTACAAGCAGAGTGAATACTTATTAATCACACTTGTATGTAGGTTCTTTTTATCCTTTTCATCTCAGTTTATAGTTCATCTAATTTCCTGCACCCACCCGAGAGCAAGGATGTTAGGTTGTGCTGTACCATTTATAAACTGTGTTTTCTTTCTGTGAGCCAGATTTTTTGTATTAGGCCAGTGATTTTTTTCTTTTTTTTTTTAAATATGTAACATCCTTATACATTGTTGCAACCGCTACCTTGAGAGAAAACCTTAACCTAGGCCTGCTAAGGGCCTCTTGAGATTGCCCATGCTTGGACCGTTCGTTTAGCCTCATTCTGAAAGGTGCTGAGACACATCCGCAGGGCATCGGGGGATCTCCAGAGGGCACTTAAAAGCTGAGGACTATCACGGGACCATCTTCGTCCCCAGATCAGAGTCGATCATTGGTCTTAGACAATGCTACTGCAACAAAGTTTTAATTTGGTGACTCAACTTGCCTCCAGACAGCACTAAGTGCTGAAAACTACCACGGGATGGTTTTGGTCCTGAGATTGTTGTCAATCAATGGTCTTAGGCGCTGCTATTACAACAATATTTTCTATTTGATGACCCAACTATCCTCCAGACGGCACTGAATTGCTGAAAACTACTACGAGATGGTTGTTGATTTTCAATTGTAGTCAATCCTAGGTCTTAGACGGTGCTATTACGAAGACACTTTCTACTTTGTAACCCAGCTTGCCTCCTCTCTACATTAAAGTATTCGGGGTTACAAAATTTATATTCGGAAAAACGTTGGCTCAAACCAGCTAATTCTGTAATGTAGGTATTATTTTTTAGCAGTTTATTTTGATCTTTTACAGAAAGCCTATAACTACACATGTTATAGATGCTTATCATTTTATACATTCTGAACAGGATTTCCCTACGCGAGTAGAAATGCACATTAGCGATATTACGTAGTGTTCGTTTTTGAAGCATGGGTATACTAAGGTTTGTTTCCTCGGTAGTACCCAAAACAAGATGACAGTAATTTAAATGGGAAAGAAATATAGATTTATATGGAAATACTCTTAATTTGGAAGTATATAACGGTTCCTATATACAAGACCTGCAACATTTGTAATTCGTATTTTTTTTTTTTTTAGTATTTATCATTGTGGTCGTCCCGAGACACAGTTCGTGAAAACACAACTCCAACAGTTTTGAAAGAAGCAACCAATTCAATATTGACGGAATTTATACATTACAACGTAAGAAGGAAAAACTTTACATTTGTGAATGATTATTATTGCTTTTGTTTTACTGGTATTTATTTTTACAGCGTCACTATCAGTTGCTACATCTAATTTATGTTATACTGTGTTAACCCTGAATAAATGTTGATGTGCTTCATCAGCTACAAAATGAAGGGTTTTATCGTCTACATATAAAACGAATTTAGTGGTTTGGTCAGTGTTTACAATATTGTTGACATAAACATTAGAAAGAAAAGATACTACAATACTGCCCGATAATACCGGTTTTATGGTGGAATTAAAATGATTAAAACACACGTATTTTTGTGGTTCTCAAGGTAGGATTGCAGAAGAATTAAAGCTTTTCCACGAATTCCGTAACGTTCTAGTTTTTTACATAGCAATTTATGATTTAAAAAGGTTAAAAGCCTTAGTCAGGTCACATATATCCCAATCACTAATTTCCGTTTTTTTTAAGATTTCTTAAAATAAACATTTTTTCTTCTGCTGACTTATGTTTTTTAGAACTAAACTGGTTTAAGAAAGTTTTATGTGCGGCCTTGCAGAAAGCATCGTTCACGATTGTATAGCCTGGGGCTACAGTCAGTCTTCTGCAGCCTCGTAAGCATACTGTCGTAATCGACATAGTCAAAAGCCATTTTTAGGTCTATAGACAGTACGGAACTGAGTTGGGCCATACTGAGTTGATCGGTGACTTTCTCTTTGAACTGGAGAAGGGTGTGTTGTATGCAGATGTGCTTGCGGTCGCCCATAGCATTGGCCTTCAGTGCCTCCCATAAAAATCTAAATTACTACTCCTTTATAATTCAAAATGGCGGCTCCTTCAACCCTCATTCCACAAAATGGCGCCGTCATCCCCAAAGCCCCTAGCATCCGGGCCACGGGCCACCACCCGTGTCCAATTGAAAATACCTTCCATACCCTTATAAGCTGTGTGCCCGTCTCAGCCTTTGAAACCATTTTACTCATTTTAGCCCATCAACCCTTCAACCATTAGACACAAACTTTTTACCAATTCAACACTTTAGATATATATCTTTTGCCCTAGTGAATTTGATTTTCCAGCTCTTAGGCCTTCACACCTCTCATGAAAGAAATGTAGCTAATCAAAAGCAGCATGGTGGCCCAAATTACTTTAAACAATCAAAGGCTTTGTTTACAGGTAAAAAGTGTGCAGGAAAATAACAGACAATACATACTCAAACCTGGGTTCCATCAGTTGTTAAAGAAGCCATCAGGCCAAATATGTGGTCAACGTGTTCTTTGACCTCGAAGATATTTTTCGAGGTACTCAAAATGTCGTTGTGAATTACTTGAAATGTATGGTAGTTCAAGATTTAAAGTAGATAAATTACCCACAGAACGTCAACGAAAATTTTGCCGAAAACCGCAGAAACGCCATAACACCCGTTTCAGTTAATGAATCATGAGTACATTTACGGTTGCTCCTCTGGTGCCCTTGTGATGACATCATCAGCATCTTTTTTTTTTTCTCACTGGACGAGTGTCTGTGGTCAGACGGCGCAAAGAAGTCCCAGAAAAGATTGATCAAACACATGAGACAAGAGGACGATAATGCACGATTACTCGGTGCTGCAGTCAAATACAAAACGGTCAACCGGCTTCTCCACGCGTAGCTCCTAAAGGGTGTGGGGTCGTTTGACTTTACACGACGCCTGACTCGATAAAGCAAGACTCAAATCACTTCCAAGGAAGCAACGCAACAAAGCAAGTTAAATCAGACAGTTTGGTAACAAACATTCCGTCGCCCCGAGTCCCGCTGACAGCAACAGGTGTCCAAGCTCAAGATTCGAGAGCCCTCCTTACCCTCAACACTGAAGACTCTTTGATTGAAGACCTTCGGACCCCCCCTTGCTTTCAGGTTATGTATCCCCCGAACCCTATGTTTCACGCCCCCTCTCGCACCTACCGAGGCTGTAACGTCTTTACAGGGACTCCGGCAAGCCTTAGGGCGCACGGCGCCAGTCTGGCGAGAAATGCCAGCACAGTATTATATCGCCGAACCTCTTGGGACCAACAAATGTTCGCTGGCAGACAAGCGGAGCATGCCGTCCTCGGCGCTCTAGACGTTTTAGAGGTCAAGAAGTTCCAGACTGGCGGGAAATACCGGCCAGGACACGGGAGGCGTGATAATCAATGGGTCTTCAGACCGGCGGAGAATTCGGGCTTCGGCACCGGAGCTGGGGGGGGGGGGGGGGGGGGGTGTATGAAAGGTTTTTCACAAGGGGCTTTCTCCCACAAATCCGTTAGAGTCACTTTTAATGGTCACCTGCTCTCCAGGAAAACTAGTGAAAGGTTTCACCTTCTTCTAAAAAAACTATGACAGACCTCTAAATCGTTTTAGAAATTTTGGAGAGATCTATCAGGATATTTGAGAAAATCCTATTTTGCCTGTCAGATAATTTTTCCTAGAGTGCCTCCATACATACACGCTTGAGTGGTTCTATCTTGTTTATTTTTCCGACCAATCGTTTTTGTATATCTCTTGAAGTGCGCACAATCTGGTGTGACCCAGCTCGAGCGCATAACCTTGGCTAATGCTTAGACATCATTCGACCGCATAAGCCACGCGCTAAGTGCGCGAGCGTGTCACGCACTGGCCCACTTAGTGCAAGAATGAATATCTTCACCTTCAGACAACCAGACGTGCAGACATGACGATAATAATCCCTGTAGAAGGAGAACTATGGGGACGAAGAACAAACACAAATTTCTAAACACAGATAGGCCACTGGTGCACGACGGAAAAAATCCGCCTGGTCCCGGTATCAAACCAGGGACCTCTTCATTTCCAGTGAAGCGCTCTACCAACGGAGCTAACCAGGAGTTAGACGTTAGTAGAGCAAACGAGTTTTAGCAGCTGCCACAAGTCTAACACAAACAAGGGTTAACGGCCAGCATTTTAAAATTAAGATGATAATGCAATTAATGCAAAGGCGCAAGCGAAGTGGACAAGAATAATGCGAATAATTCCTGGAGAAGGGGAACAAGGAGTAAAAAGTACAAACACAAATCTCCAAAGACAGCTAGGTGACTGGTGCGCGACTGAGAAAATCCATGTGGTCCTGTTTGATACTAAGACAACGCAGAATTTTTTCAATCGCGTACCAGTCACATAACTGTGCTCAGATATTTGTGTTTGTCCTTTGTCCCTTCTGTTCCCCTTCTCCAGGGATATTTATCGTTTTTCTTGACCAGCTCGCTTGCACCTTTGCATAAATTGCATTATCATCATAACCTTAAAATGCAGGCCGTTCACCCTTGTTGGTGTTAGACGGGTGGTAGCTGTTCAAAGCCGTTTGCTGTACTGACGCCTAGATCCTGGTTAGCTCCGTCAATAAAGCGCTACACTGAAAATGGAGAGGTCACTGGTTTGATACCAGGACTAGGCGGACGTTTTCAGTCGCTCAGCAGTCACCTAGCTGTTTTTAGAGATTTGTGCTTCTTTGTTGTCCCACTCCTTCCCCTTTCTACGTGGTTTATTATCGTCTATTTTCGCTTGGGTTTCAAAGAGCCGTGCTGCGCAAGCGCGAGGAGCAGTGACGTCACACGGCGCACAGCTGGCGCGCCGGAGCCGCCGCCGCCGCGCGCGCCTCGCCGGTCTGCTTTTTCCAGTGGAGTGACGTCAGAGCCGCGGCAGACGCACTGGCGCCGCCGCGTGCGCAGCTGTGCGCCTCCGTTGCGCAGTAGCCAAGTCTGAAGCGGCACCGGAGCCGCTTGATAGCGCTTCTCATTTTGTGCGCATAAGCTCACGCTATGTATATCCTGACATAGCCAAGCTAAGCCACCGCAATTTTTTTTTGTCCAACTCGCTTGCACCTTTTGATAATCGTATTATCATAAAAACCTTAAAATTCAGGCCGTTCATCCTTGTTGGCGTTAGTCTGGTGGCAGCTGTTAAAACACATTTGCTCTATGACGTCTAAATCCTAGTTAGCTCTGTTTGTAGAGCGCTCTACCGGAAATGGAGAGGTCCCTGGTTTGTTACCAGAATCAAAGCGATTTTTTCAGTTGCTGCACCAGTCACCTAGACGTGTTTGGAGCTTTGTGGTTTTCCTTTGTTCCCCTTCTTCCCCTTCTCCGGGGATTATTATCGCCATTCTTGCCCAGCACGCTTGCACCTTTGCATTAATTGCATTATCATCATTTAAGCATCATACTTTTTTTTATTTTTTCTCTCCTTTGTTTTTTTGTGCTCAAATGAGAGGGGGCCGGAGTTTCGGTGAACAGATAATTTGCGCGGAAAAGTTTTTACTAACATCATAAAAAGTTTTAGGGAGGTCTTAAATAATTATATCCCCACTGCTTGTGTATGTATCTAATTCGAAGGCGCTTTGACTTGTTTGCAATTAAACCTATCACCTATCTAAGCCGTATGGCAAACATCACAAATAGTTGCATCCCAGAAGGGCAATTGTGTGTGTTTGTAGCCCAACCAAACATATTTTTTGCCTTTATATTTTTAAGCTAAATAAAAAATGGTGGCTTTACGTACCGAAACTATAAAGGGCGTCTGGCCGCCAAAGATGAAGACTGAGGATTATTTTGGATCAGCTGGGGATTCTTCGATATATGCACCCGAAGTCTCAGTTACACGGCGCCTTCTTCGCAATAAGTCTGTCTCAGATTGCGCGCACCTAGAGTAGAATTCGAACCCACCACCTGGCGATCCATAGGCCGGCGATATGCTTTGGAGTGACCGAGGCGGCTATAATTTTATGGTGATCAATTAGGCAAATTATAATCAATGCGTTGCATTTACATTTTTTTTAAGCAAGATACCCAGGAGTTTATTTTTCAACCATAATAAATCATAGCATGGTTCCTCCAGCAACATCAACTATAGATCCCGTCATGTAGGACGTTTTCGGGCTGCACATGAACACAACAGTTTCCGAAATTTCGAGGTGATCCGCAATACGCTTCATGGGAATCATCGTCTCTAGCCTTTTTAGTATAGTGTCGTTTGAATACTGTTGAATCATCGGAGTGTTGGTAAGGCCGGGCTGGATCGCATTAACGCGGATCCCCTTGGTAGCCAATTCAACTGCAATCGCCTTAGTGAACGCAACAACACCACCCTTGGAGGCTGTGTAGGCGGAGAGTCCAGGAAAGCTACCATTGCCGAGGATGCTCGCAATGTTCACGATAGCTGCTCCGGTGACGTTCCGATCTAACAAATGCTGCACTGCTCTTTTGGTGATGAGAAAAGTACCCTGAAAGAAAAAAAAAACGTTTGAATCAAACACCGGATGCGCCCAGGGAATGCGCTAGAGAAAATCTCAGGTGTTCTTAATCAACTAAGAAAGAACACATGGTCAAAACAACTCTGCGGCTGCGCATGAGGGAAAACCAAATAATTGTAACCAGAGAACTAAGCTTTCTTTAGTACGTGCAATACTGCACAAAAATTATAGGCAAATAAAATGTGTTGCTAAACGTTGTTGTTCATACGTAACCATACAACATTTCGCAAAAAGAGCTAAAAGTGTTTATAACATTTCGATTTACCTTAAGATTGGTGCTTATGACATCATCGAATGTGTCGTCAGTTAGATTGACAACTGGTGTGATAGGATGCAGGATACCAGCGCTGTTGACGATTATGCTGATGTTCTTATTTCTGAAGTCCAGCTCTATGCACTGAAAAAGATATTCTACCAACGTTGAATTTCGAACATCCACAAATATGGCCTTGTGAGGAAGGTGTCCGCCTGAAAAAAAAATGTAAGTTTATGGCACAAATAAATATACAAATTGAAATTGCTATTAGCATTCAACTGAAACTTCACATTTTTTTTGTCAAGCATTTTGTCCGAAACAACAAGAATCTGAAGAAGCGTATTTTAGAAACGGATCGTAGATCTCTAAAGGCTGTTATCTGATGAACACATGATTATTATCCTAAATAATAGTACAAAATGGTGTCTGTGGTTTAGTAGTGTTCGCTAATGAAACTGAAATTCACAGTCATTCAACCAACCCCTGAGAATAAAAATAAAAGAAAATTAATTGGTGGCTCCTTTGGGAATGCATTCGCATGACCCTTGTGAAACGCTAACGCTGACCCCTTCACTTCTCTATTTCGGCTTTCCCTTTTGCCTCCTCTATTTTTGGTATCTCTTTCTGGCTCCGTTACAGGGTCAGTGCTAGCGCTTCTTAAAGGCGCACGTCTGTGGCGTTTCTCAAGAGGCATGCCAGCGCATTTCCTAAGGATCCACCAATGGATGTTTTCTTATACGCAGACCTGCATCGGCTTGCCGCTTCTTGCGCAGCCTTTCGGCCAGTCGAGCAACGCGCTGCTTCCACTCCTCTGTCTCGTTCGCCCGCCTTGCACGCTTAGCAGCGGCATCTGCTGCCTGACGCTGCTGTCGCTGTTCACCGGTTTCCCGAACGCATATTGACTTCCACCCCGTGACGTGGATACCCTCTCTCTTTTGTGCTGTGTACTAGTGGTAATGCATAATAAAAACAAACACGTTGAATACAGAAGTTATTTTTTTTTTGTGTTAATATTTCCGACAGCGGCGGACATGAACGTACGAATGAAAGGGGGTCATGAGCCATAAAGTTTTTTTCGCAGGAAATGGCCGAAACACGATTCTCGAGCCCAGGGAGCTCACTGGCGTGGAGACCGAGAAAGGAAACCCAAGACTTCCTTACAATAAAGAACTCGACGAGTTTTTTGTTGTTGTTCCAATCCACATTCAAAGATGTTTTTCCTACGTGCGCAATTATGCCGCTATTGTAACTGCGCAAAATTGCCGTGCTTTGTCGCAAATCTGCGCTTCTGCCTGCTCGTTTCCACCACGATAGAGGCAATAAGTTTGCTTGGGATCCGTTATCAATCTTCAGAATGATATTCTTATTGGCTACCTCAACCGGTACCAGCCACTCCGCTTCATCGCTGGCAACTGTGAGTGTTCCCACCTCCAGAGTCTCAAAGTCGCTCCCTGCATCCGTGGCGTGTTCGTCGTTTTCGTTAGTGATCGCGTTCACTCGTTGTTTTGGACAGCAAGAAGCGAAATGACCTTGACGATGGCATCTCCGGCATTCTTTTCATGTCGCTGGACAGCCTGTCCCTTTGTGAATGAAGTTGCACTTGTGACAGCGGTCTCGTCTAGGTGGTGTTTCTGCTGGCACCGTCGAACGTCTTTTAGTTGTCTTGCGAATACTGAGAATGGACTCTTCGGGCTTGTCCCTAACTTTGTTTTGCTGTGCTGCTAGTTCATCCGCTTTGCCGTAGTTTCTTGTTCGATATACCATTTACTATTTCATCTCTGAGCATTGAGTCGGCCAAACTACCAAATTGGCAGGTCTTATCCTTCAGCAAAAGGTATCGATAGAATTGCTCAAACTGCTCACCTTCTGCTAGCTCTCGGCTTCTGAATACATAACGCTCGTACGTTTCATTCATCTTGGGAGAACAGTAGCTATGAAACTTTTCTACGACCGCTTCGTAGGTCTGCTCCCTCTTGAGGTTGAAAGTGTTGTACACTTCTACGGCCTGCTCTCCGGCGACATGCAGCAGCAATGCAATCTTCTGTCCCATCTTTCTTTTAGCGGGAGGCTCCGTAGCTGTCATGAAGATTTCCAACTGTTGCTTGAAACCTCTCCAGTTTTCAGCAACGTTGCCTGAGACATGGAGTGGCTCTGGTGGTTTCTACGGCAGGACATGCGACGACGTTCGAACCACTTCTGACACCATGTATCAGTCAACGAGCCATCGGGTTCCACATCCAGTGCGAGAGTCACTTCGACTTTATTCTCCTCTGCCTATGAGTCAGGCTCGCGCGGGCATCACACGTGTTAAATTTACATTTGTTCAATTCTCAGCCCTCTGAAATTCGGGGTTTAATTTCGCAGTGTTACTTAAAATAAATCAATAAATAATTAAATAAATAAAAAATAAAAGAAAGTAAGAAAGAAAGAAAGGAATAATATCCGGGTGAAAACGTATGCTAAAAAAAAAAGAAAGACGTTTACAATTTTTTGTAATGCCGAATTACAGCGCATTTCTTGAGGAGGTGGAGGGGAGCGTAAGGAGGGGGAGTATGCCCCTCCTCCCCTCTGTCTCTCCTGCTCCCCTACCATTTAGCGGGAAAGTTTCGCTAACTTTCCCGCTAAATACAGCGGAAAAAATTCCCCGCTAGATTTAGCGGGGAACTTTTTCCGCTAGCGGGGAAGTTTATTTGCTAGCGGGGAAATTTTCCGGCTAAATTTAGCGGGGAATCTTTTCTTCTAAACGTAGCGGGGAAATGTTTTCGCTAAATTTAGCGGAGAATATTTTGCGCTAAATTTAGCGGGGAATTTTTTCCGCTACATGTAGCGGGAAATTTTGTCCGCTGAATTTATCGGGGAATTTTTCTGTTACATATAGCGGGAAAATTTTCCTGCTAAATTTAGCGGAAAAATTTCCCGCTAAATTTAGCGAGGAAATTTTAAAGCTAAGTTTAGCGGAAAACTTTTTTCCGCTAAATTTAGCGGGGACATTTTTCCGCTACATTTAGCGGAAACAATTTTCTCCACCTCCTCCTCCTTCGTGACCCTCGTGACGTCGCACGTGACGTCACGTGTGAGGTTATTATGGGCACGTCCCATAATGTAGCGCGCGGTTACGCCGACGGCAACGGCGACGGCGACGCCGCTCATGCCGGAAACGGGCGCCTAAGAGCTGCGCTCTAAAACGCGCTTGTATCAAATATTATTTATTCAGCTGGATTTGGCGTTGGTGCCATTGTTATGGGCAATACTGCCCCACGACAAAAGTTGCACACAAGTGTTGCTTCGATAAACGACCATACCTTATAATGAATAAACGCCTGGGGGTGGTCGCTACGAATCACGTTTCATCCCCCCCTGCTCCATCAACCTACCCTGCCGCCGCGCAAGGTGGAGTGGTAAAGAATGTAATATAGATGTTTCAACTGCCCCTCTTCCCCATTTCATGCAATCTCTATGGTCCATAGCTTTCACAGTTACAAAAACATAACCTATCCTTACTCTAAAGTTCAAATAGTGTGGCCGAAACTGGAAACCAAAAAAGTAGCTTTCGTCATGACCCGAAAAAACAAGGATCTCCTGTCCTGAATGAACCTTGATTACATAAGCGGTGAGACCCCTTTTGAGATTGGTTCGAGATTAAATACACATGTGGTGTCATTTTCCCTGGGCCATTGACCCTGTGCTTTGATCAAATCATAAAATACAAGTCATTTTTCCTTTTGTTTGGTGTGTGTGTGTGTGTGTGTGGGGGGGGGGGGGGGGGGGGGGCGTCTGCGTGCGACATGCCAACGCCCCGTTTGCACGTCGAAATTCAGAGTTTATCGAATAAATCGGAATTCAGCAAAATTTCACCGGTGGGTGTTTTTTGGAGTTTTGCACCCAAGTCACGGAACCAGAGTCATAAGGCAGGATTCGTGGTTCGCCCGCTCTTCCTGTGTGGCGACAAGAAAAGAAAAATGAAGTTCCATTGGTGGATCCTTAAGGAATCCTTTAGCATTACCTTTTGGAAACGCCACACAAGTCCGCCTTTGAGAAACGCTAACGCTGACCCCTTCACTGTTCTCTTCTGGCTTTCTCTTAAGCTTCCTTTTTTTACTGCCACTTTTTGGCTTTGTTAAGGGACCAGTGATAGGTTTCCCAAAGGGGGACGTGTGTCGCGTTTTCCAAGGGTCATGTTAACACATTCCCTAAGGATCCACCAATGAATCTTTCTTTAATTCTTTCTGGTGAAGCGGCCTCGCCGAGCCCACCTCGCGAAGCCTCTGTCGCACGCAGACCCGCGTCGGCTTACCGCTTCTTATGCCAGTTTCGGCCAGCCGAGCTAGGCGCTGCTTCCGCTCCTCTATCTCGTTCGCCCGCCTTGCACGCTTAGCAGCGACATCCGCTGACTCACGCTGCTCGTCCTGTTCAACGGTTTCCCGCGCGCACATTGCCTTCCGCTCCGTGACGTCGCCTCCCTCTCGCCACGCCGCACTGCGCGCGCATTGGCTTCCTCCTTGTGACGTCGCCTCTCTTTCGCTTTTGCTCTTCACTAATTTCCTCCTTTCTACTCTCTACGTGGCACGCTTTCCTTTTCACTGTGTTGCCCACAGACAGACGCCATCAGCTTTTCCTTCTAATGTAAGTACTAATGCTTACGTTTGAAAAGCGGAAATGCTTACGCATTCCTTCTTTCTTCCTTTCTGACAAAGACCATTCCTTTATCAGCCACGCCTCTGTCATTCATCAGCGTCGTCCTGTTTCTTCGGGTTTTTACTCTAAGTGTATACTCTTTGCGCATGTTTAGTTTTACCATTTTTTGTGTATTCTAAGAAATTTCAGTTAAAAGTTACGCCTTGTCCTGTGTGCTACTCGTCTTCTTATGCTCGTTTTTTTTGCCTAATATCCACATCATGCATTTAAAAACCCCGAACAAGAACTTCAAGCAAGTAAATCCAGGCCCCTTAACAAATATATAGTGTCGCGCTCAGGAATTATGCAGTTCCATGGATTTGTCAGGGTTGCTGAAGAGTGTCCGGTAAAGAAAGAAACTGCATCTGGACATATTCTTAAATGCGACAACGCATAAGCCTTAAATACCCCTTAGGGCCGCTACCAGGGGAAAGAGGCTCGTGGCAGGTACATTAGGCAAGGTGTTTCTTTAAACACTTGTCCGTGCTCGAGTTGGAAGGCCCTCTAATCACGCGCAACACAATGCGTCATTAATTTATTTATATTTTTTGTGAAACGGCGCAGTGTATGCGCAGCACTTTTGCATTATAAGTTCAAGACCTGGTTCACCCTGTACTTCGTAAACCAATACTTTTTGGCAGTGAGAAAATACAATGATCAGAACGGGGCTAATGTTTTCCAGAATTATAGCGGCATTAGTGTCGATGGTTTTTTAGAGCTCTTGGCATTTTATTTGAATCACGCTTTCATGGCTTTTGATGGGGACATTTACGTCAAAGGAAAGGCACTTGTATGGGTTCCAATGTTGCCCCCTGTCTTGTGTAAAGTTTGTTAAGCAGTTGCTTTAAGGCCATTTCGGTGATGTTGAACGACAGTAGATTTCAAACAGTTAGGTACGTCAATGATTTCCTCATATTTGGTCGCTCATGTGAACTCACTAGCAGGAATATAGCAGAAGCGCTTGATGTGTTCCACTCGTGTTTGTATAGGTTGACGTTTGCACATGATATACCTAACGTCCCTTGATACTTCTTTTTACAAGCAACGAGAACCAATATAAATGACAAAGCATATTTTGCTGGAACAAAATGGCGTCATTCAGTTGAGGCTTCTGGTGTGCGCCACCATTCGCTTCCGAAAACCAGCACCGCCACGCAGTCGGCGCTTCAAAGAATGTCGCTACATGTAGGAAGCTCTTATCTTGGTACTTTAGATATACCCAATGATGGTAAAGTGCAGTTTCTGGAACTTACGCTATATTTACAAAAAGACCACATTTGCTGGACGTATGCTCCTCGATCATAAAAGGACACACTGCCTCATGACCCAGCTCATTCGAAAGTGGTAAATTAAAGCATATCAAGCTCGTACCGTGAAATATCCTTCAAAAACGTCCTGTTGGAAGAGCGCACTAAATTGCTTTTCCAGATAGATTGAGCGCCGGCTTGGGCTTTTCACAGAGCGCATTGATTGAGGAAGCGGAAACCTTACTAAAAATATGAAAATGTTGAAAATACCAAAACCGAACCGCGGAAGCACGTCTTTTATGCGAGTAGTCATACCGTACTAGCACACTGTCACCCACAAACTTAAGAAAGTCTCTGAACGCTAAAATGTATGTTTTTTTTTCTGGGTCTGAGAAGATGGCGATGTTGTGCCACATAATCAATAACACAGAGCGAAGTATAGACCCGCGCGGCACTAAACACCGGAGAACGTTCACCGATTGTGCCACAGGGGTTGTTTATGAAATTCCAATGTCATGTGGAATGACGTATATAGCTGTGCGAATTGTGTCCGAAAGCTTGCATCTTCCACAAGATCACCACCGTCAGGATATGTTGCTGTTCATTGTAGCAGGTGCTCACGCACCCCTGCCTTCAGTGACACCAAGAAGATTACAGGATATAAAGATTAAGTGTCATGGGGAATTTATGAGGCGTTTGAAATTAGAACTAAAGGAAAACATGTATGAGTACACGTCATTAACTTTATATTCAAATCAATATAAATATAATTCCTGAAATGCGGGATGTGCCACAATACATAATGACGTAATGGCTATGCCTTTCGTGAAGGCTGTCTATACTTGTGTTTTCGAATAAAGTTCAGCTGAGAGTGCACCTTCTGTTGTCCCTCTTCCTTTGGTCCTTGTGTTATGTCGGTTATGTTTTCATGAGCTACAAACTGGCTTAAATTACCACCCTATATAAAGGTGTTTTAATTCTCATCTTCGAAGAACTAGCTCGGAGTAAAACCATCGTCCCAACTTTATTTCTTGCGTCGAAGAGATATCTTCTATAAAGACCACTCTTACTGGTCACTACCTAATCCTGAAACGTTCGATATGTTAATGTAGTGCACGATGTCATGAGCAATGGTGTCTCATATATTTTCCCTAACCCAACCCCTGACTAACCAGAGAAGGTGTCAAAATTAGTGCAATAAATAGCAATATTATTTCGAATGAAACAACTTCCTGCACAGGAACACTCGCTTTCCGGTGTCTTATAATGTTATTGACCTGGTCTTGCTAATTACACCAATCCGGAAAACAGGAAAATACAAAAAAAGCTTATAAAAACATTGTCGGGTCATATCGCATCTTCCGTTGCCTTTCCGACATAAACTACAAGGTGGTAACTGCAACCCATATTTCCGCCTACTGACCATCGCTCAATGGACTAAGACATCGTTTATGTGGCTCATACAAAGCCATACTTCTACGAAGGCGAACCCTCTACCAGTGCCGCATGACCTGACCTGCAAGCACCCCGGAGAATCGTTATGGAGATGACCGTCATCTCCGCGAAAAAGAGGCATGACTACGCGCGTTTTTTGCGCGAGCATTTCTGTCGTGCTGGTACAGGCCATCTCTCCTGTTCTGTCCACATTATACTGTCACGTATATCTTATATCATGACCATCCTCACAATATCTTAAATGAAGAGAAAACTAACAAATGGTTTGCCTCTGCTCAGCCGGGAAATGTACGAGGGTGCTTCTAGCCGAGAGCCAAAATCCAATATAAATATAATGCTTTTAAGGTTCATACGGCAGCCTACCTGCACACTGAAGAAAACGAACACACATTCATTAAAGCTAAAGAACGACTAAATATAGTAAATAATTTTTGGCGTGCATTTGCGTATTTTAACTTTCTGTGAAAATATGTTCTTACACTATTGTGACATCTGAACCCTTTCAACGAACGAAACTATTTTCATACGGTACGACGTACTTAGCTGTTTCAGGTACTGGATAGTTTCGTTTCCTCCAGTCATGTTTCTATCAGCTACGATAACGGTGACGTTCTCACGTGCGAGTACCATAGCAACACTCCGGCCAATGCCGCTGGCTCCCCCAGTCACAAGTGCCAGCCGACCTTCCAGTTCCAGTGAGGAGGTTCCTGGATCGTATTCCGGCTTTCGGTCTGTCTCACTTCCTTCATTTTCGCTTTCTTGCGGTAACCCAGGTGAAGGTGAATCAGCAAGAGCATCACCACTCGACGCACGTCCCGTAATTATGCAATAAAGGACAAGCCAGAAAACAAATTGGCGACTATTTAACATGGTGCAAATGCACAAGACCTGCGAACACGTTACAGAAAATCGCTGGCGTCCCGATAAAATAGCAATCTATTCGTTTATCTATTTATATAATTTAATGACCTTTAAGAAGATGGGGAAAGCTACACCAATCCTCCTACGTGTTCGATTCAATAAAAATACCAACATAGCGGCTTCGTCGACTATTTTAAAGCGAAAACAAAGAAAGTTGGTATTACATGAAACAGCTGCAAAGTCTTCGTATAGCTGACTTTTGGATATACGTAAATGCGCACTTCCTCTTCTTAAAAGATCGCACCGTATGCAAACTCTTCTTTATGTCTGACTGCTTGAGCAAATGGCTGCTAATAACTGAGATAACTCTAAGCTCGTGGTCGCTTAACGCCCAACTCCACAAGAAGGTGGCTAGGGGGAGAAAGGAAAGAAATGTGTTTTCTATCAAACGCCCATATGCACACATTGGGTCTTGTACCTAGTCGTGGCCAATATATTCAAGCAACGTCAGCAATCACTGGACGCTTGATTCACTCGGAAAGATTAATGCATTTATTAAACATACACTGCATTTCTATGTTGGCAGCTGCGTCGTTGAGCTATTTGTCGGAGTTCACACACAGAACCCGGCTTTACGAATGAACCAACACGTTTTTGTTTCAGGTTAGCAACCACACCATGGATACTATCCTACTCTAGGAACCCGGAGAATGGAAGAATGGCCCGCACATTTCCACAGCTTTAAGGTAATAGGACTTGTATATTTACTTGCCAAAACAGTATTCGGGGCCTTGTGGTCACCAATACTGGTTTCATTAGGTCACCAATAGGGATGACAACGATGAAAAAAAGAGTGAAGACATCTAGCCTCGGGAATATAAGAAAATTACGCTTTCGAAAGCCATGATTCAAGGTTATATTTTAATATATTTTCTTTAGTTGACTCCCACACAGTATAATCAAACTATTATTCATTGTCGTGTTGCCGGCGTTCGAACTTCCTAGAAAGGACGAATTGGCGACCATGAAAACAAACCTGCACTCTAAGAAAGAAAAAGAAGAAATAAGGTAGCAACGGCAGGTTTTCCTCCAATCTACTCACGCGCACCCAAGCGGACACAAGAAGGAGGGAGGAACGAGCCATTTTCCTTCTTCTCCAGGCAGACGGGAGAAAGGTTTCGCGCTGCTGCCTAATCTTTTTTCAGTTTCGTTTTTGGAGCACGTCGGCCACGTTGTTTAATGAATGTTGTTGAGTTCATTGACCTCCAGCGGCAGCGAACGCCGCCTGCAATCGCGTCTCCTACCTGAAACAAGCATAACATCTCGGTTGTATTGACGTTTTTAACGCAATTTTTTTTTTCCTCAAACGAACAACGAAGCCGTTAGAAACAGCAAAGTTCCAAAGCAGTGAGCAGCGCTACGTAAACTGGGCTAAGATGGCCGCCTCCGGATTTCGGAATTATATGGAAAGATGTGATGACGTTGACGGCGTTATGGAAATCGCAAAAACTGCGTCCAAGACAGGCAGGTTTTGCTGCCGGTGCACAATAAAAAAGATATTGGCTTTGGCAAGACGTCTGCTAAAAACATACAATTGGTTCCATTCGCCTGTATTTCTCTGCTTTTTTTAAAGCTTGGTTTTAGATAACCGTAACACCCTGTGTACCTAAGCGACCAGGCGCACTTTTCCCCCACAAAATTACTTAATATGAGGTCATGCGCCTAATTTCCGCGGGAGTTCAAACATCGTAAACATGGCGGCAACCCAGATTTCTGGTTCACAACACTTTGGTGTCCTAATTTGAATTGAGTCGATTAGGCACTTGATTATCGATATGATGGGCATCTGCCAAATTGGTCATTGGCACTCACCAACATCGCATCCATATTTCTCCTATGCAACGCATAGTTTTTGTAGAAAGTTTTGGCCAGCATTCCATAACCTCCCTGTAAATTTAATGTACATAGGTTCCATTGGGACGAATGCTAAAAAAAAAGATACGTTTGTTTTATTTCAGGGGTATTGCAAGCATCAACCCACCGAGGGGAACCAAAAGTCTTAAAAGGAAGACGAAGCAACACTGTGTGTCACCCGCAGTTGCCAAGCTGATGGCGTCCCTGGAGGAGTATGCCTTTTAAGCGGAAACATCCCTAAATGCTTCCTGATTTAAATAAAAATGTCTGTTCCGAAAATGTCATCTCTAAGCCCAAGCAAGGGAAAGGGAAGGAATATAATGTGCTTAATGATATATCGGGGTCGTAAATAGACCGGTATGCTGTCAATTGCACCGGAAAAAATGGCTTCCGTGTGTAGCTAGCTCAAAATGTTCACCATAGGTGTACTCTAGTGGTGCACATCACCTTGTAAACTTCTAAAGCGTAGATCCATTTCTGTGAGAATTAAGGAGAAGAATCCTTATAGCCTCTATGGCCGGCACTGATGCAGGCAACCAAGTCGCAGTGAGCGGTTAGAGCCCGATGCGAAATGAGCACTCGCATTTCACATACAATGGGGGATTCATTTCGCAACGGGCGGGGGTTAAATCGAGCGATTAACTGGCTCTAACAAAGTCAATGCGACTTGGTGGCCTGTGTACTTGCCCGCCATAGAGATTAAGAGGAATAGTGTTGTTGTTTCTCAAAGAAATGGAGCTGTACATTGCACGTTTACAAGATAACTTGTGCTATTAAAATACTTGTTTGGTTAAAATTTGATCTAGCTGTGTGCAGAAGCTAATTGTTAGGGATCAATGTACAGCCTGTTACTACTTAGGCCACCCTACATGAGTGCTTGCTGTTCAAAACAAAAAGTTTAATTAGGTAACTTTATTTTACAATTAGCTTACTCGACTTGGCGGACACTACAAACAAGGTTGCTTGTGCGAGTAGGTGGTTAATTAACAGAGATTTTTATTACCTTCTAATTAGTATAAGGAGCCATATTATTTTAATTAGAAACTTGCTGGCCATGGTCGAAAGCCACTAAATCTGTTCATTAGGAATATTGGGGGCACGCGCGTTGTTTTGACAGTCATTTAACGTAAAATCTATGCATCTCATAGATATAGGGTTGGCACCAGATTAGTCAGTCAAGGGAACCATTTAATGAGGCACGTAGTGCTGAGGATAATTAAGTTTTTAAATAGTTTTGCATACAATAATAATAATCAGTTCCAGTTAGAGACTTGCTGGGCATAATCGGAAATCACTAAAACAGCTAATTTTAGAAGGATGTGAGCACGTTCGGAGTGTGGTATTTCACAAAAGTCACCACTTTTAATGCAGGAGCAAGGCTGGCAGAGCGAAAATATGGATGATGAGATGGAAAAACATGGAGGTCACGACACATTCGCAGGAGCTAGAGAAGCAATACATGGGCACTTCAAGTCTCTAAATTTGAATAGTTTAGTGGTTTCTGACGATGCTCATAAGTTTCTAATTGTGTCTATATGCTTATTTTTCTAACGAAAAGGTTAATTAAAACATATGTCGTTCCCAGTGGCCGCCAAGTCAAGTAAGCTAATGACACTATCAAAGTGCCCTAGTGCAAGTTCCCTTCAATATTTTTGTCCAGAGAAAGAATACCAGGTATATATTCAGGAAATGTCATCGTTAAGAGCCCAAGAGGGCAGAGTTAAGAGTCGAAGTAGGTATGTTCAATAAATTCTATTTAGTCTGAGCCCCAAGAACAGAAAAGTTAAGAAATAAAACTGCAGTTTCTAATAGTATGTTGAAGAGATGCCATCTGGTCAGAGCCAAAGCGTGGCAAATGCAAGAAATAAAGATGCTATTTACAAATATTACAATATCTCATGTTTTCTTTCTTTAACAAGTTGCACGACTTCTTTCATAGCAAACAACCCGGCGTTAATAAATCCAGGAAGGTGGGGAAGGTGTAAATATGGCGCGCTCCGAAAATGATCAGTGGTTTATTTCAATTGATCTTGAATATTTTATCTTACTGACATTTCTGTCCCACAGAAAAAAAAAAAAGTTCCGAAGTTGATATGAGAAATAATATACTTTATATAATTGTTGTGACAACTGCCAGCAATTTTTGTTCCTGTGTTGTTGTGGCGGCTGCTGGCAGAATATGCACTATCTCCTTTACTTTATAATCTCGAGGCGCGAACTCGCACCAGGCTTCATAGGAACAACCAAGGTTTCGACAAGCTCGTTTCGGCGAGCTCCTACCGCCTCGGTCGCCGGCACCTCGCGACGCCGACGAGCGAGGAGATAAGCGCGGAAAGACGCTTTCGATGAAACGAACACGGGAACTTTTCAATGAAATTAAACTCGCATTAAAACGTCGCTGCGTCGACAAACCGATCTGCGATGTAACATCGTTTGTTTGATGAACTGATTGCTACCGGGCATAATTTCGAAATGCTAGGCCTCGCTTGTTTTTGTTGGGGCGGGTACGCGCCCGACCGCGTCGGACAGCGAGCGCCTATAGTACAGGGCAATACTACAGCTCTATGAAACACCTTCTGAAATGCCTATGATGTTCCTGCTGATCTACAAGTAGCCAAAGCAATCAAAACCGATTCCTGCTGCTCTTCAAGTAGCCAAAGCAATCAATCGACGAGGCCGTCACCGCCACAGGTCAAAGCTTTGGAGGTGCGGAAGCGGTTGTTGGAGAATAGGTAGCCTCGTTACCGGCGCCTCAGCGTCGCTCGGAATCCGTTCTCATGTTTTTCGCGGACGGAGACATTCACTAAATGTGCGCGGGCAGTCACAATTTCTAAATCCCGGGACCAAAATCTTGTTTTGAAAATGTTTTTTTTTTTTTTTTTTTTCAAAATAGCTGATCGAGTGATGCTTCATCCACCTCATCGAAGGCTTGCGGCAGCCATAGTTGACGAAGGGAGCAACCTCAGTGGGAGCAACTATAGCGCCGAACCTGAACTATGGTGCCTGGAACGCGTCTCCGACCGGTGTGTTTACCGCGGCCAAAAAAGTGGTCCCTTGATTTCCTCCTGATGACGTCATAGAAGTGTCATGTTGTCGCCGGTCGCGATCCTGTCGGCGTCCTAACAGTTGTGGTATATATGGCAGACGCCTGTTCTGCTACAGGTCGCTCTCCACTGTGACAGTCCACGGAAGCTGCAGCAGCCGGAAGTTTGGACGCCTGGGACGCCGTGACGACAGCGACACTCACGTTCGCTCGTGCTTTTCGCCAGCATTTCTACGGCCAACCACCAGGATTGCGACAGTCAACAGCATGACACTCCGGCTTCTGTGACGTCATTTGTGTCCACTTCGGGACCACTTTTCAGTTTTCATGTATGGGCGGGATAGGACGCTAAACACACCAGTCGGAGACGCGCTCCAGGCACCATACCTGAACTGGAACCGGCGCAACTTTCATCCAGCGCTGAGCGCTGCAGTTTCCACCCCACCTCTCCTATCATATTTCCTTTCTTTTCTTCGAAAGCATGTTAAAAGGTTCTATTCACGTGCTGACCTATCACCCACAGCTATCACCCAGGCCATGCACGTAGCCAGGATTTTGATTCAGGAGGGGGGGGGGGGGGGGGGCGCCCATGACCAAATGCTGTATGAGGGGGAGGGGGGAGAGGAGGCCAACACCTCCTAGAAATAAGGTCGTAGAGCTCTTCTCGTGACGTCGCAAAGGAAGGCCATCGGGGGCGCGCGTCGCAGCGAAGGCAACGCGCGTGGATCGACCGTCGTAACGCGCTTTTAGTCACATACGCGTGTCTTTTTAGCTAAAATGAAAGCAGCACATAGCAATGGCTCTAGAACACATTTTATTACATGGACAAAATATTACACCGCTAAATAGTCGGTACGAAATGGCACGAGGTATGCGCATAAGACGCCTATAGAAAAATGTGACTGTTTTAAGTCGAAAACATTGAGTCACGCAATTATTGCTGTAGGAATGCATATTTTATACAGAAATACTTCCACAAAATGGCGAGACACGCAGTGATTGGACACAGCAAAACAGATCACAGTTAAAAATCAGGTAGACGTAGTCAACGCGGACACTGCTAGAAAGCGTCATTTATGTTATTGCGTGCAGTCACTGAATTCTTGCATTACACCGCGGCCACATGGCAAAATTAATGTAATTTCGATTGAATGACATTATGGGGTCGACAAATCAGCTTTCGACGCTCGTATAATCACTCAACACCGCGAGCTGATTAAATCCCATATCATTTAATGAAAACATATTAACTTTTTCATGTGGCAGGGGTACTAAACTTACTAGTTACGGTCAACTAATATGTTTGACCCAATGGGCTCGAGCTGCCTTAGAACAAATAATAACTTATTTTGTATACGATAATACTATTACCTTATTACAGTTAAGATTCTAGTATAAACGCGGTAAAGGCAATAAAATAGCTTTATTATAAATAAACACACAAGCACAAACACCACACTTTCAATAATCACACAAACTTGTTATTCACCTTCCAGTAAAAACTAGAATATTACCACGCATATTTACAAATGTCGACACAACTGCACACGGATAACGACGAAAAACAAAATTCTATTCTATCACGACTTAAAAAAAGAAGATTGTAACATGATTAAGAAAGCCCGTAAATAAGTTGTTTCTCACCTGTCGATCGTGTCCATACCTCCCGTACTATGCGTCAAGAGAACATTTCAACACAAACTCAAAGTCTCTCTCTGTCGAGAGAGAGGTCCATAATCGACCAGTGTCGTCGTTGACTAGTTGCCACACGTGTCACTCAAACCGAAGCAGGACTTGTTTCGCGAATCCACGTAAATGTCGTAGTATCAAGCGAACACAACAAAAAACTATCGAGACTGCGATGACGACAGAAAAACGACGAAGGAAAGAAGTCTCAAAAGAACCACCCGAGAGCAGCGGCAGCATTGTGAGACGAGAGGCTTAACGTTGTTGACCCATCTCTTGCTCGTGTGCGATCCCTGAGGCGATGACCGGGTTTTTCTTTGGTTCCCTTCCATTCTGAAATGTCACAGCGTTCATTCTCAGACAGTAAGCATCGCACACATAACGTAAATTTACCAGAATCGGAGCCCGCATGAGGGAAGAAAATGTCACATTGGAAACAGTTCATTCGAAACGTGTGGAGTTACTGCGGGACTGCACGTAGTCCGGTGGTTATGGGGAAAATTCTATATATAATTTTGGTACTTTCAACCTTGGTACCACGTTGTATATTACGTTTATATTATATATATAATAAATTATACAAGACTGCGCTTTTAAAACGTATATTAATGTCGGATAAGCGCGCACAAACACGACCGCGCCGCTCGATAACAAAACATTTTTTTTTTTTCACGTCGATATCAGATGTAGTTTCTCACGTAGTTGCGCCATGGCCTTCCTTCTCCGACATTGTGACGTAACCACTCGGAGCGCTACGGCCTTATTTCTAGGAGGTGCTGAGGAGGCCCCAGCAAAACGGAAGATTTTTTTGGGGGGGGAGGGGCAGGGGGGGGGGGGTCCTCGTGGGACCCCGCCCCCCTCCCCTCCCCCACACACACATACACACACCCCACCCTGGCTACGTGCCTGACCCAGGCAGCGTTGCACCCTAGGTACATAATTCGTCCATGGTGCTGCTCACGGTCGGGGCCAAGGCCTCCGCTCCCTCTCCCCTAAATTGAAGGTGCAGTGGAAGCTACGTGTTTGCCGGACATATCAATCGCCTGCCTCTTATCATTGACCTTGCTCTCCGCGAGTGAGTAATATATGAGGGGGTGTAATCAGATGTGGTGAGGCCGTTTTTTGAAAGCTGGACAACAAGGGGCACACAAAGCGCACCACGTTGCAAAAACCTCTATCTTATAGCCCTCTACATGTTTTCAATGGCCACCTTTACCCTTAAATCATTATTTTAAAGGCTAGCTTATTACTTTTAATTCAATAAATAATTAGACTCAATAACACAATTACTGGCTCATTGGCAAGACGCCTGCTAACAACAAACAGTTGGTTTCATTCGCCTAGAGCGTTCAGTCCTTTTTTAAAGCTTGGTCTGAGGTAGCTGGGGCGCCAAGTACTTTGCTTTCTATATTTACTACCAAAACACGATGTCGTCGAGGAATAACAGAAACTGTTTTCTTACAGAAAGTGAGTTTTAATTGACTGTTTATTTACCCTGCAACTACGTTTTTGAGAATAACGTAAATTCTTGTTTTTTTACCGAGAATATCAGTTTCGGTGGATCATTTTTTTATCCAATAAATTAATTTCTTGTAAATAATGTAATCTCTGTTTTTTCACCGATAAGTGTGCCTGTAGTTCATCTTAACAGAACCACTTTGTTATTTTTACCTAAACTTTCTGGATATTTCCTGTTATATTACATACATTTTTACAGAGTACTAGTTTGTTCAGAGTTGTAGCCTTATCAAATACTCGTCATTCGAATCGAGAACAGTAGGCGTAGTTGAGCCCGTCGGCACCACTTTTTCTTAGACGGGGCTTACCTCAGAGCACGGGCGCCTCATGCTGACACTACAATTGTAAATGATGACGCCGTCGCGATAAAGAACGTCGTTATCTTCAGCGCGAATGTTGAAACATTTTGAGTGGAAGTTGCTGTCGCACTCACCACAGCAAGCGATAGAATGTTGCCTGGACGAGATAGGCAGCATGCACTCAGAAAAAAAAAAAAAAAGAGGCAGCATGCACTCAGCGCACACACCCTTTCCGCCCGGCATCATTCGAAGGAAATGAGCCGGCCACAAACGGTGGCCGAGGCTCTCTCGTTGGGGGAAGTTCTGGTCCTCGGAGCCTCTTTCTTTTTGCGCTTTCCCGTCCCACGAATCTGCCTATACTTGGTTTCAGCTTAGGTCCGAGCGTGGCCGTGGTTATGAGGCGAAGGTCCAATCAAACAGCGCAAAAAGCGCAACGTCATGGCGTTCTCAGCTCTCGATAGAATGTGCCAGCGGTGGAGCACGCGCAGAAAGACGGCGCACACCGCTGGTTGTATCAACTGCGGACAGGACGCCATTACGGTGCGCCTTTTTTGCCGTTTGATTGGCCCTCGGGCTCGTAACATCGGCCACGCTCGAACCTAAGGTGAAACAAAGTATAGTACGGTAGCGTGTGTCCTCTCCAGGTGAATCTGTCTGATACGACAGCGCCGACCTTTTTTTCGTTATTTTCATTTATTAGTTTGGCTGACGGGCACAGCGTGGTAGCCAATGCACAAATAAACCTGCTTCTTCGGAATTCTCGTGTTAGGGAGTGACTCCTCTCCATCGGAACCCCCGGCAGCTTTTGGACGGATCTGGTCGTAGCAGTCTTCAGCATCGAGCTTCGGAGTGGGATCTACCTTTTTGTACAGTACGGTAAGTGGAATCCCGCAGTGTATATATCGTATCATTTTTCTCACAAGGCTACCCACATCAAAATACTACCGTGGAAAAGTATCGGATTGTAGCGCAATCCACCATGCACAACACCCAAAGAACAAAATGCGCCGTAGAGTTATGTCTAAATATGCAGTGTAAGCCACATGACTAATAAAAAATTATATACAATTTATTTATTAGAAATAGTGTTCTCTGGCATTAGGGAGATGACGCGACGAACTAGTGCCTTTGTGTATTCGGCGCTCGAGCACCGCTAGTCGTTGAGACAGAAAGCCTCTAGCGGTAATTCCCTGCAACACAAACCGGGCAAAACGCTTATTTATCTAAATTAAAACAATATAATGCCCCAGGCTTTTGTTTATTTTGAATTACCGTTTCGAAGGCTGATCGAGGAAAATCAGGAGAAAATCGTGGATGGTTTTATTTTTAACTGCCGCTCAAATATTGAACGATTTTGACTTTTTTGATATTTTACATTTCCGGGCGCAATGCAAAAAACACTTACTAGAACAGTTGAGCGCTTACTTTTTTTTTGTAAAAGTGAATAAAGCATGAACTACTCTGTACAAAAAGTTTCAGCCTAAAAACTCATTTCTATGTTGTGTAAACAAGGCGCCGATGAATGACTAAATATGAAAGAGTTGATCAAGAGGAAGGTTTGTCGTTTTATTTTACTAGACATATAAAGTTGCATAAACAATCTCTAACTGCATCAGGTACACTAGTAGCCTTACTTTATGTAAAAAAAAAAAAACTATTTACATTGTAGAAAAATTTATGTTTATATTCTTGTGGCGTTCAAAGTTGCGTCTACGCGCAATAGAGAAAAGGTTGCGTCTGAGACGAGGTGGTCCTCTCACAATGTTTTTTTTAAACGTTTTTTTGTGTGTGCAAAAGTAATGTTCATGTTGTTGTGTGGACATGTCTTGTTCTTTTGAAAATCAAAAATTAGTGATGACCGTCCTTATCTCGACACACCTTAAAATAAAACAGAACTCAGTAAGTGTTACATCGCAGGATGTATTCTTTATTTGTTTGTAAATAATGGTAAATTAACCTTCATGATACATCTGAACATGCAAGATCGGTATGCTTATGGAAAAACCACACTACAACCCCTAGATGTGTGCGCGGGGTGTGCATATATGTGTCAATTAATAATATATATCATTACTGGTAAGCAGCTTTTAACCCCGCATAATGAATTTTGGCAGTCTTCGCTTGTTATTACTCCAAGGCGGCTCATTATACCTTTTTCATCTTTTTGATCTCAATGAGTGCGTGGTGTAACTCGCAGTTTTATGCTTTACAATGTCTGTGTTTTTATAAACTACTACTTCAATCACGGCAACTAGAACTCAGAAGCACGCTCCGGCTCCCGGAAGTCTTTTGTGTCTCCTAGACCTTTCGAAGATGAAGAAAGACCCAACCAAGTTGTTCGAATGCTTTCCCTTAAGAAAAATAATATATCCGCAGCTTCGTTCCTCACATCTTTTTCTTCTCGTGCTCAATGCCAGGAAAGTCACAACATGTAGCAGCAGCTGGGCATCCCTGCGCTTGAATGGCCTCCAATAGGCGCCGACTCCGGTATTACTGCAAGCATCTGGACCATCGTGAACACAACCTTTCGAAAGATCGTTCCAAGTGGCAACAGAGAAGCATCTGTGGGCCGCCATAAAAGAGAAGTGGGAACGTCTGCGCAACAACCAAGACATTGCGCAAAGCTTGTATAGTCGTCGTTGCCTAGACGTCTTCAGGATGTGGTGAATGTCACCGGATCTGAAGCACGGCGCTAGCCTTCGAAAGAGCTTGGCAGCCGCGGAAGCGTTTTTCGGGTGTTGCAGGTCAATAGCAAACAAATGAAGTAGCAGCTTCTGCTTTCTAATATTGCAGTCTGTAGTGGTTTGACCTTGCTTGTTCGGTTCATTCGGCGGCGGAGTTCGAGGCCTCTTCATTTTCGTGGCAAATAGTTACTGTTAAAACGCAATTAAAAAAGACGGGACCGACGTCTCCTTTTTATGGTTATTTTGCAGCTTAGAGTGACAGTGGCTGTGTCACGAGGTATGGCTTGTAGTACCCACAATCAGACCTCCTCCGCATATCTAGCAAAGAGGGGCGTTAGTGCTGGTCATGCGGAAAGGCGTCCTTCGAAAATGCTGATAGCGGAAAGCAAAATATAATGGTGCATAGAACACACGGTTTCTGCCAAGAAACAAGAACAAAACAGCTAATAAACTGAATATTGAGTGAGTGCACAGGCGAGATAGTTGGTGATACGCATTTGTTTTTAGAAACGCCGGTGATGACAGACGAAAAAAAAGCGGACATACACAAAATGTTATCTGTTTGCCCACTAGTTTCTTTCGTTGTATCCATCTTAAAGAAAGTGTAATACACAACAGTGCTGAAAATGTAGTGTTGGCAAAATACTGAGATGGACATGAACAGGTCTTGTTCGCAAGCAGTTTTGACTAGAGCACACACAAGGGAGCAGCGCGGTAGTACAGCGAATAGAGCGTTATTTTTTGTGATGTCATATATAAAGGCGAGGCGAAACGTGCTTAGGTACATACAGAACAAAATTATTTTTGAAGTAACGAAAGTGTAGATAAACACGTGTACTTCGCTTTATTAAGTGCTACCAATGTCATATTCTAGTTTTCTTTCGCATGCTTAAAATAGTTCATATGCACGTGCGAACATTGCTCTGCATGTTAAAATTCTCTTCAAGGAATCTGTACTATTTTCCACGAAATGCTCAACTCCACTTCCGCAATTTTCCTCTGCTCTCTGTTTCGCTCGTTATATTGATCTTACTAGAACCACCAAAGGCTCTGTCTAACTTTGTACCGCCTGCCAAATTTTTGCTTAAGTATATTTGTAAACATTCTCAGTACATGGCAAAAGTGTTTCGTACTTTTTGTTTTAACGCATTTTTTCTCATGTAATACAGCCATGTCCTTCAGGGCAATGCACTTTAACTTGATCTGTGCGGCTGCTCGCGATGCTTGATTTTTTAAGCGCAGAGGTGGCCCATCTCATGGCCAACGCCTCCGAGCAGCAGTAGCGTGCAACGAGCGCAGGAAAGGCGCTTGACACACCAGCTATCGCGCGACTCTGTTATCAAAGTGAGCGCGACGCAAGAGAAAAGTTTCATCTCACTTTCTAAAACCTCGCAGCCAACGAGTGCCCACGGTAACAGCGCCACCTTACAAAAAATAGCTTGCTTAGGCCGCGCGCGCGGGGAGCTCTCAACTTTTGGCGAAGATTGTGCGTCTTTATTTCATGACTGAACGAAGTGAACAGAGCCGGCGCTCCCCGAGCACGCTAACTTACATACATAGTTTCACCTTAAGTCCAGACGCAGACGACGCTACGAGCAGATGGGACCAATTAGACAGCGTCAAGAGCACACCATCATGAAGTTCGTCATGTCACAGTACATGTTCTGTCATCGCTGCGCCTATCATAATCAAAAAAAAAGAAAAGCTTAGTGAGTTTCGCTTTTGGGGCTGCCTGATTTGTCCCATTACCTCGTAGCGTTGGTGACGTCAGGACTTAAGCTGAAATGAAGTATCGACAACACACCGTTTACAAACAAATCCACGTTTGCCCACACCGGGTGTTGGCAATGCGCGCGCGCAGAAACCAGATTCGCCTGAGGCAAGGCATCTCCGAGTGAGCACTGCCGACAGCAGGGTCACCACACTGGGGTGACGTCAGCGTGTCGAGTTGGTCTATGAACGTTCGCAAGTCCTGCCTCAGAGAGCCGCCATCTTGCTCAGTTGGGCTGCGCTTGGACGCGTCATAATCCGATTTCGATGCCTTGCTGATGTGTCGTGATCGGATTGTGGCCGCGCCCAAGCGCACACCAACTAAGGATGATGGCGGCGCCCTGAGGCCGGACTTGCAAACGTGTTTAGACCTTTGCAAAAAAAGCTCTCTTGCCGCAGCTATTTTGCGACTCGGGCGACCCCTAACAGGAAGAAATTTCTCCCACACACCTGAGCTGTAGAAAGCCGGTCAGCGCGGATCCCCATTTGCATTGCGCATTCAGAGTTTGCCCGCTTTTCTTGAAAGTTTTAATGCGAGATCATTAACTGTCCCATAGAGCGAAACGGCGTTATCAGTCTTGAGGCCGCCCTAAATTCCACTGTCCCATAATGCTGCTACCTACCTGTAGCACGTAGCAGCAAATTGATGGCTAAACTCCCATGGCTCGCGAGCGGCATAGTTGAAAGGAACGCCACCCCACACAGAAGTCCTCGCCATGCGGCAGCGGCCTGGCCGCCAGTAAGAGGGAGTGTGTGGCCGGACTCTGCAGAGCGCCGTGGCGGCCTGCCACAAAGCCCCCGGGCAGCCTACGCAGAGGTCGCTCGGCCGGGCTCAGCGAAGCGCGCAGCTTGTAGGAATACGCTACGTATACGAATTATTTCGCATTCCAACACGTTAGTAGTCTTAAGTGTCTTTATAGATTTCTTTTTTTTTTACTTTAGTTGCTTGTTTAGGAAGCTTGCGTCATTTTGTGTGATCTTCCACTGTGAGAACCAGGGATTGCCAGGGCTCTAAGCCTGCTCGGCCTTCGCAGGAAACGAACGAAGAGACCGAACTTTAAGCAGCCCTCGCCGCAGGCCACTCGACGTTCTTCGAGGATTCTTTCTGTGAAAATAATCTTCGAAGGGCCTTCTCGGCTATGTTCCCGGTCTTCGCGAAAGGGTCGTAGGTATAGGGACGGAATACACACGTTCGTTCATTTGCTTTGCTGCTGTGCGAAAGAGCAGCTCTCTTCAAAAGGCGCCGCAAGAGAAGCCGGATTCCGTTCGATCGTCGCGAAGTGACTGCCGTCGACACTGCACATGGGATATGCTGTGTTATTTAAAATCCTTCTCTAATAAATCCTGCTCGTATCACCCCACACCGCGGGGTTCGTACAATATGTTGTGCAATTGATGAGACGCGTTGAATTTATGTGAGTTGGGAATACCAATGCATGCCGGCTATCCTGTGAGGTCCAATGTTTTCGACAGTTGAGACCTTTGTAGATTGACACAGCTGACTGTATGGCGTCGTTAGAAATCAACATAAAATGAAACAAACATTCCAGTTGCATTTGCTCTGTCGCGCACGGACTAACCAAAAATAGCTTTTATTTTAGAGAGCAGCTCTTAGGCGCCCGTTTCCGGCTTGAGCGGCGTCGCCGTCGCCGTCGGCATAACCGTGCGTTGCAATATGGTACATTTCCCATAATGGCCTCACACGTGACGTCAAGAATGTTACGAGTGAAGACCTCGACGAAGGTCACGGGTGACGTCACGAGGGTCACAAATGATGTCACGAGGGTCACTAGGGTCACCAATGACGTCACGAGGATCACGAGTGACATCACCAGGAAGGGGGAGGGGAGGAGGAAGGAAGGAGGGAGGAGTAAGAGCAGAAGGAAAGGACGAGGGGAGGGGGAGGAGAAGAGGGTAAGGAGGAGGAAGAGCGGATACCCTCCTCTCCGAACCCTCCCCTCCTCCTCCTCAAGAGCTGAGCTCTAATTCGGCATTACAGAGAATTGTAAACGACTTTCATGTTTAGAGCGCAGCTCTTAGGCGCCCGTTTCCGCCTTGAGCGGTGTCGCCGTCTGCGTAACCGTGAGGTCATGTGAGCCCCGTGAGGTAGCGTGACCCCGGTGACATCGTGTGACCCTCATGAGGTCCCGTGACCTCACGGTTACGCCGACGCCGACGCCGCTCGGAGGGGGGAGTAGAAGGCAGTATGAGGCGATGAGGAGGAGGGAGGGGGGATATACCCTCTCCTCAGTTCCCTTTCCTCCTCCTCCTCAAGAGCTGCGCTTTAATTCGGCATTACAGAGAGTTGTAAACGGCTTTCATTTTTTTTTTTCAAATAGAGTACAGTGCTTTCCTAGAAGCCTCGAGAAAGTCTATTTGCCAATGAACACGAAAGAAACAATAAAACGATGCAATTTAGACGCTACCAGTGTCCGGAATTGCGCCTACGCGGGCTGCCAGAGACCACTGACGGTAAAATCCACATCCTAGCCCAGTTGGTCAACACTAAAGTACACTCTCAAAACCAGGGACGAGCGCTGTTAATCGCTTTGTTTGAGGTTGCCCCTGGAAAAGTCTATAGTACCTCATCAAGAGAGGGAGAGGGTACCTCACGGGGGAACAAGAAGCAAGAAGGGGAGGGAGGGCGTCACATTGGCTTCAGCGACCGCAAAATACAACATTTTCACACCGACGCACCATTGTTGCTGTCGTTCATGTTCTGTTGATGTTCCACCAATATGAGAAAACTATTGGGCAACAGAGGCAAGGAGCAACATGTTGGACTGTTGATCAAGATTGTGGTTCTCCTTGGGGCCACTGCCTTTGGGAGTACCACGTTCGCGGCGAGACGCTCTACCGCGAAGCGGGTTCGTACTCGCGTGGCATGCTGCTCGTCGAGCGCAATGAGACACCAGTCACGTTGGTAACGGTGATAAACTCTGTTTATTTACAATGCAAAACAAATAACAAAAAGACAGCGGCTATCAGCTGGTGAACGCCGTCGGTGTGGAGATCGCCCACGGCCGAACGGTCGTTCACGAGAATACAAAGGACGGGGTAAACGCTCACCGGTGCGCCGGACAGTTCCCCGTTGTCGCCGCCGCCGAAATCCAGG